>OX419345.1:14273799-14291299 GCA_948470475.1 Galaxea fascicularis
GATAGAAAAACAATTACCACTACATGTATTCAAAGGGTAACAGCATTTAGTCGCAACTTGTCAACTAATGACTCTATTTTATAACTTGCAAATCTCGTCATCCAAGCCCGTCCTCTTACTGATTTTTCAAATTCAATTCAGGAAAATTAACAGCTGTTTTTGTTTTAATATCAACAAAAACAAAAAGTAAGCAGCCGTCTTTTATTTCGGCCCCAGACCACTTTCGGCTTCTTTTATTTTGGTTCCATACCATTTTCGGCTTGGGTGACGCGCTGTCTCTAGTCGCATGTGTACGTTAGCACATGTTTGAATGGTAAAAACCATTATCACAAAAAAAAAACAAACACAATACAAAAGTCCTTACTAGAGTCCTGGCTCGAGTCCTGGCATTGATTTTATTTTATCGGTAACTGCCATACAATAAGGAAAGAACTATGGAGCTCCGCTTTTAGGCTTGCCTAAATATATATATTATTATATATTGTGGTGATGTTAATGATGATGTTGATGGTGGTGGTGGTGATAGTGATGATGATGATGATTATGGCAGCAGTGTTTATTGTACAACCAGATTTAGTTCAGTGATTTCCTGTTATTAACAGCATCAATTCCACATACAATTAGACAATTAGACTTTCTGCAAACACATTTTCATGATGCCTTCATGTACCGGTATGTTTGATAGTGTTTCCTTTTGGATGTACAATAACTAGAACAATAATATTTATGTATGTTTTTGGCTTTGTTGTTAATAATTCTTGTAAAAGTAACTGATCACTCAGTGGTACATCAACTAATGTTTAAAAGTTTGTTATTCCAATTGTAACTACATGGGTAAACATGGTGCTGCTGTTTCTTTTAAAACAATGAACACTGAAGAGTTTTGGAAGTTTTTGTACACATCTGATATAAAAATATCCTGACATCTTTTTTTCAAGAATGGTGAATTTTATTTTGGTGAAATAGTTTTCCTAAAAGGGAGGCATAGTTAAATTTTGTATATATTAAAAAGTCCTTGTTTTTAAAGCAACGTTATTACCACTGATGAAATGTTTTTCTTCTTTACTTTGTGTAAATATTATATTGCTGTTGACATCTGGTATTAAAAATATAAAGTAATTTTATTCAAGAAAAAGCTGTCTGGCTAAATAATCTTAGTGGACTCTGCCATACTGTCTCAATCAGTGATCAAAAAGCACAAATTTTAAGATTGTCAGCTGTCATTTTGACTAGTTTTGACTTGCCTAGTTTCCAGGCCTCAATGCTTCATTGTAGTCAAAGTTATAGCAATTCACATGATCAGACAGGCAATGAAATTAATTGACCCTGAAGGCCTGGACAATGTCATAAGGCAACTTTGTCCCAAGCGCCCTCTGGATTTACTTGTCAGCATGCTGAGAGAAGAACACGCGTTTTCGAGCATTGGTGGGTAAATAATAATAATTTATTACTTATTGGGTGCAAATCATTATGATCAGATGTGGCCTTACAATACAGTGAAACCTCTATTAAGCGGACAAAAAGCCGGGTCCCGAAAATTAACGTCTTATACTTCCCTTTATAATGAACCCCTATTCAGCGGACACTTAAGCGGACGCCGACACTAAAACAAATTGTATTTGGCTAATTTCTATTGTTTAAAACCTCTATTAAGCGGACACCGGACTGAATTGACAATGTAAACTACACTGGATTACGTCCTTGAAATACTGTAGTCGATTAATGATAATAAATCAATGCATTTAGCTGTCAATAAACAGTCGATTAGACCGATACCCGGCAGGATAACTGTCATCCGCAATCAAAGTTCACCCAAAAGTCTTGCACAGAGTACAGCGCAGCTATTCATAATCAAATCCTTCTTTGGCTAATTTTTTCTTTAGCCCTGACTCACATGAAAACTTATCACCATAAAAGAGGTATTCGCAGGGAAGCTCTAAGCCATATCCGGCACCTCGGTTTACTCTTTTCCCCGTAACTGTTACCTTGCCAGAATTTGTCGGTCTCCTCAAAAACTTTGTCACGTACAGTGCCATTAGCTTAGGAAGATGCCCAACCACTTCTTCGTGTCCGGGATCAAACTCGTTGGGGTGTTTGAGTGGTTCCGTATTCGAGAATTCTTGTTTCCTCGTCATGGTGTCACTTGCAACACAACCTACCACTGCGACTGCATTAGAGTCCCATTTGTTTTTGGGTTCTCGCATTAACATCGATTCTTAGCCAATTTTAGGTTCCCATATTTCTTTGTACTCGTGGTATCCTCTCACGAACGATTTAACTCGTAGAACATCCTTACTTGTCTCCATCTCGCTAAGTTGAAGCTCTACAAATGGCCGAAAAGCTTCTCGAATATGCAAGATATAAAGGGAATGAAAAGCTTTCGCTGCTCCTGTCTAAATCAACAGATCTGCTTCAGGAAATGGTTATTCGAAACCAGAAACAATCTTCAATTTATGATTACGTTAAGAAATAATTAATTTGTACACAAACACTGAAAGAGTCCATGTACCGTGCATTTTGTCGTTGCTTTTTTACTGTCATGTTTTTGCATTTGAAAAACTAAATTGTTAATGAAAGGTATTGAACTTGAACTCTGGATAGCTTCCTTAGCAAAATGGAACTTTATCGCAGTACAGAGCAGCCGTTGAATGTTTATCGTTAACAAACATTGCGCAATTTTTAGAAACCTCTATTAAGCGGACACTTGGAAAGGTCCCAAAGGTGTCCGCTTAATAGAGGTTTCACTGTAATTAGAAATCTTTACAATTCTCAAATCAAAAATTAATGTTGGTTTTTGGAGAGAGGAAAACCGGAGTACCCAGAGAAAAACCTCTTGGAGCAAAAGTAGAGGGGGACATTGGGGGGTACCTAATACCGCAATACCGTGCGAAAAAATGGTAAATACCGAAATACCGCGTCGCAAATCGACTAAATACCGATACCGCATATTTTAATTATATTATCGACCATTAACTGTCACAAAATGACCCACAAATGGTGTAATCATTTACCATTGTGTCTAAAGACTTCTAAATATTAACTTTTATTCACCTTTATGTCTTACTGTGTTTTGTTTTGCGTATTGTATCGAAAGGAAAGCGCAAACAACCGTACCGCAATACCGTAAACAATCATATTTCACCGAATACCGTCAGCCAAAATGATGAAATACCGCATACCGCAAGGCTAGACGATACCGCAATACCGCACGTTAAAATTAAAATTACCGAAATACCGCAAGAAAAAAAGCCCTATACCGCAATACCGTAAACCCCTATGTCCCCCTCAAAGTAGAAAACCAACAAACTCGGCCCACTTTATTATCACACCAAGTCTGGAAATTGAACCCAGGACACAGTGGAAGGCAAGCTCTCTCACCACTGTGCCAACCCTGCTCCCTTGACAAAAGCAAAGAACTCAGAAATTTTGAGTAATCCGGCTGGATTAGGAAACTCAGAATCGGAATCAGGTTCTTTTCTTGATGCTTAGGGCCACTTAGTTATTACGAGAAAATTATTTTCCAGAATGTTGCCAGTCATATTGACAAGATAGCCCTGCTCGTGGATTAACTGTGAGTGCAAGACGTCGGATTTTCAGGTGTTAAATTAAACGATAAGAAAGAACAGTGTGTGAAACGTTTACGAAGCAGTTGTTTTATTACAGTAAACTTTAAGTTTGTGAGATAGCATTAACCTATTGTCCATAATAGGCACTGCAAAATGAGTTAAGTTTATAACACAATAACAAGCTAACGGTACTGCCATGATTAAAATATTCGCCAGTTTCAAAACAACAAGCAAAGGGCTTGAAGGTACAGGCCAAGTGACTAAGGTCCGTCCTTTCTGCCTCTTGCGTTCAGAGTGGATTAGGAGCCTAGCAGAAGGTTAATGGTCCACTTTGAAGATGTCACGCAAAATAAGAATTTTTCGTATTTTTCATAGAAACAAAAAACAACCTCCATAGATCGATTTATCATGCCAAATTTAGTAAATATGCGAGGTGTCATTAGCATCGGTCGCAAACTTGCCAATTTTTTACAGAGAAATGTATGGCAAGGGGCAAGCGCCTGTCATACATTTTCCACTAGTTTGAGACGGTTCTTATGAAACCTGGCATATTTATTAAATTTGGCATGACAAATCGATCTATGGAGGTTGTTTTTTGCGTGACATCTCTAAAGTGGTCCATTGTTTCTTTCGCCTTAATCTTAATAGGTGTGCCCTATAGTAGTGAGCATTGCATTTTGTACAAGCCCTTATATAGCAAACTCCCAGTCCAGTTCGAAGGCCCTCTTCCAAAGACCTACTTAACTACTTCTAGTCGCTCCAAGTAAGTACACTTTACATTCGTCTCAAACACTGCTTATTACAGGTGCAACTTTCCAACGTTTTTACCTAAAGACAACCTAGTTTTAACTTATGAAGAAACCAAACCGTTTATGTGTATAATATTGCTTATTGTATGCACGAAGCCTTAAGGTGATAAGGCACTGTTACAGTTTGCAATCAGTTATAGAAAATAACATTGGGTTGAGTTATGGAGATGTCCCTTAGGTTGTCCCACCACCAAAAGGGGGCGTGCCTCTAGACAACAAAAAGTGCTTTATATTGAGGTCTGTTACTGGAAGTCCTGATACAAATTAGCCAAGAAACATTGCATATATAACACAGGATGATTCAGATTTTCATAATCTATAAGCCTGTAAAATATATTTTTATCGGCCTCCAGCTAAAAGTTTAAACCGACATATGAATAATAATCGTAATTCATTTTGCATTAGTTTAGCACTGACGCTTATGCAAGACTACAAAAACTTTGATGTAACGTAAAGCATAAATAACACTTATGACTACATTTAAGCAATTAAATAGTTTGAAAATGAAAAATGAGACACGCTCTGTCATATCACCTAAACCAGGCCTTAATTAACGGTGTTCTCAGACAGAAGGTATGCAGTGACACAAGCCTAAAACGATGTATTATTTTGCCTTAAATGAAAACATTCAGTACTAACCTGCTAAGGCTAAATATCTTTCCTTGAAAGTCCCACCACCAACACAAATACATGTACCAATAATCTCCTCACGATTCCCTGCAATGCCAGTTCTAGTTCTGGGAGAATTTGGTGTCAAATCTTTGATGAGAATTCCCCTTATTGCCTTGATTAAGTCAGTGTTTATGACGAGATATAACATGTTAATTAATCCCCTTAGTGCTATGAGGATTTGCATTTATTGTTCACTATCTGCAATGTATCTATCGTAAAACTTTGAATATATTCGACTAAATTCGATTAAATACCCTATGCGTCTTTCTCGTGGAAGGGTGTATTTTTGGCGACAATTTTCCGTGCCAAACTTTCATGGGCTTCAAAAAAAATTGAAGCACTGTTATTTAGCTAACAGCTGAAGATCACTTATTCTCAAGATGCTAGTCAAAGGTTCAGAAATATTATATCATGGGTTTAGAATTTTACGGTATTTGACCTAATTTACACTATTTCAAGACTGCAAAAAATAAATACTTTGAATACTTTCACGCCCACCTTAAGGGGCAATAACTTTTGCAAATAAATTTCTACCCGTCCGTCAGACTCTTTCTGAATGGTCGATTTTTTCGTCGTCACGTGATGCATCATTCGTGTTCATGATTGGTAAATTTTTCCAGGGTGTGCCAGTGGATATGCACCTTATTGGGTGTTTTTAACATGTCATACCAATGCATGAGAGCGCTCCCACTGGAATTGATGTCCATGACAACACCACCTGTCAGAAACAGATATATGAAGATATATTTGGTTCAACTGGATTTAACTGAGATACTACGCACGCTCCGATTGGTCAAAAACCAATGGTTTATTGTACCGGTAAATTCATACGTTCTCGTGAAACTCCATGTTACTACTAGTACAATTATTTTAAATAAGCAATAAACGCATTTTCTATGGGTTTCACGGTGTAATAAACAGACTTGGGATGTTGGAAAACACTCAAAAAGCTCACTGTTAAACAGACATCCCGCGTGGGTTATTACGCCGGGAAACCCATAAAAAATGCTGTTTATTGGAGGTATGTAGAGAGAAGGGTGTGCCCCTGCCATATTCCAAATACTCTTCGCCGCCATATTTGTTTTGTATTCCCCACAATTAGCTCGGGGTGTTTATTCACTTTAAGATGGCAGCGTAATTGTACGAGTTAATTCGCATCAAGTTCAAAACAATCATATACAGAGGAAATTTAAAATATCCGAGACAATAATAACTTAGTTTTTCAAGAACTTTTTGTCAGAGTCACGAATCCTGACAATCGATAAAAGCGATACTTTGGCAAAAATTTACAAATTTATTAGCAAGGTAAACGACTTTCTGAAACATTCGCTACACAATCTTTCATTTTAGTAGGTTGCTATTATGCAGAGTGGCTTTTAACTCAGTGTCGTACAACAAAGCCAAAGTAATTGTACTGCTCTAGACAATGAACTGATATGAACTCAAGCTAATGCACCAGACAGGTCTGCGATAACATGAAAACACACCATTTCATTTACATGGCGTAGCGTAACGAATCCACATGAACAAACAAGAATTTTCTTCAATTTAAAATTTATTATTCAACTTTCAAATGAAATCTGCTTCAAAGCACTTTAGTCATCTCTGATAGACGAGTACAAACCTCAGCATTTCAGACTCTTACCGATAAAATCGTTGCTTTTTCCCACATCGTGATCCCAGACAGCCAGCTCTAAACTTTTCCTTGCCAAATCATGATGTGCAATGTCATACACAAACTCCTGTATTTCGTAGTAATACACAAAGAAATAAAATAAAATAAAATACACTAGGTTACCAAATGGTCACCACTTCCTTTCAGGGCTGTCACTAATTTTTTAAGTAGATGGGGTATGCAAAAAATAGCCAGGGATTCGAGTTCCTGTTGTGAGGTCAACATGCTCGTTTTATATCAAAGTAGCCAGGGATATAGCGGTACCTCAAAATACGAGGGAAAAATCCCCGGCCCCCGGCCCGTGATAACAGCCCTGCCCTTTAATTAAATGAAAACAATCTCTGCAGCTGTTTTGTTTAACAAAAACTGAAGGATAAGAAATACTGGACAACGTCAGGCTTACTTCATTGAATTCAGGATTAAGTGTTCTTTTCTTGATGCTCGTTCTCCTCTTTGTTTTCTTGTGTGCGTCAGGTTTCAGGTAACTAAAACAGGCAAAAAAAAAAAAAACAGTGGAACCAGGAAGGCACTTCATTTTTCGGCACAGAGTTTATTGTAGAATTCATTTCTGAGGGCTTACGATGGCACGTCTCGTTTGATGACCCCAATGTTCAACTCTATTTACTATTCTCATACACACCAAAGGACTGGTCTTTTGAGAATATCGTGGTCATTCTTATCCAGTCCAGTAATGAAGGTCGCTACACAGAAGGGGTATATTCGAAACGAATGGTTGCAGGGAGCGGTCGCGGGGACCAATTCCCTTCTTGTGAACTATCAAAAATCTATTTGCGGGGCCCAAAAAATTTGTTTCATAGGGTTAACTGCAATTTAACTTAGTTAACGACTAGGAGCAAGTTGCTCTGTTGTGGCGTAGCGTGGCATTGCGTGGCGTTAGCGTTAGTGCGTTATTAGTATTTTGGAGGCGTTGCCTGCTGCGTTATTTAGCGTGCGCATATGTTATTTGCATGTTGGGCCTCTCTGCGCCGTCTTCTGGCAGTTCGAGCGGTCAGCGGTTCGTTTTGCATATTATGCGTGCGCCGTCGCATGTCCTCGTGGTTTTGTTTAGCTCAGCGTTTTGGTGTGTTGGCGTTTGCGGGGCTTTCGAGTATTTCCCCTCCCTCCTCTCCCTATTGGGGATTGTTTTTCCATTGAACGTATGGTTCAGTGTGACGGGTGCTTGTTTTGGGGTCTGGGGTGTCGGGCGGGGCTCGTGGCTGGGTTGCGGGTAGGGCAGGCTTATGGGGTGTTCCACCGACCGGGGGTTGGGTCGTTGGTACCAGTCCCCAGATCCTTGAGCACCCAACCTCCATTTGCGACACAGGCGTTAACTGTGAATAGTCAAGTTTGAATTCCAGGGACCGCCATTCGCAGAGAACATGCGCCTCTGCGTTTGAACTGTGCGTGAGAATATTCCCTGTGACCACTCCCTGTAAATATCCCCCTCGTATTGGCCGACCTCATGAAATATCGTTTCTCAAAAGAACACGTATCCAAACTTGGGATTGTTCCTAAAAGAACGCATATTCCGCAAATTCCGAGTAAAGCATGATATATGCATTCCAATCATTCTGTTGAATAAAATACTACTCAGTATATCACGTTCATCCCAAAACAACATCTCACAAGAAGGCAATTGCCACGTATTCCCAGTTTTCCTATTGCAGAATGGTCACAAAAGAAGGGGTTTATAACATGTTGAGTTCTGGTGAAACAACTTCAGATTGCTTTTAGGTTGCTGCCCTATGGTAATTCAAAGAATATCATGGCCATTTTGTTTTCTTTAAACTCTTTTTCTGGACGGTACGAAAATGGCTCAAAAATAGTTTCAACTACAGTTGACTCCCGATACTCGAACCTACCACTAATTCGAAGTGATCTGTTTTTGCCTTTACGTTATTTTCTCTATTTCACTCTCGATAACTCGAACTCCCGGTTACTCGAACCTTTTCTCGTTTCCCTTGAAGGTTTGAGTTATCGGTAGACGAGTAAAAAATATTACAGTGCATACACCCTGACTCTTAAATAAATTCAGGAATAACTTGTTGTGGCTCATTCTTTTGCAGAAAATTACTTTTATTTTTCATCTCTAGTGATCGTGAGGCAAATCAAGTGCTACAGGCGAAGTACGATACGCGTTAGATAAAAATTCGCTTTTTTGGCCAAAAATGGGGATAATTAAACTCCCACCACAAAGCCAATTTAAGGGAATAAAAATTATAGATTGTCACCGCTTACATTTTGACATAAGGATCTGAGTATCCATTGGCATCCATGGCAGCAAGTCCTGCACAGCGAATTATGCCAACCACAAGTTGATTCTTCTGTGATTTGTACTTCAGTGAGAGCTGAATGCGGCCAAGATTAGGCTCTGGTGATTCCTGCATATTAAGAAATTAAATAACTGAATAATTAACAATTATTCACCATAGTGGCTAGGCTATATTCGTATTCTCGGTATTGAACTGGATCTAGCGTGAAGTGGAGGCTCTTGCGGGGGAATCTTTTCATATGTATTTATGTATTCCCCCGCAAGAGCCTCCACCTCATGCTAGATCCAGTTCAATACCGAGAATACGAATATGGCCTATTCAGGTAAAAATTTTCAACCTAGCTTGATTCTCGAACCCTTTTGTCTCCTAAGCCTAATTATTCAAAATAAGGGTTAATCTTTAATCTTTAATCATTAATCACAGTTCGTAAACATACATAACTGATACAAATGGACTAGTACTAACATATACAATCGAGCAAAAATGGTCAACAGAACGGCAGTAGGGGGAAACCAAATTCCTCCAAAAACAAAAAATTAATTAAAATAAAACATATATTAAAAGATTATACGTTAGACTAAATTAAAATTATGAGCGAAGGTACTTAATCAGGGAAACTTTAAAAGACTGAAGAGGGTTAGGAGACAAAGGAAATTGATTTTCAACCTAGGTTAAAAAATTGTACCTGAATTTTATTTTAAACTGCAACATATCCACCACTGACCACTGACACTTTACTAAAACACTGAGATAATAGCGCTCAAAAATGATGATTTTGACCTCATTTATTCCTGTCAACAATTATGATTTTCGCACGAGTTGCTTGGAGGCGAATAGCATTTGCTATCCCAAGTGAGACCTAATTAATATAAGCTTCATAGTTTCCTTTAGGTCTCCTCGCCATTGTTAAATCTATTCTTTCTGTTTTTCTATTATTTTTCATTATATTTGTTGTATGGCAAAATAGATAAATAAAATAAATAAAATAAAATAAAATAAGTTTGAGTAGCCAATCAGAAAGACACTATCCACTGTTTTAGAATATACTAAAAACAAATATAGGACAAACCAGTTTATTATCCATCAAATATTTTCGCACGCATGTGATTGCTCTAAACACATCACGTGACTGAATATACCCTGGCTAAAACTGGGGAATATCGGTTGATATTCCCCAAATGCACGTTGCAAAAAATATTTGAAGGATAATAAAGACAATAGCCTCCATCTGGCTTTAAATATATGCTCGGATATTATTCCTCGGACATTATCAGTTCGTCAAAGCTCACAGTTTCTCTCGAGCTTTGTTCTCGGAAAACCGTTTGCTTCTCGGAACAGATAATGTCCGCAGACAAATTTCTGAGCATATTTTCGCCCCAAATGGAGACTATTGTTTATGTTTTAGCAATCACCCTAGCCGAAAAATACAAGACAAACAAAACAAATACAAAAATATTGACAACAACACAGTGAATTGCAAGCAATAAGAAGTTGACACAAACATAAGTACATGTTCATATGTCAAGTATAAAATTATATCGGAATTAAATGGTGACACAAGTAAACTTTGACTAAAAACTTAAATAATGACAATAATGCTAATCACATAAATTATATCAAAAAATACATTTGGTAACTTATAACAATACTGCTAACAACAAAGACACGAAAAGGCCAAACCTTTCCATCTTCAAACTAGTCCACAATCCAGCAAGAAGCAATAACAGCAGAAATAGGAAACAGAAAAAAAAACGCTTTTCAATAATTCACTTGTTACTAAAAATACAACAAGTAGAAAAAAAAGAGAAAGCTATAAAGTCAAGCTACCCACAGAATTTCCAGATAAATAAAAAGTTCATTAAATATGGCATAGGATCACTGTAAAACTAAGAATAGGGGGTTCCTGTAGGTCAGTGGTTAGAGCATCCGACCGGTGTTACAGAGGTTGTAGGTTGAATCGATTCCTGCCTGGGACTCTGATTTCTTTCCAGTTGTCCTTTCATTCATTGCCAAGCAACTGGTATATCATCTTTCTCATGGACACATCACACCATTAGCATATTTAATAATTGCATTATCACACTGAATCACATTTATATTGTTGAGCCCGTAGACCAGTGGGACACTTTGTATAGGAACCTAGATAAACAACCTAGCTCACCAGGGGGTTCCTGTAGCTCAGTGGTTAGAGCATCCAACAGGTGTTACAGAGGTTGTAGGTTTGATTCCTGCCTGGACTCCGATTTCTTTTCATTTGTCCTTTCACCCATTGCCAAGCAAGTAGCATACAACCCCAAAACTATCCCATAGCATTTTTTAATAAACAGCATCAAATAATTAATTATTAATAATAATTATAATTATAATATTATTACAATGTGCAAGCACTAGTCTGTGTGAATAAAGTAATCATATTATCAATCTTGACTCCAGGCAATCAAGAGGTGTAAGACTGGCATTTCCGACATGAAACCAAGGGAATGAAGTAAAGTTATGGCACAACTGATCCTCCTTAAGTTGACTCACCACTTAGCAAATTACAAGTGATGTTCCCAAACGTTAGAACAGTCTTTTAAATGCAAAACCATAACAAAACTCTGTACATTTATTCCTCACATCGCCACATGGTCTTACCATGTCTCCAGTCTCAAGAAAGTGACCCGCGATATGCTAATTAAAGCGGCACTCTTGGTACTTTATGTAACAATTCACAGAAAGGCACTTTCATATCAAATAAATAATTTTTTAACATGCAATGTGTAATTAATTAGAAGTTAATAGATTTCTACTCACATATGCTCTGGAGATGAGAGACCTTTTAAGGGACTGTGAAGGTTTGCTGTGGAAAACTTTTAGTGCAACACAAGTCTCTCCTATGAAACTATTGTGACTAAGTTTGTCCTCATCAAAAACTTGAAGTCTATGGAAAACAAAAAGAAGGGCTACCTTTAAGGTCCAAGTAAATGACTTTGACTTGTCCACCATAAAACTCATTTGGTAATTCTTTAGGTGTGTTGAAACAAAAGAAATCAAAATTCACAAATAATTCAGTTTGTACATTTGGTCTTAGAGTGTATCATCAAATTTAACACTATTTTATATACTTGTCTATTAATAATATTTTAATATTCTCTTCATAATTATAAGTGCAAATTACTCTAATGACTTGTTTGAGGGTGTTAATTTGATCACAAAGTAAATAGGAAGACACACTATCATGTACATTTATGTCTATTCAGCATTCAAACTTGACAAGGTGTTCTTTCATCTTTGGAAAGCAGAGATGTCTGTTGCTCCACTAAAATGACAAAAAAGGTCTTTTGCAGCAATAATTGGTCATATGACCATTTACCATAAAAAACTTGTAGATAGAGCCATATGGTTTTTAGAAACGGATAGAGAGTATATACAACTTAGCAGAACACCCATTTTCAAGCCATTGATTGTTATACAATGATGACATTTTATGAAGATTTGAATCAGTATGAAAATGTAACGTTCTGTCCTGAAGTGAGAAGGCCTTGTACTCCCAAATCAATTTTCTTTGATGAATTCCTTAAAAAATAAATGGTTACTATAAATTTCAAGACTATAATACACTTGAAAGGGAGAGATTTTACAGCAATTTGAAAACTGGAAATTTTACAACAATTTGTAACAAAACCCACTGAAGTGTGACTGGATGGCAAGGATTGTAATCCCGGGCCCTTACAAATCTTTTGAATTTCAAACAGCCATAGACATTTCCCCTCTTGAGATTTCCTTGTAAACTAATTTTGGTATCACTAATGGTATTTATATTCGTTACAAAATTATGTCTATAAGACTAATTAAAACATGCTTACCTTAGAGATTTCTTAGACAAATCATCATCTGTGATACCATGATACACCAGTGTTTCATCAAACGTGGGGTTCAGGGTCTTGTACTTTGTGTGGGTCCTCAATTTGTTACTCTGAGGACATGAAAGCAAAACATGGTCAATGAACCTAGGCTTAACAAACACCATTATACAAACCAACACTCTCCAAAAACTGACTTTTGAAAGTCCTACAGTGTGACAAAGAAACACCTTAAAAACTAAACAGTAACTGTCTGATTTTCCGTGGAAAGTCGATAGCAATTAAACTAAGTCAATAAATAACTAGTACACTGATGGCACATGTTCTTTCAATAATAAAAAAGGTACACTGTCTTGCCAGTCTTTGCATGTTTCTCACAATCATGAATAATTTCAGAAGTCATCTCAGTGTCTCAATCTGATTGAGTCTTCTCCACACATAAAAATGGCTCCAGCTCACAGAAAAAAAGTCATGGTCTTGCAATCTTTTAAAGGGGCTATTTCACGCTATTTTAGCATATTTTTAAAGCTCAGAAATATGTCTTGCTGTCAATTGAGATCCAAAAATAATGGTCTAGTTTTGTTATTTCAGACTGTTGTGACACTGACACTGTTTCCTGTCGTCTGATGCTACCAATGTGGCAAGGATGGAAATGGATTGAAACTTGAAAAGATTGGGCCAACTTTTTAAAGTTTTGATGCTCTCTCTACAAAAAACTCCAAAAACCTTATTATGGGTTGCTCTCTTTGATAAAATTAATTTGATATCCTCCTCATAGTTTATCAGGAACATTGCTTGCGTAAATAAAAGCTCCAAAATCATCATGATGTAGTCCCTTTAAATTTCTCCAATTTTTACCACATAATTGCAACCTCCAAAGATGTTGATGTAACATGAATGTAATTTTCAATGCAATGCTCACATACCTTACTGGCACCAGGTAGAAGATGGAGTTTAACATAAGGATCAGATGTCCCACTGTGATCCATGGCTTTTAAGCCCTGTCAAAATGTTCCATACTCAATATAACTATAATTATAAATTATTTATTAGAGCTTATTCTCAGTGCACTCCAGGTAACTACATGTATGGTGCAGAAAAGGACTTTTATTATTAACAATGACTGATACATTAACAATGTGACTTGAAGTCAAAACTGTGATGATGACTAAAATTGACTTCGCTCAGTTCATTGAAACTTTCTTTGTTAGTGGTTTGACACTGACTACCGGTAGTTTTTGTACATATGTTTCCCGGTTTAGGTTCCCTTTTCAATTTCATTAGTGACCCTGATAACTGTACTACTGTTTTTGTAGTCCTGTTATTATTTTTTTGTTTGTTTCCGGGCATGGTATATTTTTGTAGATGTAATGTTCAAGACAGTTCGGCTAATACAGTTGTACTTAAAATACATGTACGCCTTCATCATTTTCAATGATAGGCTTTTACACATGATTTGAAAAAAGAGGCAAAAGGTACTTCATCCCCAGTTGGTGTATGTTTTTTACTTAAATAATATTAAATTAAGGCTCAGCAAAAAAAAAAAAAAAACATTACTGAAACTCACCTTTGCACACTCTATTGTCACTTGAAGCTGGCTGTGTTGTTTTTCATAATGGACACTGAACTCTATAGTACCAAGACCTGCATAAACAAGGATGTGCACTTGTTTTGACTACATGATGTTTAGGTTTACTGGTATTTAACCTGCAACCAGGCCCTCCTTTATTCTATTCCTTTTACCAATTTTCATCTTCTCAAAAAAAAAAAAAGAAAAGAATGTCTGATTGCAGGTTCTCATACTCATACTTTTTCTTGGACAATTCTGTCCAAGGGGGGAAGGTACAGTGAGGTTATCCGTGTCTGAAGCACCAACCCACAGAATCAATAATATTATAAAGAGTTGTGAAATGGGGCCTATGGTTTACCATCCTTATCCGAGAAGACAAAGGAAGCATTTTTCTGTTCAGGTATTTAACAACCCTGAGTGTTGGTCAGCCAGGGTTTGAACCGACAATCTCCCACATGGTAGACCAGCACTCTACCGACTGTCAGCCAACCAGTCTGTGGTTTTTAGCTTTGAATATACATGACTGTACGCATGTCTCTCAATAGATGTTGACCTCCACCCTCTCCAACACTCAGTTACCATGGCAACTGTACCAAGTCGTGCCAAAGTAAAATTGAACATTTACTGAATTTAAAGCCTTAACTTCCCAAAATAAAAACAATCAAAGACATTCCAGGCAGGGTTAAGAGGGGATGACAATCAATAACCCCCACACCCCAACCCTACGTGCAATAGTATTGAGGTCTCACCTGCATCCCCTGTATCTTTGGGGGCCGCAGCTTCAGATTCTTTGAAAGTTCTGACCAACTCATCAATGTCTTCCTCTTCTGTGTCTTGCTTTTTTATCAGTGCATTGTGGACCTCCACCTTAATTTCTTCTTCACTGACATTGCCTGTAAATGAACCAGTTTTTCTTCTGGTGTGACTGCCATCAGGCACTACAGAAATAAATAATTAAATAATTGACTGGATTTTATAGAAAGCATTTGTAAACTTGACAGAGATAATCAATTATCAAAATTCAAAATTGAGTTTGACCACGCAGCTGGTACAGTGTACCAGGATTACAGTCTTCTATACAAGATTGCATTTTTTTGTTTGTATTTTGGCACACCCTTTTGGCTCATCAAAGTACAGTGCATACACAACTGTAAAAATACTCATTGATACTACACACCAAAACATCTGGTAAGTTGCATATATTTAAAAAGTCAATCAATGAATATCAACAGGTGGAAATGACAAGACCTTAAAATGATCACATGACTGTACATGTATGTTCCACCCGATCCTGTAGTAATTAATACTAACCATCAAGCTGTCCATTGACAACCTGTCTTGGACTTGTGGTTGGGCTCACATTAGATGACCGACGTTGTTTATCGTCTTCGGTCATTTGAAGGGTTCTTTTACGGAATGGTGGTGGGGTGTCAATATTTTCCAATATGTCACTGCCTGGCATTGAGGCATCGGATATGCGACTTAAGTAAGGTGGTTTTTCATTAGCTGTAGATATGCTGTCCCTGCCTGACAGAAAGGGGGAGGCTTTTGGATGATCAAAGATCATTTCATCTGAGGAACCACTGGATTCTTCATCCTCTGAAACACTTTCTTCTCCAACATTGCCATCCATGGTATCTGAAATACAGTCAAACCTGTATTAAGCTGTAATGTATTATAAGCAGTTAGTTATTTAAGTTCCAAAAATACTTACATGCAATCCCTTTAATTACTATAACTATGACCTCTATTAATTAAGTGTTCATCTCTATTAAGCAGTCGTAATCACCCTTTGGTCTCAATGAGCTGTTCCATTAATGTCAAGTTAAAAATTTTAAATGACCTGTGTTAAATGAACACTTTACTCTAAAGACTACATTCTTTCTAATGGCCTGCTTAAATGACTGTAAGAACTCATCATTACTGCTTCATAGGTCTTATGTCATACAAAGATCAAAATGCAGTCTTCTACCTTGTTTTCAGCACAACAGGTAAAAGAGGTTTTCAAACCGGTACGTTTATTATGTCTGCATTAAAGCAATTTTAGGCATAAATAAGTGGTATTACAGGCAGTAAATTTTACCGGTTACCAACTGAAAAGGAGAACACTGAAAAATGTAGTGTGAAAAAGTCCTTTTATTGTGTTTGACATGTATTCTGTGCAACCTGTTGGCAGTAAACCTGTCTCAAGCAGTCATTTGGCCATTCCAAGAGGGTGGCTGCTTTATAGGTTCAACTGTTCATACAAATTTATAACAAACCATACAACTGCGAGCAGGGTTGTCACTACGTTTGAAAGTAGATGGATGAATTGGTTGAAGCATGTGGCTACAGATCATAAAAAATCTTTCAAAATTACTGTACAACCACACAAATGTGATTTCCTACATTCTGGGGTTAAAGTAGTCGGGACAAACTGGTCTGACAGTTAGCGGCTCTTAATGACAACCCTGGTAAAAGTGGTATGGAGGCAAACAGTACTTACCTTTTGATTTCGCATAACTTGTCCATGTTTGATTGTATTTACTTGTTTGTGTTACAATAAGTTGGTCAGAGCTGTTGGATCCACTAGTGTCCTGCAAAATATGTATAGAATATATGGAATAAATAATTATGAACTTCAGTCTCCCAAACACGAAATTTGCATCGTAACTGGACTCACTTTTCTTTCAGCGGAAGACTGCCTTTGTCGTCCAGGATATGTGTACTTGGGCATTGCTTTAAAAAACCAGGCACCAGTTCGTTTCCAAAGCTTCAATGAAATGCAAGCACAGACAAATCAATGTTTTGTGAATTAAGTACTTAGAGTCCTTAAGAATATAACTGAGTACCAGTACATCACTTTCGAAGTAACAGGACATTGTAAATGGAACCCAACTCCAATTGTGAGATTTTAATTTAGGTCTCTTTTACAATTCAGATGGTTTTAGCATATCTCAGGCTTAAAGAATACTTTTCCCATGGACTTGTCACAAACTGGCTCCCTCACAATAATAAATTATTAAACATGTCCTAGTATGAGACTGTTGACCATAATGCTTTCACCCCAAGGGCATTAAACCACTCCGTGGCCTTACAAGGATGCCTGGATAT
>OX419345.1:14296299-14313799 GCA_948470475.1 Galaxea fascicularis
ATTGACTTTGATCACATTGTGTATTAAATTGAAATATTCAATCGACAGAGTGTGACATTTAAGCTGCTTTATAACCTTTGACACCAGGAAATTGTGGAGATTACTCCAATGTGAAGCTAGTTGAGCCATTTTCTGGTCATTGCAACCAGAAAATGCTTGGGACAAACAACACTTCAGAACAGAGTGGAGCCACTCTGTCCCAAGCCTTGTTTGTAAGTCAAGCACAAGCCCAGTTTTCATTCCTGTCACCAAATTACTACCTTTGAAGCTCTATCATGTGCAAAAAGCAAAATATTTTGGGTTGAAAAGTTTCACTGCTCCCTTGACATTTACCTTTCATTTTCTCTCCTACCCACTTCTTTTGCTTTTCTTTGCCCATTAATTTTTTTTTTCTGGTTTGTTGGGTATTCACTAGGTTTCATTTCAGGGAGATGGGGAGGGGGAGTTTTTGCAAGAAGCCAGAGGATTGTGAAATTATTTCGAAGAAGTGTGAGTGGGTAGTGGGACAAGAGTTTTGATGGAATTTCCTGGTCAAAGTCACAGGGTCTTTTACTTTTTTCTCTGGTTTGCTTTACTAAATGGGGCTCATTTGGCTACAGTTTGAAAGATCTGGTTGTCAAAGTCATCTAGGACTGTTAAAGACATTGAAATGTTTTGAGTGCAGAAACACGAAATTAGTGCAAAAATAATAATAATGCAATAAAAATGATTGACAGGTACCTCAAAAAACCGTGACAAAACAAACACAGAACCATCCGCAAAAGCATGCCGAGGACACTGGTGATCATTTAGAATTAAGAAAGTTGAATCAAATAACAGTGCAAAAAAGTTGAGGTCTTGAAACAAGAAAGCCTGGACTTTCCACTGTTTGCTCTATTTCGGGCTTTTAAAAGCGAAAAGCATTTTGAACGACAGGCTGATTTGAACCAGCTTGTTCTTTTTCGTAAGAGGATATTTTTGGTTTGTATTTCGCAAACATGTCAACAAGCCGTTGTCATTTTTTTAACCAATCGGGTTCTTGTTGGTGGAGTGTGTTAACCCCGCAAGGCAAAATAAAAACAAACTGTCTGCTGTTTGCCTGAAATTGTTGTACATATATTATTAACAAGTAATCACATAATTTTTCTTGTGCAATTTGGAACAAATAAGCACTTAATATAAATTTTTCAAAGACCCCAAATTGCACTTGCCCTATGGGCTAATGCAATTTTGGAGTCTTTAAAAAATTTACTTGTGCTTATTTATTCCAAATTGCACTCGAAATCATGTTATTACCCATACAAATGGACTGAAAAAATGCAATTTAAGATAATCTGTAAAAAAAACTAAAATAATCATAAAGTTCTTAGTTTTTGAAACATTTTTTCACTTCTTGTGATGACTAATTACTAATAAAGCTGTATTTGAAAAATGGCTAAATATTATATTAACTGACCAGTTCATCATACCAAAAAAAGTCACAGAAGTTGATTTGTTAGATGCTATCTTGTTTTGCTTGAAATTGAGATGCTTTATAATTTGAATGACAAGACTTGCTTTCACAAGAGAAATAAATAATTAATCTGGTTTATTCACTGTATTATTCTGTTCCTTGAAGTCCATTACTGGACTGTGTTTTTCTTTTCATGAGAGAGATTGGCATCTTAGTTCACGTTTATTTTCATGTATTTCATTAATGGCTGGCAGCCAACTGTTATGGCTTGCAGCAGTACAATGAAAACATCCATCAAATCACAAAACAATTAAGACACGAATATGTATATGTAGTGCCTTTCCACTGCTTGCAACTGCATGGTTACATGTGTTTTCACTGCAAAGCCAGTTTTCTTGATGCTGCCCAAGCAAACAGCTGCTATAGATTGATCAGACGTCATTAATACTTATTAAGCTTTTCACATTCTAAGAGACACTATTTTATTATCATTGGATACTGTCCCATAAAAATCTCCCGCTGGTAATCCTCAAATACCACTTTCACAAACAATGATTAAGTAGAACGACCCCTAATACACACTGTAAATATTACAATTTCCTGTGTTAGACAGGTACTAGAAGCATGCACTACCAACCTCCATCTTCATTTTTGCTTGTTACAGTCATTGTTTTCTAATTAGCCCAAGAGATCTTTTTGGTCAAAACATTTTTTTTAATCACAGATCACAAACAGATAATTCGCAATAACTTAAGCTTTAACCTTACTTTTTCACTTTCCTCAATTCACCGAATAGAAAGAATTGAACAGTTCAAACTTGACTAAAAGGCCAGTAAAAGCTGGAATAACAGCAACTTTAAACGCAACAAAATCAAACAATTTGAACAAAGAAAACATAAGCTTAACAATTGCACGTCAAACTGCATGAAAATCAAATTGAATGCAAATCGCGATCAACAATACGTTAAATTTTAATAGCAGAATAAGTTCATATTAAGAACTTAAGCTTACATTTTCTCTCTTTCCACGCACAAACAAAACTTCTTGACCTTAAAATATATGCTGTTATTCCACAAAATAACCACATACCCGATTCTCTCCTCTTCAACTTGGCGAATTTTCTCAGATCGTTCCAAAACACTTCTGATCATGTCTTGCTCCGAGACACTAATATTTCCTTTGTTTGAAGTTTTTCTTGCGGGGCCGCTGGAGTGAAAAGACCATCCCGAATTGAGCCTAAGACAAAAACAATACGAAATAATAAAAAGAGGTTCTAAAGCGGATGAAATGTAATAAATATGTAGGCTTACTAAAGCAAATCAAAATAAGCTCTCGTAAGCACGATTAGAAGTGATGGATCCACTACAAAATTGATCGACAACGCGTCAAGAGAAAGAAAAAAAACGAGAGGCAACGGAACTAACAGGAAATTTTCCAGCGATTTGGGCCATCTTGTCCGGGTTTTCTTGAAAAATTTTTTCAAGACTTTCTTGGGTCGAAAACACATCGTTTTTCATGGCCACAGCGAGAAGTATTAAAGCTAGATAAGGACTGCGAATCCACACCTGCGAAAGCAAAACCAAGCCACTCCGCAAGGCGAATTCACGAGAAAATGATAACATTTACTACAAGATCCAGCTGTTTGTGGCTTAACAGTTTTCAATTATTTAAAGACCGGAAACAGAAAATTCATTTTAACAATACTACAAGCTCAGATCTAACCGCTGAGTGCGATATTTGTTTGGTAAGAATTTCATGCGGATTTCCATTTCTTGTACAATGAACTTCCACGGGGGACATCAATTAATTCAAATAACTTGTACTCACTTTGCCCGTAGACATAACTGCCGATCGTTGGGACAAACCCATCTCTGCTCTTCTTCGGATAATTCCCCCATTTCTGAAGCTTTTCTCTGCATCAGCTGAGCAACGTTAGGTAGACGCCGAGGGAATAACACAATTCAGTCATATTCGAGCGATCCAAATGAGCAATCTAGTTGATTCATGAGCAAAGAAATCAGCAGGGGACGAAGATCACGGTATAAATCTTTGCTTAACTGTTCAACAGCGTCAGTCTTTCCTTGAAGATGCTTTAGCCAAATTAACTCCGTGGAAAATCTCGCTCTAACGATATCCCACTTGCAAACCAAATCATCTCGCACATTTTTACCATAGCAATGTATCACGTGACCAAATTATAGATTACTTCATTTAAGTTTTCTTAAAATTGATTCAAAATGGCTGCGATGTGTGCACCAAAGACCAAACACCTGACCAAAGCTCGGATATTAGACTGATTAGTTTTCCTTGGCCATGGTTAGCGGTGGATCAACATTCTACGCCAGCGGGGAAAGACGTTCACGGGCAAGATAGAAGGGTTTTTTGATTCCAATGTCATTGCCAAGTTTGAAGAAGTTCGGTCGAGTGCATAATTACCTCTATCACTGCTATCAGTCGCTATCTCACCGGCAAGACCGCCATTATTTTGTCATTTAGTATGGTGGCCCATTGTTATCATGGCCAAAGCAGTTGGAATGTTTGCTTGAAATTTTAAACAACATGCAGATGTGAAAAAAAAAACTGAAAAATTTAGAGAATAATAATGATGTAAATAAAGCCCATTGTTATCATAGCGCGAGACACCTAAGGTCAATGGTTTCCTCATTTTCAAAATGGCGGCTCTCTTACGTACATAGCTCGCTATGGGAGAAGGACGAGCAATTGAGGAGCGATCTTGAGCCCTATGTTTTAGCAAATTATTCTAGACAAGAAATACTAGATTTTGCTACTCGGGACTACCCAGTATAAGTGTGGAGTCTACCTGCACTAAGCAGGAGATTGAATTTGTTGCACCTCCGAGCAATTCGTCCGCGCGATTTTGCAGGATCATTGTTAATCAGTTCTCATGCCGCTTTTCCGTTCTGTCCCAACTCCCTAGATAGTAGCTCTTCCTGAAAACAAAGTCCACTGCAGAATGTTCCAATTTAAATTAATATTCGAAAATTGCTTTTTAAGTATGCATAAATTTTGACAGTTGAGATAAAGGATACACCTTTCAAACAAAATCGTGTTTTTTCGTAACCATTGCAAGGACTCTCTTTTGTCGAGACGCAAGCAGTGATCAGGCTTGCAGTCCTTCTTTTTGTTGGTGTTGTGGCTGTTTTGAACTTAAGTTTAATTCCCCAAAATTTTACTCCCTTTAGTAAGAGAGAGACCTAATTTTTTAACGAAAACCACACATTCTTTGCACTTCCGTTTGGTGACGTGAAGTCCAGTGTCATCCCGTCCCGCGGGCATCGTGAATGTCGCGCGCGATGTCCCTTGTGTGACGAACATTGTGACAACATAATGGGAATTTACATTACAAAGGTTTCTGTGTGATATTGCCATGGACGCCTCGACTAACCACAAATGGCTGACAAATCCAGCGACCAAATATGCCAACACTGACTAAGAAAACGCTTGCTATAACGCCTACAGAAAAATCATCTAAGCCTAAGAAGAAAAAGAAAAAACTGTTGGGGAGAAGCAGCAAAAATACTCGCTCTAAAACCCCTGCTTCGGGTGTCGATAGCTCGAGTGAAGGTTAGTTTTATGACAGTTGTTTGTTCATTCTCTCTATAATTCTTACTTTGAAAAGAACGATCATTGAAGTTTAATGCGTTCTCATCTGAAAGGATTTCACACTTTTAAAAGGCCTGTCTAGATTTCGCGCCGTAGAAGGTATTAGGAATAAGTTTAGTTTTTGTTTGCAGGCAATCAAGGGGTTATAAAATCAAGATTGAAGTCGCGCGGAGGAGAATTAACTACGTCTGACGAACGTACTTCAGAATCTCACACGCAAAACACTTCCTCAAGTAGCTGGAGAATTAGCAGTTCGGATGGCCGAAGTACGAGCTGTAGTGGCGAGAATTTCAGCTCGGCAAGTTGTGCAAAAAATTCAGCATCTTTGGACGACAGCCGCGTGCGAGGAAATGCAGACAGTCTCGCTCAATCTTCTTCCACAAGTTTAACACGAGAAAATGAGACTTTAAGATGGGATTACATTCAATGTGACGATCCAAAGGAGGAAGAGGAGAGGTTAAGAATTTACAAATTACACAGGAGGAAAAGATACATGGACTTCTTACATAAGAGAACCGGCGGAGAACCTCAGAGCAACTTTTATGCGTAGCAGTGACTGAAAACTATTTACAGTAAAATCTGACTATGACGATGTAAATCACTTGTGCCTGTCTCTTAAAGAGAGGAAGCAATAGATCAGTCATAATCGTAGGACTTGTCACGTTTCAAGGATTGGTAGAGGAACGTTTCTAATTTACGATGAAAAGTTCACCTAGGCAGTTAATCAAACGCCAAAAATATGACAATAGGTATTTAATAGACAGGACGTGACGAGGTCACTGCTTGAAAGATAACTTCATATTAAGGAGGTTAAAAAGTAGCTAGTTAAAATGAAGTGACCCACAAACGACGTGAAGAGCTACTTCACTTTTTGCTGGGGAATTATTTCGCTACAAGAAACACGTTTAATTTAAAGTTGACTGGCCGGATTTACAAAAGGGATTAACTAGTTCAAAGGGTTTTTTAAAAACATATAACAAATGTATATTCATTTGATTTTTATTTAATTTTTTGTACTTGTGCTATGAGATCGTGTACATAACCTTTTTGTGACATAATTGTAAATATGTGAATTTGTTTGATCATCGTCAGAAGAGAGATTTTGAGTGAAACTGTAAAGTTTAAAACAAAGATAAAATTATTTTCTTTTTCAGACGTGATATGTGCCTTCAGCTGAAAGAGTGATTTGAATAACAAAAGTGGTTTCAAACCTTGTTCTTTGGCTGTTTACTCTGTTAAACCATATGCTCGTCCGTTTGGCTTCTTTTTTACCCGCGTGTTTAATTTCTTCTGTGCGAAGAAAAGGACCAGCAAAGCTAACATACGTAGGATAGGGTTGTTAGAAAAATTTCCGCGCAGCAAAATGCTAAAAGATGTCTTTAAATCCGAGAAAACTAAAAAATAAACGAAGCAGCTTATTTACTCAAGACTGTGTTACTGCGCTGAGACTAAATGCTGTCTTCCTCTATTACGGATGGCAAGAATGGAAATGGATTGCACTAAATTTTCCAAATTCTCTCACGCCATCTTGAAGTCATGGCCAGAAATATATTATGAACGACTTTTCCTGCAGAAAAATCGATTGAAATCTTTCTCCTACATTTCAAGGAATGCTGCAGCATGAGCAAAGGACGTTAGGTATATAAGCACCACTGTCATACTAAACCTGTTCCAAAAACGAAGAGTTTGAGTCAAGTTATATTTATAGTGCACTGATTACACTTTAGCTAGTAAGTTCAAAGGGAGATAAATACATTACGGGAGTTCGAGTTTACCAGTCGCAAATTACCATACAGTATCACTATGCAAAGAAGAAGGGCCTCAAGAAACAGGCGTATTCCCTTCAACGTTCTTTATGCATGAAGAGAACCGCCAACCGAACCGCATAGAATGATTGTTTATTTTATTTTTTTTACTGTAGGGTTAGGGCTAGCTTGAGCAACCCTTCAAGCTGATATTATTGTTAATAACCTCTTTCGTAGTGCCGGTGTCTTCGCCTTGTCACCTTTCAAGATCACCATATATCTTTTTCCTTTGAGATGTCCTATGCCTCGGACCTTCGAGAGAGTGGTACATTCCCGGGTCTGTGAAGGTCAAAGCCTGCGTGAACCCAAAGGAAGACTCTTCAATGGTGTTGTTAGCTGCTTTGTATCTATGAGTCTGGAATAACTGGAGGAGGAAGGGCCCTGAAATGTTCCCGGGTGACTTCACCACCATGTGTACTGTGTACATCAAGCTTAAGAAAAGTGCGTGCTGATGATTTTCACATGCCACTACACGAGCGATGTGTTAACCAACTTTACTCTGGTCGGTCGAACAACCTGTCGACACAACCCAGCGATACCGTTGAATTTAAGTACTTCACAAAAAAGACAAAAAGGTAATGAGCTCTTCTTTTTTTAAGGTTTATAAAGGCATCGGCAAAGGCAAAGGCATTTCATTTGAAATTTAATGATATTTATTTATTTCAAACTGCTAAGTTTATGTTTCTGTATACCAAAGGCTTGCTTCCCAATACCTTTAATAATATGTTTACTCTTACAAACCAAATACACTCTTATAACACTAGGAATTCTAATTGCTTTTATATTTTCCCATGTCGAACAAACATTCGTAGATTTTCTATTCGTTTTCGAGGACCTCAGTTTTACAATTCACTTAATCAAGAAATTCAGAAGTGTGAGAGTGTTGGTGGTTTGTTTAGTAAACTGCTTAAAGAATTTCTTCTTGCAAATTAGGTTAACGTTGAGCTGATACTTGTTTCGCTTTACAGTGTGTCCGTCTTTTGTTTGTCGCTGCTTTTTATATATAAATATGCTTCAAATATGATTTCCAGTGCTTTTGTGTAGGCAATGCTCAAGGTGATTCTAACTGTTGTAATCTGTATAATTTCATAACTTTTTTTTTCTGCATTCGACATTGCCTATCTATTCCGTTTCATTTTGAGGGAGCTCATAGCTCATAAGCCCAGTGGTTTCTTTATGAGCTTCCTCGCCATTTTATTTCAAATTTCATAATTTATATCTTATATTTTATCTCTTATGAAATGGCAAATAAACTGAACTGAACTGAACTGAAATCGGCAAAACGTCCTTTACAAGATTTGATTTTGATTTGCCTTTCTCAAATTCGTGGAGTGCTTAACGTTTAGCGTGTGCATGCAACAATTAGAGAATGGACCAGACAAAAAGTAGTATAAGAGCCTTTTGCTACTTGTAGTACATATGAAATCTTACTAATTAGACGTAGAAATTTTATGCGGTCAGGGCAATACCTTAAAAGGCTAGATTTTTACTGTATATTTTGCAGAAAAAAAGTGCTACACGGGTCACCAGCACTTTCCTTCACTTTTAGTTTGATGGATTATTACTGGCAATCTTTATAGGTTATGTTTGTTGTGGTATCAAGAACATGCCCGATTATTTGTGAACAAGTTATGAAACTTGTTTTGGCGTCGTAGGTTACCATAGCAACACTTTAACCTGTTCGAAATGCCCTTAATTCTAACTTTATGCGACAATAACTAAAAAAGGAGCTCGGTGACCATCATTTTTTTGTTGTTGGTAAGTAATAAGCGTTTCAAGACAGAAAATTTTGGAAAATTATAAAAAAAAATAGTAGCGGATTCAGAGCCACTTTAAATTTGTTAAAATTTGATACATAATTACTACCGTGAAAAACCTTTTAAAATTCATTTTCGCACGCACATACGAACCGGAAGATGTACCCAGACAGACTTGGCAAAAGCGAAATTTGTCCTTCTCGCGCAAACAGATCAACAGCAAAAGCTACTGTAAATGTGGGAGTTGAATTAATCCCCGAATTTTACTCGGACGGAATTTGCTTGTACACTGTAGGCCCGTCTCAAGTTTATTCGTATCAGTACAGCATGCGTGAGTCTTCACGAAGAAGTTACGTTTGCGAGGTATTTTTCTACCCAAAAGTGGCAAGGAGAAGATATATTTCAGCTGTGGTGCATTTCCCCGCGAAAAACAATGCAAGATCTTATACACTGTACAAAGACATAGTGTGTTTTGTTCCACGTTGTCTGGAGCATTATCAGACGAGGAAAGTTGTCACAGAGCCATTGACGAAAGAGGTTCATAAAACTGGGCTGTATCATCAGCCGAAGAAACTGATACGAGAGTACCGATCGTCAGTACATTTGGCACAGAAAGCTTTGGACACTGTGAGGTAGCGATTTCGACGAGCGAAAGAAAATCGCGTTCAAAGGACCCCAATGTAAATAACTTCCTTCGAGAGGCGGTAATCGACCTACAATGTTTTAGAAATCGCTGCCAGTTATCTGCATTAAACATTTAATTTTTTAGCATCATTTACAAGGAGCGCTAGCATTCACAAAGCATAATCGTGGATTTATAACAAATAGTTTTAACGTATCCCGAACGAGTGATTGCTGATCCTTGATCGCTAGAGAAACTCCGAAAATATCGCCTCAAGGTCCGAACGTCATATTATGTACTTTACGAGTCACTACAGTCAAAGTAAAACTTTTATGTTGCTTTAAATTTTTAGCAATGAATAGACGCTGGCTCCACGACAATTTCTTGAGCTGCATATTCTACGTACCGTGGGTATGGCGAATTGAATCGTTAAATCAAACGATGAAAACATTTTTATTTCCTAAGGTGGCTCCTGAGTTATTGGCTTGTCTATCATAAGAAAAAAACTCCGTGCGGAAGAAAACAAAGTTGTCAGGGAAGGTAAATAAAGTTAGCTACATACAAAGATCCGTGCTAGTGATTTGAATTTTGAGTTTACAAACGAGCGTGAATTTTAGGTAGAAACCCCCTGGACGTGATAAAATAAAACTCATTTCACATTCGAAAATATTTCCTTAAAGGTAAAAGGTAATAAACGGCCTACACGAATATTTTAGAATGAGAAATGTTGCCGTAGCTTATTAATTATTCCATATTTTTAAATTTTCATTTTAAAATAAAGTACACCTGGTTTTCTGTGACAGAGTAATTTTGCATTTTGAATGATGTGGAAGGGTAAATTTCTTGTTATTTGATTTTTAAACGAGCTTATGTGTTGACCAACGCTAAGATGGATGGCGAGATTTCTCGATCGAATCAGAATATTTATGCCAGTAATAGCGGCTTTGCGTTAAGATGTTGGTAGTGTCATCAGAGTGATTCAAATGTAAAATTAAATTTCTTATGACGGGAGCTCTTCCCGCCGGCGGTTAATGGTTTCCATACCAACATCCACAAACTTTTTTTCCGAAAATTATTTCCCTTAATTTCTCTAGTTTTTACCTCTATTAAGGGGTCGCTGTCACCCTTTGGTTCCGGGTCTATTGTCTTGACCTGCATAAACGGTCACTTATATTAGTGATCACTGTCCATAACTTCTCGTTACCATATCAGTCACTAGTTTATCAATAATACAGGGCATGAGAAGACAGGAAATGATCAACAGGGATCAGTTCAGTGAGTTAACGTTTATACAAATTCTCCCTACATGTAACATACAGTATATGTGAGTTGGTTTTCGTGAAAACAAAAATTTATTCTTTCTCCCCTTTTCAACACCACAACTTCTTGAAAAATAGTGTTTGTTTTACTAGGCCTAAAGACAATAATTTGCTGGGAGTGCTCACTCTCGCGGGCTCAGAAAACCTGGTTCTGGTCATTCTTTGCATACCTTGGCTGGATGGAACATGGAAAGTTCATGATCATTTACTTTTATTTCCCACTACGTTCACGCTATCTTCCCTTATTTTGACAGTTTGCGAATTTAACATTTCCTTCCATGCATTGGAGCAACTTCACTGACAAAATCAGTGGCTCTAATTTAACAGTTGAATCCCGGCAAACCAGTGGATTTCTTAATTGAATCTTAACGGTTTTTTAGGGAAATTGGTAAATTAGTCATCAAAAATAGGTAAATATTGCCTGAAAATTATAGTTTTAGAATATCCCAAATGGCTTTAGAACGCGTTATTTGTCTTCGTGTTAACACGTTTTGAAGTATAAATGGTCACTTAAAGTTTATTATATGACCAATTAAGCAACCTGAGCTAGATGAAATTCGAGCGAAAATGTACAAAGTTAAAACTGTAAGAGCTCGTATACGTATTAAAGCACATCCATAGCGTTGCCATGGCAATTTTGTAATTTCACGTGTGAAATTATAAATTAACTCTGAAATTTCGCGCCAAAGTTAAGGAGAGTTTGTCACCCATGCATATTAACTATGTTGCGCTAAAAATTAGTAGAAACATCGGGATATTATCTAAATTAAGACATTTTGTTCCTCCCAAAACACTTTTCGGGATTTACAATTCTTTAATCTTCCCCTATCTTTCTTATGACCTCGTTGCCTGGGGCCAGGCTGTAAAAACTCATTTGGAGAAACTCCTCAGATTACAAAAGAGAGCAGTACGCCTAATTAACTTCGCACCTTTCCGCTCCCATGCCGTCCCTTACTTTCTTCACTCTAATATTATACCTATTACAATGCTCTATTTTAAGCTTTCTTCGATGTTAATGTTTGATGTTTACAATAACACTGCTCCTCATAATATTTCACATCCCTTTACTCCCACTCAACAAATCCACTCTTACAGTACTCGCTACTCCTCTTCTGGAAATTATTACATTAGCCACTCTAGACTAAATCAGAAAAACGATTCGTTTTCTATTATGGGAGCCAAAATTTGGAATAGTATACCTGAAAATTTACGAAATTCTTCAAAATCTCTCTTTAAGGAAAAAGTTCATGCAATTCTGTCGAAAATATTTGAAGTTCAGGATAGTTATGCTGACCTAAACACGATAATCTCCGATTTTAAAAAATATTAGCCCCCGCTTATCTAAATAGTTGTCTCGATTTTCTTTTCTCAGTTTCTCTCGTGACTGACCCTTTTTATTACAAATCTGGTACTTTTTTTCACTTCAACTATCGTAATAAACCTTAAGCCGTCCACACACCACCTGCCTCGATTAGCCTTGCTATTTGCAGGTGGTGTGATATTTGTATATTTAATGTACGAAATAAAGATGTTGTTGTTGTTGTTGTCTGCCCATGATATTAGAGACTTTAAGCACCGACAGCGGGAACGGGGAACGGCGACGGCGACGGGAGAGGCCACTGGGAAAACCCAATTCATCTAATGCGCATGTCTATCTTGACGTTGCCGTCACGTCGCAACGTGAGAAGTAGGATTTTGCCGTCTTGTGAAAACGTGAGTCTGAAAATCCCATTTTCCTCGGCTTTTTTTTCGAAAATCTTTGTATTTGATAACGCATTAACCTTAATTAGAGCCTAAAGGTTGCTTACAGTTATTCTTGTTTGCAGACATTTAGGAATTAAGCTGTATTTTGCCTGCTGTAGAGCGAAATATATAAATCAAGGCTGAAGCGAAATGATCGGGCTGCTTTGTATGAAATTTCCTGTCGCCTTCATCCGTTTCTAAAGGTAAAGAATGTCTGATCTTATTTTCACAACTTAAGTTTTATTCAATACGCAGATAAAGTACGCAGTTATCACTTCATCGGAACTGATAATTTGACAAGAAAATTCAGTACTTTAATGTATATGTTCACTGTTTGGGCCGAGTTCCGAAGCAACAACAGCGTCAAATTGGGACATTATTTCATTTTATTCTGATCTTTCTCTTCATGTATTCTGACTTAAAAATTAATAAACTGATATATCTCAGCAAGGAATGGCATATTTTGTTCAGTTATGGAAACGAAATTCCGACAGACACTCGTTTTCTTGTTCATCGAAGCCGAAACACTGATAAAAATTGTTGTCAGGATTTGATCACTTATTTATGTCATAACAGTAAAAATTCTTCGTTATCTATCACCCGCCTTCGTAATGACTAATGAAAAGGTGATTTCTGGCCGCCTTTAAAGAAGACAACGATGAAATGGAAGCTAATCGACAACCTAGAAAAGTTGCCGTCGCCGCTGTGGTTTTGGCAAGTGCTTAATGTTTACAATTTCGCCTTTCAACCGCGTTGTCTCCCCAGTCTTTTCCTCGGTATCCACGTTGCCGTTGCCGTTGCCGTTGCCGGTGCCAGTGCTTAAAGTCTCTATTATTGCGTTAACAACTGCGAGGATCAGTCTTCATTTGAGAAATAGAACATCAGCTCAAAAAATCAAGAAGATTTTGTTCCCTAACTCAATTCTGAGACTTGTGCTGTCATGATGCTATTTGGATTTGAACATCGGCTCGGAAAATTCGGGGAATGTGATTCTTTTCTTTTTCAGTTGCCGCGACTTGTGCTTTGGCATTTGGACGTACTAGTTTTTCTAATTTACACAAATGTGCTTTTGAAAGGCTACGAAACTATCTTTGAACATAACGAACGACACTCTAAGTAGTCTCAGAATTCAATGTTCTGTTTGGATGCCTCCAGTCAATATTTGTACCACCGGGGCGAATCAGACGTACCAAGCGTACACTTCTGCGCATGTCTGTTGCGGTCCGTTATCGTCTTCATGGCAAGAATATAAATCTTCAACATACCACACTTGGAATTTCTGGCCCACTGACACTGACCGTGGAGTCATGAAATTATCAAACAGAAGCTCCTCAGATTCGGTGTTGGCCCACGGCAAGTTGTAAGATTGTTTCAAGCACGTGTGACCTCCCTTCAAATACTTGCTTCAGGTAGGATGAGATTTCTGTTGGAATCAGTAATGAGTGTCCCCATCGGGTGAGATGACAACTTTGGAATTCTACAGCCCCACCTGGATTTATAACGGTAGACTTCATCACAGGTGATGTTACCAAACAGGTATTTCAGTTTAAAAGTGACGATTTGGCCTGGAGTAGGGACAGTGAAGGAACCATAGTTATCATTTCTGGTTCCGAAGCAGACGGAAGAAGGCCGGGTTCATCTGAATCCACTTTTCTGCAAATGCACCACAGAATTCAGCGCACTGAGTTAGATCCCATAACCGATAGTAACAGATGACATTAAAAGCGTCAATAACATACTTCCTTTTAAGAGTTTGTTCAGTGGAGTGTGGCTTCCCTAACATCGTTAAAGGGTGCACTTTTAATGTTTAAGCTAACACTTTTGAATCAACCGTTTGAAATGATTTAGGATACAGTTCTGTCTTGTTGGAGAAACCTTTCGAAATTAGCTGCATCGGGCATTGAAATACTAGTAAGAAAAAGGGTAGTTAACCTCACTGTAAAAATCTTGTGTCCTTCAGTGTATTTCCAAGTTACTTGCAATTTTTGACCGGGGATCTGACCGCAAATTTAATGATGTCCATGCCGGCGAAAGTATGTTACGGGGGTACACCAGGCAATCATCTGCAGACAAGTTTCAAGTATTTCCCAGAAAATTTGGAGGCCTAAATTTCTGTAATTCTTTCAGCAAAAACTGCTACTTCGTGGGTATTAGTTCGAGTATTTGACGGAACCATACTGACCCTTTTGACAATGATCACCAGTGAAATCTGGTTGGCAAACACACTGATATTCGTTTCTAGTGTAAATCGGTCTGCAGGTTGCTCCATTTGCACAAGGACTACTCATGCAAGATGTCTGACAGAAAAAAAAAATCAAATGATAAAACTATTTTACCTCGAGCCACCATGCCAAGGTTATGCTTTTCTTACATCTCGCGTATTTGCACCCCTTCTGCGTTCGTTGCACCACCTGATATACTTAGAAACTGAAATGCTTCAGTACTGAAAGACTTTTTATAGAATCACATATATTTTAGTTAGTTTTACGTAATGCCATACAATGGGAGCTATACTCAGTGCATTTAACGTCATTTAATTTCTTTCCACGTTTTCTCTGCCCTCAGCTTTCAACATGTAACTACTTTATATCGCTATTTACGGTAACTACATTATTGATTGTTCATGCTCAATAACTTAATTATTAGCAACTTGAAAAACAGAAATCCTACGGCACATAAAGAACTTCATTTAGCAACTTCAAATTTACTGACCTTGATGTTATAATGATCAAATCTTAAGTCGGCGACTAATCCACCTGAGTTGATAAACCTATCGGTGTTCAGCAGCTCGCAAGAAGGCTTTCCGTCAAGTGAGGCAGCAAAATTTACGGAAAACCAATGCTGGTTGTTGATGCATTCTAGAACGCATATTGTATGGTTAGAGACCATCGGCGTTGTCAGAACAGAGCCTTGTAAGCGTACTGATGGATTCTTTACGAAATTAGCGGCATAAATACTACGTTCTTTATCTCGCCTCAAGCTTTGAACACAGGATGGGGTGACGCTGTACAACATTAATGATAGCGAAAAAAACAACCAGAAATCCCAACGTTTCATCTGCAAGAAATAGTGAATTGGCATGGTAAATTGTTGATCTCTGAGTGCAAGAGAGGTTGGATTTGCGATTAAATCACGTGAACTACTGCGAAAACGTTTGTTTTCTGGCTTTCATCTTTACCATCCTATTAAAAATAAATCAATGAAAGACATTAATTGTTATATTTTAAAGTAAAATTCCAGTCACTATATTAGAGACAAATATAAGATATGGAAACCAAAGCAAACTATTAGCAGCATTTCCGAAAAAAACATAGCGAGGCTACAGAATTGCATAGGTGGTTCCCGGGAGGTGATTTAACTGTTCAAATAAAGACTAAGGAGTCTGGGACCGAGACACAGACTTCCGGTTCCGTTTCATCGAATTCCCGCGGTATCTCAACACAAGTAAAAAAAAATCGAAAAATAGGAGTGGAAGCAACTGTTAATAGTAATCTATCGTTTTTAGTAGCTGAGATCTTCGTTTTCTTGAATTATTCTAAAATTGTGCTATTAAGACAAGAAAATATACGGATTATGCTAGCAGTGCTACTTTTGGAAAAAGGGCAAAAATTATGCTCAATTCCTCAGATTATGCCAAAAATTATGCTAGCACAATCGGCAAGAGCCTAATTGCGTAAGGAAGCCTGAAAAAAATTCATCTTTCGAGGATCATCTTTCATTTGATTTCATTGCCTCAGTTCACATATGATTTATTTCATATATATCATTCACAAACAATGTTTGTTACCAAGACAATTGAAAACACAGTTAAAGGCCATCAGCGTAGCCAAAACTAGCCTGCGTGGCAGGCGCAAGAAAGGGGAAGGGAGAAAGGAAAGGAAGCGCCTGCAGCTAATCCATTGTTTATTTCGTCTTTCTTGTTCGCCGACGAACGAAAAATCGCCATTGGTTCGTTTTTAATCATGCGTCAATCATTGTCTGATACGACCTTCTGATTGGTCGAGATGTTTTGGAAGCCATTTGAGGATGAAAATCAAGATGGCTGACATTTGACAGGCAGACGGCCGTGGATGTTAACCGTTTGCATATTAATGAGCGGGCGAGACGAAATAAACAATGGGCTGGCTGCAGGTGCTTCCTCTTCCTCTCTCCCTCGCTCCGCGCGTTTCGCGCGCGCCCAATTTTCCCCTCTCCCTTCCCCTTTCTAGCGCCTGTCACGCAGGCTAAGCCAAAACGGACGCATGTAAACGCATTGCATAACACCGTCTTAATGAAATTCCGAGTCAGTAATTAGCGCCATTAACACTAGCGCTAGTAGCTTATTCAAGATTTCGAGCAAAGTTGGTGGATTCGAGCTTGAACACATGACCTATTTCTAAAACATCTGTGGGTTATCTTTAATCAGTCCTGATTTAAATAAAAAGTTACCTATTGGACGTCATACGGACAATAAATTATGGAGGTAGTCCGGTCTTGCATGCGGTTTTCCAGACTATAAAGTTTCATAAATTAGCTTAATAGCTACAGGTCTCGATTATTCTGTAAATCTTTAAAGCGACTGGTGAAATCAGGAGAACTACAAACGGCTTAGAAAACAGAAAGAGAGAGAAAAATTGCCGTCATGCGCTCATAGTTGTAACTGTCAACTACAGCATTCGCCCCTCGCCAAAGGAACTCTGAAAGTCTCCTATTGCGTCTAAATTCCATTACGCAAACCAGCTAACGTTTGTCAAAACTGCAAAGAACTTCTATACATGTATCTCAAAGAATTGAATCGTTTGTTTTAGTGTTTACGCGTTACTTACCGCACTTGCAATAGAGTAACCAAAGAACTCAACTTCTGACTTCCAAACCATGAACATGCAAGAAATTTCATTAAGGAGACGATATAAATAGCTCTTTGGCGCTTATCCTTTAATTGTTCGACCGGTGAAAGGAAGGCGCATTATTCAGGAACCATGAAGGGCGTAGACGTAAAGAAAGGAATAGAAAAGTTTGCCGTAGTGCGTTCACCCTCTGGACAAAGCCCTAACTTCGGTAATTGCATATTGTTTTTTAAAGGGAACAGAAAGGAATATACCAAATTGGATAGCACACGTGCAGAGCCATTGCATTTGTATATTAACGACTCTACATTTCCTGCTGGTTTTATTTTATTACTGGAACTGAGCATGAACAAGTTGGCCACGAGATTCAGT
>OX419345.1:14318799-14458799 GCA_948470475.1 Galaxea fascicularis
ATCACTAGTGATGGTCTCCTATTAGTATACATGACTGCATTGGTCACGGGATTACACCCTGGCTCCAGAGCCCCTTTGAAAAAACATAAATATCCGTGAAAACCAAAACAGAGTGCGAGAGGTGGGCCTCTGGTCGCAGGAGCCGGGAAATTCGTTTCCATAGCATCAAATTGGGACAGTATTTGCCCTAGTTTGTTGATTGGTTCATCAAATAAAACAACAGCTGTGATTGGCTTACAAAAAGCGTGGTTTCCCAGCCGACATAAAACAACAACTCTGATTGGCTGAGGAAACGAGTGGTTTACCAGGCGACAGCACAGCAAAGGAAATGAGGTGCAGTCGTGCGACCAGAGGTTTTTTGTTCTTCTCGGTGTGTCCCGCCTCATAAATGCGGCTTCTCCGCGTAATTTCCCTCCTCCAAACGAAAAAAATAGCCGCTGCCACCAAGCGAGGGTATGGGATTACGTTTGTCGAAGGAATACCACGAATAAGATAAATTGAATGGAATTGAATTATCGAAACGTAGCAACATGGCTATGCTAATTTGCACTCTAGAGGGCCCTTGCCCCTGTTTAGGATGCTTAAGTGACATTTATAACAACCAAGCCACTCCCTAGCCTGCGTGACAGACGCCTTTCCGTGTTTTAGGATTTGGGGTCATTTTCCGCAGTTCCGTGGTTTCCGCGATTCCGCGATTCCGGCTTTTAGGGTCGCCCGATTTCCGCGAATTTTCGCACTTTACACTGGAGCCAAAGGACAAACTTTTCTTCGCTTCCGGTGGTTCTAAACCTTTAGCGAGTCTTTTTATACGGACCGGACCATCAGTTTTAAATTTGTTTCAATTCCATGGACGATTTCATCCACTTTTTTCAAGGCCTTCTTGTATCAATTCAGAGTATTATAACATAAGCGGCATATTGCGTGGTTCTTGCTACCGACGTAAACAGACAAATCGATTCCAACAGAGCGAAGAATTAAAGCGCTTATGTCCAATTCACTTTTCTCAAAGATCTTTATCTTCTCCTTTAAATTGGAAATTTTTACTTTACACGGATAACAACAATTCTCAGACAAGTTAACCTTTTTCGGCGTTTCCCCACTCATGACACATGCTACTGCTAAGATCGAAGACAGTAGACCGCGAGTTCGCGAGTGTAACTCAAGTGTAATTGATCGCATCATTTTATCACTCAATTTTATTGGTTAAGAAAAAAACAAAAGCACTGACGTCACGGATATCGTTTTCCAGCTCGGGATCGCAGACGCTCTTTTCTCGGCGTGTGAAACAAGAGCCGAAAAAGGCGTCTGTCACGCAGGCTAGCCACTCCCCCGCTTTTGTTAAAAGTTATTGGCGTGAACCGTTCAAGAGTTATGGAGAATGGAGCTCACTAGGAAACTTTTCCCTTTGATCATTTTTCTTGTGCAAGCTGAAGAATCATTATGCACTCACTTTCGAGGTGGAACATTCACGTACAAGCCAGTTAATCCCAGCAACACTACAAGCACAAAAGTAAGTGTTCACGCCGTCATTTCGGATTCCCGGAAAGAAGCCCAGAATTTAATCAAGGGCGTTTGGGTTCCAGTCATGGCCTTTACACATAAAATAGCTACTCTTCCCTCCTCATAATTTGAGAAATTGAAACAGATTATAATCGACCGGAAAGTCTTCTAACTCTAGTGTTTCCTCCTGGGGTCACTAACAGTAATGCTTAAATGCACAGCGAAACTTAGCTATTTGGAGTTCGATTCGCTCCATCGTGAGACAGATATGGGGTAGCGCGTACGAAAACAAAAAACTTGGAACTTAAGCAGCAAAATGAAAAATACAAACAAAGAATTCGAAACAAAAACCAAGACGAAAAAAGTTAAAGAAAACAACAGCCCTTCCATGGAGATGTGTGTGGTTTTCTAAGTAGAGGATAGCAGGGAACGGCGGTGGAGTTCTAAGCTAGCTCGATCGTCATCACAGTATCCATGCTATGCTTTTCGACTTTTCGAGAGAGCAATTTATTCACTGGGTTTCATTCTGTCAGTGACGTCTCGAAAGGTTGTTTTGTTCGTTTTCAACATCCCATGTCCTTGGTTTATGTACTCCTCGTAGGAGAAATCATGTACAGAAACAACACACTGTAGTATAAACACCGTGTTTATTATTTCGCAACAGTTCCAGGAATTTGACTTTATTCGATATGATCATAATGCGCTTATAAACGAAAATTGTTCGGTTGCGCTGCTATGCCCATTAGTTACCATCATTTATTTTGTCACTATATAGTTTCACATATATGTTTACCGCTTGTTTTAGTTGCTTTAAATTTGTCTTGCGACATAGGGTAACCCTAGGGGTTTTCTCGGAAAATCTCCAGATGGAGTGAATTTGTATGGAATTACCGGGAAGAATTTTCCACCTAATGGAACAGTACAACTGCGCTTGAGCGCTTTTCATTCGTGTGGAAAAACCGGTGAAATTTTTCAGACAAATGGAACAGTACAAGTTTCTCCGGGTTTCCAGGAGTAACAGACCGCGAAGGAGCATAGTTCTAGTGTGACAAGACAAATGGTTCAAGGATATTCTGGTCATTTCCGTAAAAACAAAAAACGAGGAATACATCTGAAGGTATTCCTTTTTTCCGAGAAATTTCCACTGGGAAGGACTGTTCCATTTGTTGTCCCAATGGAACAACCGGTATTTCCATGCAGGAAAGCGCCCATTTTTCATTAAGAACCGCACTACAGAGAACAAGTTCAGTACGTACGTTAATCCAATTTCTGCATTTTGTTTGATTTGATGCCTCCAGCGGGAACGAATCTTAGGCTATCATCCCGGGAGGCCCAAAAATGTACCAGAAGGACGAAGAATTCACGGGAAAAATCGGGACTAGCGAGAATTTACAACGGCTGGGCCGGAAGTCAGCCTCCGGGAGCAAACCCATTCAAATCTACTTTTCTGATTGGGCAGAAACTCAAGTGTAGCATTGTATTTTTCTGCCTAATCGGCGACCATTTCTAATCAATATATACTATACCATGCAGAAGAATTTTGAATTTCACAGTTGCCCCCTGAAAGTGAGGGTGCTGCAAAGTACTGGTATTTTAAGTTACGTCCCACCATCAAGAAAACTTCTGTATTTTTATATTTTGTTACTAAGGTTGAGGGCTGGTTTGTGTGAAGAGTTCAATTTTATTTGAAACCCACCTTGAAATAATTGAACTGTACTTATAATTAGCCATACCAGTGAATCAGTCCAACTATGTTAGTCTGTGGACTGTATACAGTTGAGAAAGGTTTGTGGACAGCCGAGGTCTATCCACATTATATACACATTTCTTAAATGCGAGAAAATGCAAGCATGGTTCCCTTACTTTAATCACCCGGAAGCATTCTGCCAGCTTAACTTGTTAAGGGAAAGAGCAGTAGCGGAAAGGACCTATACAGAAAGTGGACAGGTGTGGTCTAGTCCTTTTTACCAAGTGAACCACTTTTAGCGCTCACAGCAACCATCATGCGAACACTGAACTCAATAGTTGTTTTATCACGCACACACTGACTTTGCTGTTGGTAAAGTTAAGAGGGCACCTACAAGAAACTAAGCATCTTACATCAACCTGCAGCCACCTTTATTTGAAAAGTTGCAGCAAAGTCTAAAAGGTTCCATCAAAGCATTACAAAAGCCCATTATGAAGCATGTGTTTAGAACTTAAAATTAATTTTGACCAATCGCAGCACCATCGTGGCAATTTAAAGCTTCCATAAAAGAGTTAATGAAAAGCTGGTGCTAAAAACCATGCATCTTGCATCAGCTGTGCATTGCATGTATAAACCTATTACTGTGGCGATTATCAGAGCTACAGTCTGTCTGTCCCTGGGCTTCCAAGAATTAGCTGACAGACAGTGCAGATCTACTGAAATTGGTTACTGGATGACGAAATTTTTGCGAGTATGTTATGACTAATTGATTTAGTCACAGTATTCTCCACATGTATCGTGATATTTCTGTGTCAAAACCTTTGGCGTACAACAGCATCGCAGGGTCAATAACTCCCGTTATGTTTCATGCTTTGATACTCCAAAGCTACGAATGATCAATAATATCTGGCGCCCATTTTTATCCGCGGAAATCATGAATGCCAGGGATTTCCTTTATTTATTTTTGCATTATTTCAAGGTGACGATATCGTTCAGGATCGGTTGGCGAAGATCATACGGTTCCGGCACGGGCTGCGATCAAAGTACCATAAGCTCCGGGCAGTTGATTGGTCCTTCTGGCAACACCTTAGATTGTCGAGAAGGTTGCTATGGAACCGTGGGCAGTTTGCTCTTTAGATGCACAGATTTCAGCGTAAATGAAGACTGGACAACTGGTACCAACAGTTTTCAGTACACATTTAAAGTTTCCCATTCGTCACGTCGATATTATGAAGTCAGGTAAAGTTATTTTTTTTCAAAGTTGTTTTATTGTTTTTTTCCATCCATATCAAGAGGCTGTAAATGTTGTATATAGTAGTGACCGCCAGGCAGAAGACAGCATATGCGAGAAATTGACTAAATAATAATAATAATAATAATAATAATAATAATAATAATAATAATAATAATAATTAGGCCTTGTAGACTCAGTGCCACGTCGGTACTCGCCACTGAAATCGAAGCCAGTGTAAGAGTCGAACAATGAGCAAGCATTCTGTGATGTCCCTCTATTTCGGGGTAGCACCAAGTTAGAGCCAACAGAGTGGATGCACGCGTTATCAACCACGTGTTAAAGCGAATTTCGGACATTTGAGCCCGCGGGGTGGCCGGCGGATTATTAAATAAAAATGGCGGAGACAATGGCGAACCGAAGCCGTCGAAGGTGTGGTGGTGTAGATTACAGAGAATTGAATTTTGTCTCTATCGGTTGTTTTTTTCATGCCACTGCACCTAGCGTAAGTAGAAACAAAAGAAGAAAGCTCTATGAGGTGGAAAGGACTATTAGCAGACGAAAGCTTCGTTATGTAAGGCCGAACCATGCTTTCCAATAAACTGGCTCTTGAATGTACACGTGAGTTCTCTCGCCGTCTCTCTTTATAAAAATTCCAAACTTTCCGCCGATCGATGCGTTAGCATTGTCGATAAATTTGAGGTCTCCATCGCTTCCCATATAAAGCTTTGTAATTTCGTCCGCCATTTTTGTTATCGATTGGGAAACGCCGCTACTACCGTGCGGGCTCAAATGTCCGAAATTGCTGGCGATGATCACGCTTGAGATGAATTTGCCCAGGGTTACAAACAGGGAGAAAAAGAAGGAGGATTGTCGCGGTCCCAACTTGGGTGAGCTGGTCACGCCGCTTTAACCAATGCCACGATTCTCACAATTACTATTCTTTTTTATTTAAACTTGCCCTCATGACACGCGGTGGAAAAACTAAAATCACAACAATCAAGCACACGATTAAAACTGAATAAGGCGAGAACAAAACCGTGAATAACGAAACGAATGCAACTTACGCTGTTCTTCTACTAGCGATTGCGTAAGCCGAACTGACAAGAAACCAGTAAATACTCCTACTCTGATACAAACTCCGTGGCTAGCTCCGTAATTTCTCCCACTACAACTCAACATTCTCAGGTCACGCTAACATTTTTGGGAGCGTCACTAGTCACTGAACAGATCACAAGACTAATGATTACTTCAGTATTAGCTAGACATGTACGGAAATAGCGCGACAACGCGACTAGGATAAAACCACGAAATACGGACCGCTCCGCTCCACACGACCTCGAGTACAATTCGGGATTAATAGGTACAAGTGATTTCAAAGCTGGAGGATGGTACTTGTAACAAAACTTGGACAATGACCTAAGATACCTACTAGGAACATAAATATTGAGCATATCACAGATAGAGCACGGGGCCAGATTAAGAAAGTAAGTAATAATATCTGAATAATTCGACGTTCCACAGAGAGCCAGTCGAGATCTTTAAGACAAAAACGTAACTTTACCAAGAGTAAAGGCGTAACGTAATCAAATCATTAGTATCGACCTGCTATTAGTATCGACTTGTTATTAGTACTGACTTGTAAAGCACAAGTATCTATATACATATTCACATGCGCTATTTACAAACTCGTAACAGTAAAACAAGACTAATAACAATAGTGCAATAAAAGATGTATAGATAATATAAATACATAAATAAAATTTAGACATAAACATATATAAATACTGATATGTACAAAACCTGTTACAACTGTTACTCGGTTAAAACTTTAGCGAATAAGTGAGTCTTAAGTTTCTTCTTAAATGATTTGACAGACTGGTCAACATTCGGGCTAATTGCTAATGGTAACGAATTCCATAGGGCGGGCGCGGCTGAGGAAAATGCGTAATCCCCTAAGGTTCTCTTAGCCTTAAATTTAGGAATGCATAGCAATGTACCATTAAAGTTTCTTCTAAGATTATAACTAGATGGGGGCAAAATAGAAATAAGCTCACTAAGATACAGGAATGCTAGCCCCTTAAGAACTTTGAAACTTATCAAAAGTAACTTAAATTCAATACGAGAGCGGACTGGTAACCAGTGTAACTCTAGTAATAGCGGGGTGATATGACAAAATCGAGGTGCACATAAAACTAAGCGAGTAGAAGAATTCAAAACTCGTTGCAACTTATGAAGCTGATAATCAGGGAGGCCGTAAGTCAACACGACTAGTTATAAACGCATGAACTAGGACCGCCGCAGATTCGCTAGTTAGATATTTGCGTATACGCTTAATGTTATATGGATAAAAACAAAAGGACTGCTGCAGTTCTTATTAATGTCCGCCATAATAAGTTGTTGTCGAACCAGGTTCCAAGGTTACGAGCTGTATTGACCGGTTTGATATCGACCTCACCAACTTTGATGCTTTCAATTGAGGTCTTTGCCAGCTGTTTAGGAGTTCCAATGAGTAAAACCTCAGTCTTATCATCGTTGAGCATTAACTTATCTTCAAGCATCCATTGCCTAATGTCACGAATACAGGTCTCAACAAACAAATCCACCACATACCAAATAAGCTTTGTGCACTGTGCACTAAATTGAGTCAAACACTTAAGCGTTAAAAGCGCACGTACTCCGATTGACTTCGCAAGTTAACGTCTTTATCTCTTGAATTAGGGAATTTGATAAATTTGAATTGGAGAAATTTTAAGATGGGCAGGTGTTTAAGAAATTGTTACGAAGAGCATTGACGTTTCTACTGAATCGTTAAGTGCCAACGAATACCGCACTGAAGCCAGGCACATATAGGACACCATGGCCACGTGGTAGGCATTTTCAGTGGCATAGCTAAACCCAGAGCTCAGTTTTCCAGTTTTTAAGTTTAAAGATAACAAGAAATTCAGTGGCGGAGATGTGGCTTAAAGCGATATAAAATACTTAAGATATTACTGTGTAAAAAGTCATGACGCCAAATTAATCCTTTTTACCGACAGTTTCAGAGGCGGGGACTGGATTAATCTGGTTTATTCTTACGGAGCAAATTGGCAGCTGCGCATGTACGTTAACCTCACTGCCCGGAATGACACCGGGCGCTTGAACACGTCTCCCGTGTCAACCATGACTCCAATTGTACGCTTGAAATGGGGCTGTAATCACACCATCACCATCCCAGGTATGACTCAGCAGCTAGCTTTAATGAATCTATTCTATTTGTCTGGATCATGCTCGAAGAATAGGTACATTAACAGTCTTAACCGACATACACATAGACATGGCGTACATTTTCATACATTATGGCCCCCGCGCAGGCGCACATGTGCCATCTTCGGTCGATCAAATTTTTAACAAAGAAATAAGTGGAATTTGGCCTTACCTTAATTTATATGTCCTTCCCAAGTGACAACAATGAAAGATTTCCAGGGTCCAAAATTCTTAACATAAAGAGAATTATATATAGTAACAGTTCAACCGTATTGTTACAGTCTTTCCCAGTGAACACCAGAAATATCTATGGAATGTCATTGTGTTTCAAGTAAAAAGCCAATCATGCGTGAGAAAACTAAACCGCAAACAGTAAAGCCCGCCGCACACGTGAGGAAAGGGCTGAGCAAAATTCCTCACGAGGCAGTTAGCTCAGCCGTTTCTTCACGTGTGCGGCAAACTTTGGGTGAGAAATTCGCCTCACGAAGCCGTGAGGAAAATATCAAACTTGTTTGATATTTTTTGCCTCGCGAGGCAAATTCCTCTCTGTGTGCGGCAATCATGAGAATCTGGCTGAAACAGACTAGTCGTTCATCCAGTTACTAATGTGACGTAAGAGCTTGGACTTCAAAATAGCAAATGAATAAAGAGGGTAGTTTCTAAAGAACTGTGGTGCTGCGTCCGTGGGGAAGTAGTACACAAAAATTTGTTTTTATGAACGGAGTTGATAATGTAAATTGACTACCGTACAGATTCTAAAAGCTGACGTTTTGAGCGTTAGCCCTTCGTCAGAGCGAATAGAGAAAATGAGCCAGTCGCTCGTCATTTTAATCTCCCTAACCACTCCAAACAACACATGGCTATCTGTGGCCTTTCCCTACATCAAGGTACGACGGAAAGCCGCAGAAATCTGGAACAAAAATTCATCTCCCAAATCGGCACCCTTAATCCCAATGGTTCGGAGCTCAGCGTCGGCACTTCGTTCTTTCGGACGATTGAATATTGGAGTAATCCAATTTGTAACGTCTTCCCTCATTGGTTAGTTCTTTGGGACGATCGAATATTGGCGTTCCAAATTCAAGGGCCAGAGAGGCCGATGTTTTCCCGGGCCGGAGCTGTGATACAATCAGTTTGAATGCAGCGTAAACAATGTGATCTCGCTCGCATATTCAAATCGCACCCGCTCGCACAACTCATAAGAATGGCATAATTCTTCAACGGTATACACAGTCTTCACCAAGTAAACCATCAATTATCGTTCATATTAGCGAAAAACATCCCTCTTTCAGATGATTTACCTTTGAAAACTCTTGAACCGATTTAGTCTCCGTGATAAACAGCTCCTGCACGTAATCTCAGGTTACTATGCAAATTTGCACTTTGATCGACTACACTTAAAATGAACAACGCACAAAACTTTCATATTTTTGACAAATTCTTGCAACATTATCCTTGATTATCGTTGTTGATGCCAGTATTACTCAATTATTTTAATTTTACGCTGAAAATGTTTCCAGGAAAGGAGTTTCGAAGTAATAATGTTTTTAACTGACTTAGCTTTTGTCCTTCCCTTGCTTTTCTGAGACTTTTTTCGATCCGAAATGGCGTTCCGTTCGGCTTCTTTCGCCCATGAATAAAAATTGTAGGCGAGAGGAAACAAGTGTTATCTTGAGTGAAAATTCTTTAACACCTCTGGTCAGAAAACACTGGGTTGCAAACATTTTGTATAACTTGCGTAACTCAAAGCACATTCGAGTAAAGGCTGTTTATTGGGCATTTACACACTGCTGAAGCAGTAGCCACATGTAGTCCTTGACTACCTATTTTTTAATTGCCGGTTTTCACTGCCACACCGTCATCAAAACCATTTAACAAATAAAGTCAAGAATCAAAGAGACAAAAGAAGATGAATATTCAAACAGTCTCGCAAAGATTCAGGTCTGTGCGATGTATCGTGCGGGAGATATTCGAAGAAATGTTCTACTTAAATTTTAAGGCTTTTGTATGGATACGCCATGTTTGTGTCCCTCTGAGGGGCACAAATATGGAGGCCGGAAGCTAACAAAAACATATGTGAAGTATATATGAAATAATTCATATTTGTACTGCGGTTGTAGTGATCATCGCAGTAAATTTTCCAATTTAAGCAACTGGAAAGAAGAAGCCTGAAAAAATCAGGGCTTCAACGGGATTCGAACCCGTGACCTCCGCGATACCGGCGCGATGCTCTACCAACTGAGCTATGAAGCCACACATTGGGAGCGAGGTCAATTATTGAGTTCATATTTTCCCGCACAGTGAAGTGATGTGAAGTATATATGAAATAATTCATATTTGTACTGCGGTTGTAGATGCAAGTGAAGAGTGATCATCGCAGTAAATTTTCCAATTTAAGCAACTGGAAAGAAGAAGCCTGAAAAAATCAGGGCTTCAACGGGATTCGAACCCGTGACCTCCGCGATACCGGTGCGATGCTCTACCAACTGAACTGCGCCCCGGGCTGAAAAAATCTCATGTAATCGAAAAGAAATTTCAGCCCGGGCTGAAAAGCAGGAAATAACATGGCTGCTTGATTTTCCCGAGACTCTTCGCGCCAAATTTCATATTTGGTGCCGAGACTAATATTTCAGCCCGAGCTGAAGTTCATCATGTAATCGCAACAAAATTTCAGCCTGGTTAACCGGGCTGAAATTTGCCATGTAATCGGGCCCTAAGTCACTTTTTTTAACCTACGTGACAGCATTCTTGGCCGTCAGTTTAATGTCGTGTCACGCAAAAGCTTTATCACAAGGCGAAAAAACCAGTCAAACTGAAAATTTGTGGAAAGACAAGTCTTCAGCTGTTCTAAATACTAGCTAAACTAAAATCTCAAAATGATAGATAATTCCTTATTTTTGAATTTTGATGACGTCATGTGAAAACCGAGAATACTGTGACTTCGTGATGAAGGGTGTGACAATAAGACTATTCGTTGCGCAATCAGAAAATAACAAGACAACTTGGGTTATCTTTGTTTTAAGCCTGCTCTTTGTTTTAAGCCTGCTCTTTGTTTAAATATGTGTTAGATATTATAATTTCACCGTTTAAAAGTAAATTCTACCGTTTTCTTTCGCCAATTTTAATGAGGGAAAAGAAAAATTACGTGAGCCCTCACATTGATCCGCTGACTGTATGAAATTGTACGCCATGATAATGAATCTGACAGTGATCTGAGTCATCTCTGCGATGTTAGCAGTCAGTTTATTCTACAATTACTACGATCGCGGCTTCACCACTGAAAACAAACCTTTCACCAGTTCTTCGCTATGCCACGGATTCTGTAATCAAAGTTACACAGACGAAGAATGGTAAATTATTACCTTCCATCAAAAGTGGTGTATGGACTGTGAGTTTAATTTTAGGAGGTAATTTTTTGTTTTAATAAATTAAGAAAATGATTGGTTTACCATTCGGAATTCTAAGACTGTTCAAAACAGATGCAAATTTGGAGACGTTTGGATTGCCATCAAATCGCACTTTTATGTCATATACCAGTGTTTTCTTCGAACTTGGTACTTGTGCTTCGACTTCGTTTTGTAAATGCTAGTTGAATCTTGAGAGCTTTTGTATTTTTAGTCAGTAAATCAACTTTCCTTACACACATTACTACTTCCCTTCTTTATTTTACCACTAGCAATGGGATCACCTAAAAAGGTTTGTGGAGCTTTGAATTAGACTTAAAAGAAACAAATCTTCACAACGCGGACCCGCCATTGTACTTAATACTCTCTTCCTTTTTCTTGTTCAGTGACTGACGCAGATAACGACGAGGTGCGTTGCCGTTGGGCAACTGGATTTGACGAGTGTGGCCAAATCTGCGAAGACAGAGGATTACGATATGCTCGGATAAATCAAGTACGGTCAACTTCTTAAATGAAGACATGATTAAATATTAATTTCACTGATCTTTCCGTGCCAGCAGCAGCAAAATAACTATTTTGAATGACGGCTGAGGAGTTGATTTCTAATCTCTTGTGAAACAAATTCAGCGAGCTAGTGACCAGAACAGAACCCCGAGACCAAAGCCGGGATTTCTGAGTCTGAACATTCGACTGCCGCTGAGGAATCCCATTGGAGAATCTAAAGCCTGGTTTCCATATGATCGCCGACGATCGACGACAAGTCGCAGATCGCATATCACAAATCACAGATCGCAGATCGCAAAACGTTCTGCGATCGTCTGCAATCATATGGAAACACCCTTTTGCGATCGTTTGCGATCCTGCGATCATAAATCACACAAAATATTATAACGACTTGCAAAAGGATCACGGTTAGCTTTCTTTTTTCTATCCTGTAGTTAATTGCCCCTAAAAAGGGGTGGTCGCCTCAAATTTATTTTTGGAAAAAGTTTGTTTCTCGGGCAATTTCGAGGTGCAGAGATTCTAGCCACGGTAACAGCAGTAGCCAACTGGCTTTACAACTGATTTTTTACTACTCTTTGATTACAGCGCGAGTGTAAGATTTCTTACAGCGCCACAGATTATACTGGTTTCTACGGGGTAGCTGTCATGATTGAAGACTATGCAAAGCCTACCGACACCCAGGCCTTAAGCGGCATACCATTACAGTTCTTGGTGTACGTTTCGCAGTCCAATGCAAAATGCGATGAGCGCCCTGACTTCACAGCAGAAACCCGTGCAAAGGGATCTTGTATTGGCATAGCACCTAACGGAACGTATTTTGATCAGATCATCGTACGAGCTGGAGGACCTTCAAAAAGGTGTTTGAGACTATTCTATAGATATAGCGATATCCATGCATAGATGCCCTTCCTCTCCTCCAAATGCGTTTAAGGGTCTCATAATTTGTAACCTCCGCTATCCAAAACACCTTGTGAAATTGAAACGCAAGCACATGAGTGTTTACCACAGTCACGCGTTTAACGTTTCCAACCGCCACAAGTAATGATTTTTTGTGGAGTTGGTGAAAAGTTAAGTTTTGTTCCGCTTTTATTGCTCTCATTGGCCATCAGAACAGTGAGTTACAGGAGTTTTAGCTCGAAGAAAATATGTCACTGAGCGATAGATGACGCGAAGTGAGTTTAGACGAGTCTTTGACCAAGTCGAACCAAATGTATTTGAGAGCCGCTCTGACTTTGAGCAACCAAACCATATTCAAGCTTGTGATTCCTGAACAGGTTCGAATTACGCAATTTGTGTGGGGGATTCTGAAGAGGGTTATGATGTCTGAAAAAGTACTATAAAATCATGTTTGTTTGTTTCTGTCCATAGCATCATTGAGGTAATTACAAACAGTCCTCCAGGATTTATCAAATCTTCCGTGGCCCTCTATGCCCAGCAGGAATATTACGTCAATGTCACGTGGACACCGACGTCATCGAAGATAGAAACTAAGCTGTTTTGCTTTACTGGACTAGAGGATTCTGGGTACGAATTTAGAGAAATGCTGTAAACTAACTGATGAATATTTAAGCTTTTGGTAGAATGTTTTCCCATAAGTGTGGTGGATTATAAGAAATTGCAACAAATCATCTTATTGAAGGAGTTGTGTTTCATGTTTTTTTGCAGCATAACGACAAATCAGAGATGTGTTTCTCTTCTTATTGGAGGTAAAACTAAATGCTTAAATGCCCATCTTAAGTTAAGATGGGTGATCAATTGTCGTTGAGCCAAATTTAACATTTCCAGCAGATTATTTAATAAGGCGAAAATGTGGTTCGTGTGATGGTGCTGTTGAAAACCAGGAACAGAAGGTTAGGTGTATTTATACCACGCCATAGAAAATACAGTCAATCAGAATGCAAGAAAGCCGTGCGTTGTATGCTCTGATATTTGTCCGCGGACATTATCTGTCCGAGAAACGAACAGTTTTCCAAGAGCTTCGCTCTCGGAAAACTGTTCGCGGAACAGATAATATACGCGGACAAATATCCGAGCATATTTTTAAAGCCAAATGGAGGCTATTGTCTTTATTATCCTTCAAATATTTTTCGCAACACGCGTGTGAGCATGAGCGAGCTTCGACGCAGTGTTTACGAGCTCTGTTTAGGAGCTCTTCTTTCGTAAACTCGCTTAATGGCTTGTTGATGGCTTTCTCCTTTCGCAAATTATAAATACTCTAGACTGAGACGGGCTGATAACTTTTTGTCGCATTTTTAATCTAAGGACTGCTGAACGAAGGGAAACTTGGTTGAAACCAAGCAAAAATCTCGCAGCGAGCTCGTGTGTAAACGTCCACAAATAGTTTACCGTCAAAACCATTTACAGCGTACAACAATGAGTAGATTTTTTGGTGTTTTCTGGCACCGCTTTATCGACCAGCAGGTTTATTTCTTCTTCTGTTACAAAAGCAAACCATTCTTCCATAATGACTTTGAATTTTTGAAGGTTTGAAAATTGGGGAGTATCATTTAGGGAATATTTAACAATTATTCACCGAAGTGGAGGTGAATAGTATATACCACACAAACTGAATAACTAACGTTTTTTTCTAACAATCATGCACCGCATGGATTGTGTACAATGACTTGGTACGCAAAACCGTACTCACGCAAAAAGTAACAGCGGTTTTACTGGGAGCTGTTAACAGTTACGCACAGCTTTCTCGTGATATATACCACTTCGCACTTGCATTTTCGTTGCAAACAGAGTTGTGGTTCAAACTTTTCTTTGGTTTAAAGATTTTCAAACCAATTTGATTTTCCTTTGCCTCAGAGCTATTACCATAATCTTGAGACAAAGGAAAACAAAAATTAAACTAGTTTGAAAAATTTTGAACCAAACAATAATTTGAACCACAACAACGAAGAAAATGCAAGTTACTCGTGGGAAATTCCATCGGAACCACTCAAGAACACTGCAGAACTAGAATGTATTCCGCATTCTAGTTCATTGTTAAAATTTGCTTGGTAGACGGCCACCCGGAAAAATGAAAGAATATTAGAGAGATTAAGCATGACGTTACGTCAAACGGCAAACGGCAAAAATGAAACTTTTGCCGTCTGTCCTCAGCTGTCTGTACAGCAGAGTGAAAACATTTTTATTTGCGGTGACTAGCAGGAGACATTTGTCTTTTTTTGTGTGATTTACTTAAGGATTACAAGAAGAGAATAAAGGACCAGAGGTAATCTTTGCCGTTTGCCGTGTGCCGTAAACGTCATGCTTAAACTCTCTATTAATGATCTGGAAGGATCGAAAATCTAAGGCGCCCCGGCGGCGTGATGTGTTAGTCGGATCAGCAGTAATTTAAAACGCTTGCTGATTCGTAAGAATTGTACTAGAGAAGAATATACTGAATTATTGACCCTGAATAAAGAATTATGGAGAGCTTTGTATTAAGTTCAACCCGATCAACCAGTATATTGGATCGTTTATTGTTAAATGTATCATCTACTAGCAAACATTATGACATATTGAATTACATAATCGCACTGCTGAAATTTGTAAATATGCAACAAAAACAACAAAAACGGGCGCCAAAGTGACCCGGCTTGAGACCATTGAGGATGAGTGGTAAGTTTTTCATTTGTTTCTTCTTGGCAGTTGCTCCTCCAGAAATTGCGTCCTTTTTTCCAACGGGCGAAATTCTTCCCAACACTCGACAGTGGACGATAACGTTTAACAAAGAGGCAAGTAGAGCACCCTTATGTCGAAAACAAGATTAAATTATCAAAGTAAAGTAAATTACTACTTAAACATCAGTATAATAGACCAAAGCAAAATTCAGTGTTTGAATAGATTGGACTTTAATAGAACCATCGTGCACACCTGTACCTATGGTGTGTGCTCCATAGCAAAAAGCCCTTCACTAAGGGGAGAGAATTTGGCTTTTCGTATGGTTACATACTGTGATTTGCTCAATATTCGGCCCACATATCCCACTGATTGTGAAATTAAGGAGGCTCGCAGAAGTTGTTTCTTCCTTGGGGATGTCCCAACTTTCACTGCGCATTAATACAATCAATCTGCGCTTTTCTCCTTGTATTTCATCTGTCAAATACGCTTTTGATATGCACTACAAACAAGGGGTTTGCGGTTTGGTCATTGTCGTGCTCAGGGCAGAAGAACTTTGATAAAGAAGCAACTTGGGACGTTTTCTACTTTCCCACAGTCGCACATAACAAAGTCTAAAAAAGAAACCTAAGCTATTCCGAGACCTGAGTAAACGTTTCGTAAATACTAGTTTTCACTTTTGCTCTTAACAGTTCGTGCGTCCCACCCGAAGTAGTTACATACGAATTCATCACTCGGACGGCACAGTTGTGTTCAGTGTTGACGTTGCCATCACAGCCTCTGTGATATATCCCGTTGGGAGATTGGGACGGAATATTCAGTTCACAACTTCAGTGACGTTTACAGAGAAGGAAACTTACTATGTGACCTTGGATCCAGGTATTTATGCAGGGACAAATGCAAATCGAAGAGTACATCCTACGTTGTTATGACAAGTCATTTCAGGCCACAAAATATAACCTTAATAACCTGCCTCAATTCCTCCGCAGATGCACACAATGGGACAGTACACCAGAGGTGTGCAACAAAGCCTAGCAAAAAGTTTCCTCCTGCGCATTCACTGCTTTAGGTCCCAAGTCCTTTCTTTGGTAAATGTACACCAAATACCCACCCCTCTCTCAATACTAGCATTACCAATTACGCAAGACACCAGAAAACTTAGCGGTCGACAAAAGTAAGGTTGCAGGTACTTTGGAGCGATAACTGGACTGAGAGTGCTATTGGAATAAAAACATTCCTAAATCCACCCCTCTTTAAAAAGAACATTACTCTCGTTAAGAAAAAAAATTATCCTGGAACTTATTTTGAATTTTTTACCGTTTCCATTTTTCCTAGGAGTAGCCAAAGGCGTTACGTACTGTGGTGCGGAGTCACCAGCCATAAGGAGTCCCTCCACCTGGAGCATTAAAATAAGTAAGCATGCAGAGATAATGTAATCGCCACTTGTCCTATCCTTATTCACTTTGCACGAACAGGTACTTTTTATAGATGGGATATACTTGCTTCCTCGATTAAGCTTGCATTTAGATTGTTTCGTGTTTGAATATCATTGGCATACATACATAGGCAAACCCATCACACCTCTTCGCAGGTGCATAGGGCAGTGGCAGGTTTCTTCAGTTTGCACGATTTTATGGCTAGGCCAGAGCCTCACCCTACCCTGTACCCATGTAACTAAGTATTCCATGACGGTTTGCTTCCATGTTCTCCTTGGCCTGCCTCTTTCCTCTCTGCCTTTTGGTGCCCAGGGCCGCCAGATTCACGAAGCCCTCCTAAGTTAAGATGTCTACTAAGTATAATTGCTTTCTCACTGTAGCCCATTGTTTTGACATGCCAGAAAACAATACTGTACTACTGTACTTAGGAGGGCTTCGGGAATCTGGCTCCACGTCACAAAAGTAACCTGTCGCGCGATTCTACTTCTGGTCATTCGGAACAAATGACTGAACCACAGAGGTTGCTTTTTTCGTCAGAAGATAGGTCGTCGTGTGTTGCAATCGTTAGACTTCAAATCTGTCGTTAGAAATTACAGTAATTCTCACTGAAATCGCAACAACCATCACAAACACCCAAGGGCGTAGCTAGGGGGATCCTGGGTTGCCCGTGCCCCCCCCCCTTTGTAATCCTTTTTTTAAGCAAACAACCTACAATATTCAGGTGGCAATCTGGTGAGTACCCTGTGTTTGACACAGTGTGACCCCCCCCTTTGCAAAATCCTGGCTACGCCCATTCTAACACCTCCCCCTGGTTCGAAGGCGTCCTGAACTGCATTGATTAGTAAGGAGTAGCAATGCTCAATCGGCAAATGTCCAAATGATGGCGGTATTAACACTTTGCCGCTTGTCAAGTCGAATTATTCATTTCACGGTGTGCAAGAGATATTAGCAAACACCTTCTGAAAATGGCAGATGCGGTGATCAATAAAGTCTTCTTAAACATGTTTATTAGGAAACCTGAGGTGAAGGTGGTGGCAAACTCTTCTCCTTTTTGAGTCCCCAGGTTGATTAGTAATTTACTGTTGCTTTGCAGAGGATATCACTCCGCCCACACTAACATTTGTTAACGCTCCGTCTCGATCCGGTGTTGTTGTCAAAATCACATGGACAGCGAACGAAAATGTTACGTCTCAGTGCACATTGCAAACACCGACCGAGATTATTGCTCAGCCATGTAATATGTCGTGGACTGGCAACAACCTTACAGAAGGCTTCTATAGCATTTATGTTCAACTGACTGATTTGGGGGGAAACACCGCACCCCCTGTTAGACACACGTGGTTTGTAGGTTAGTGGGTATTCTATATTTCATACAACATATTCCAATCATGCCATTAAGGCTGTGTTTTAGACGTTGTCGAATTCAAGGTCAAGCTGAAGGCGACTTTTAGGAACGTTTGTGAAAGATAGGGGGCGAAACGCGCCAACTGTTCTATTATTAGGGAAGCAGGGTTGGCGCAGTGGTGAGAGCGCTCGCCTTCCACCAATGTGTCCCGGGTTAGATTCCCGCACTCGGCGTGATAAGTGGGCTGAGTTTGTTGGTTCACTACTCTGCTTTGAGAGGTTTTCTCCCCTTCTCAGAAACCAACATTTGATATGTTTTGTTTTAGAGTTCATTTGATTTACAGCCGAGTCTCCCCAATTAGCTAGTAGAGCACCCGTGCTCGGCTAGAACGATTTGATACTTAAATAAAGTTATTATTATAAGATTTTTTTGTTTTTCTGTCAGAACTAAACAACTGAAATCAACAAACGATCCCAGTCGCGGAAATTCAGTTTTCCTTAACACGAGCAGTGTTGGCGCCACTGACATATTTAAATCTAGCTAAGTTGACCCGATCTTACTCGTTTATTTACCCATTTAACTGAGATGTTTAGCACAGCGAATGCTGTGATCTACTATTGAATATTTAGCTTTATTGCTTTTCATGTTGTAGGAACACTGAATGCTATGTCATGCATCTATATTATTATCATTAGTTTTATTATCATCATCATCATCATTACTATCATTAATTGCTACTATGTCGTTAACAATTATTGCTATCACATCGTTATCGGTGCAATTATTGTTCCTACTGTTGCCACTGATATTTTCAGTGGCGCTTTTCAGTCATGGCAGTAATGCATTCATGACGCCTTTATCTTTCAGACCGTACACCACCTCAAGTGATCATAACTTCCAAGCCAGCTCCACTGAGCAATAACCCTTCCTTCACTTTTACGTTTTATTGTCGAGAAACTTGCACATTTGAATGTGGAGTAGCACTGGAAGGTAGCAGTCCCACATTTTCTCAATGCAACAACAAACGCTATTGGGCAGGAAACTTGCAGAATGAACGCATTTACGTTTTCCAAGTCAAAGGAACAGATGACGTAGGAAACCAAGGAGACCCTGTACAATACAAATGGAAAGTTGGTAAGGTTGGCTTATTTCTTCTCTCGGGTGGATCTTCGAGAACGGCCTTAAGCAGAGCCGATTCTAAGAAATGCAATGCATATAGAAACGTGGGATCATAAATTGCCATTGTTGAGTGGGGCCTGTTTTATAAGGAACCCGCGGGACGTGTACTTCCAACGTTCCCCTGAAAGAAGGAATACAAAGAAAAGATCTCTATGTTCGCACTTGAACAGTTCAGCCCCGACCGCAAAAACGCAGTAGGCAACAGTAGTGAGAGATAATTATTATAGCGGCATTAAAACACCATTTAACTATAAAAGAGTATTCAAGAATTTGTTTTTTTAAACTGAGTTTATAATATATCAAAGGCTCCTATGAGCCAGCTCATGGATGAGGAACATAACAATACTTTGAATTTACAACAACTTTATTTTCTAAAAAGATATGTGCAAGAAACCTCTACATTCGTTTGTGTTTTGTGGAAGCACATCCTTTTCAGACACACCTCTTGGTAAAAGAACCGTTTACGCGCTAATATTTTCCGTAAAAGTACGCAGTTGATTGACAGGCGCCAGAAGCATTACATTAGACGAAATTGACAGACGTAATTTGAACCGACGATGGAAAACAAATATGCAAATTTGTACACGGACCATAAAAATAATATTCAAATGTGATCGCTTTGTTAAGAAGTGTAACAGGCAAGTTAAAGTTTCTTACTGGTCGACGGCTCATTTCAAGTTAGTTTTATAAACGTTTTTGGTCGTAATAAAATTTCCGACTATTCTGAACGCGAGATACCATCATAATATTTTGTGAAAGTCCTGAGGGAAATTAGTCATGCTTTACAGTCACAATGTTTTTGAGCGATTCGGTGTCCGGTATGGCAAGCCAAATGTAGCAATATTCAATTTGTCCAATTTTATATTCAGTTTTGTATTATATGTTCAACTATGTGTCTAATATTCAACTTGTATTCAACATTCAACCCGCTTTTTAACATTCAACACGTTATTTAACATTCAACTATTCATTTAACATTCAATTCTTTATTCAACATTCAACTATCCATTTAACATTCAACTATTCATTTAACATTCAATTCTTTATTCAACATTCAACTATCCATTTAACATTCAACTATTCATTTAACATTCAATTCTTTATTCAACATTCAACTATTCATTCTACATTCAACTATTCATTTAACATTCAACTATTCATTCAACATTCAACTATCCATATTCAATTCAACTATTTATATTCAATTCAACTATTCATATTCAATTCAACTTTCTTGAGCCCTCACTATTTCTGGTCAGTGACACATGGCACTGCTTGTTACAAACATGGCGTCGTCGTCCATCGCGGCAATGCCGGTTACGGAAATGGCAGCCTATGAAGATGGTGACACATAAGGCTCGAATGAATTCGATCAGGTAAAATGGGGTTGGAAGGCCTACACGACTCCTGTTCGCGTGTTTGCCGCTTCTATCTCGGTTCTATTAACCGATTTAGCTTCTTGCTTGTTTTAAGTGGAGCAACACGATGGTTTTAATAGAGGATAACATGATGGTAATAGTGATTGAAACAGCCATGTCCTTAAATGTCGCATGTTATGTATTTTGATACCAAAGGTCATTGCTGGCTTTAAATTCTGCATTTATCGCCTGTTTGTTTTGACCCTTGTTGTTTCTGTTTAGCGACTGTGGACCTTTATATGCCATCTGAGGCATTTGGTCTAGCTTTGGTTTGGCTCGTTTCAGTGCGTTCAAAAGGAGGAAAATATTATAATCAAACTTACAGAGCGGAGCGAAACGATGACAAAGACAGCCATAATTAGAGCGGATTTTAGCGCTCAATTTCACGTGTTGCATAGCTCTAATTATGGCTGTCTTTGTCATCGTTTCGCTCCGCTCTGTAAGTTTGGTTATAATATTTTCCTCCTTTTGTTTCTACCAGTGATTTTGGCTGTGTTGGGGTACGCCATTAAATGATAGGCAGATTTAGCGCTCAATTTCACGTGTTGCATAGCTCTCTACGAAGCTACAATACTAAAGAAAGGATAAAGAGACGAATAGTCTCAAAAGAAACACAACGTCTTGCTACAAATACAAATAGTCGGGCCCGGTAATGTACAAACACTGCAAGATAAAGATTATCATATTACACGGCTTAAATAACAAGAGAGAGGCTGTACTGTCACTGCTGAACGCACTGAAACGAGCCAAACCAAAGCTAGACCAAATGCCTCAGATGGCATATAAAGGACCACAGTCGCTAAACAGAAACAACAAGGGTCAAAACAAACAGGCGATAAATGCAGAATTTAAAGCCAGCAATGACCTTTGGTATCAAAATACATAACATGCGACATTTAAGGACATGGCTGTTTCAATCACTATTACCATCATGTTATCCTCTATTAAAACCATCGTGTTGCTCCACTTAAACAAGCAAGAAGCTAAATCGGTTAATAGAACCGAGATAGAAGCGGCAAACACGCGAACAGGAGTCGTGTAGGCCTTCCAACCCCATTTTACCTGATCGAATTCATTCGAGCCTTATGTGTCACCATCTTCATAGGCTGCCATTTCCGTAACCGGCATTGCCGCGATGGACGACGACGCCATGTTTGTAACAAGCAGTGCCATGTGTCACTGACCAGAAATAGTGAGGGCTCAAGAAAGTTGAATTGAATATGAATAGTTGAATTGAATATAAATAGTTGAATTGAATATGGATAGTTGAATGTTGAATGAATAGTTGAATGTTAAATGAATAGTTGAATGTAGAATGAATAGTTGAATGTTGAATAAAGAATTGAATGTTAAATGAATAGTTGAATGTTAAATGGATAGTTGAATGTTGAATAAAGAATTGAATGTTAAATGAATAGTTGAATGTTAAATGGATAGTTGAATGTTGAATAAAGAATTGAATGTTAAATGAATAGTTGAATGTTAAATAACGTGTTGAATGTTAAAAAGCGGGTTGAATGTTGAATACAAGTTGAATATTAGACACATAGTTGAACATATAATACAAAACTGAATATAAAATTGGACAAATTGAATATTGCTACATTTGGCTTGCCATAGTCCGGCACAAAACTTTTCCTTTGTAAGGTGAGATATTCAACTCCATCTATTTATGCTTTGTGCTACAATTAACTTGACTTTCCAAATATTTTGTTGTTCGAACAGATTAGCTGTTATAGCTGCTTGTCAGACCAAATTATATCCTCACAGAGAAAAATATTTGCATGCTTGTGGTCCTTGTGTTTTTGTCAAATGTTGACAAAGTATTATACTGATCGTTTAAACCAAGGGATATAGCCTTTCTAAACAAGATCATATTTGCAATCGAGCGTTCGCCATGAAAAGAGCGTCTTCAAAAACACTTCATTACGTACCTGCTTAAATCGATCATATGTTGCTCATAAATCAAATGCGTTTGCTTGCCAGAATTCGGTTTTTTGGCTAGAAAGTCTTTCTCCTGTTTCCTTTTTTTGCCGATTTTCTCCATTCTTCCTTCTTCCATCATATTGTGGCAAAAAAATCTCGATTACTTCTGTCCCAGGTACCGCACAGTGATAAGCTTTATAGTTGCTTTTGCGATATCTCGAAGTTCATTTTCGCTGCTCTGAAGATTTCAAAGTTCAATTCTCGCAACTCGTGTTCTTCATCTTATTAACTTTATCTGATCACTGATCCTTAAACAAAATAGACCTTTGTTGAGTTGGAAAATCGAAACCAAAAATCGACGCCATGAACATTAAACACGTAAACAATATCTGCAGAGCAAAATTCTCCGCCTCTGTACTACACCCTGAAATTTGCAAACGTTGGACCAAGAAGACTATGGAGACAAAAGCAATACTTACCAGGGGAGGGACCAGGGGAAAGTTTAATGAATAAATTAATCAGAATCGAGTGAGTGAGTGAACGAATGAGTGATCCCCTGAGTGAGTGAGCGAAATCCAGACCCACAACAAAACCTCATGGCATGACTACGTCATCCATGAGCTAAAATGGCCACCAAACAGGGATTAAAAAACCCAGTGACGTTTCGAGCGTTAGCCCTTCGTCGGAGCAAATGGATTTGCTATGACGAAGGGCTAACGCTCAAACCAAATTCTCTTGTACCACAACCCCACCGACCCAGCATCTGCTTTCTTAGAAACTAACTAACTAACTAGAGTTGGGTTTTCGTTTATACTTTCTATTACAGAATGAAACATCATTAGAAAGAACTGCTATTTATGTTTTCATTTGGTGGTGACAATTAAAAACCCCTGTAAAAGCAAAGGCTCCATCCGTAGCTTGCGATTGATAAAGTGTTCACACGATATCGATTTACGCTTTATGTTGCATGTAGGTCTTACGTTATTAATGCATTCCTTTCTGGCCTTATATTCTTAAATAGATTTGCAGCCTCCAGGCATTTCAAGTATGCCTACAATAAATGTAGTTTGCACTTCTAATCTCAGTCCATCGGTATTGGGTGAACCCTCTGCGAGCGATAATGAAGGTTCAAATGTCACACTGTCGTATAGAGACATTCCTGGAGGAAGCTGCAGCTTTCAGCGGAAATGGACCGCAACAGACCAAGCAGGTAACAGCGCGTCTGTTGTCCAGGTCATCAATTTAAGCAATCCGGTAAAGCCCATTGTACGTTATCATGGGAATGCTACTATCGCCTGCGGAAGTTTTGAGGAGCAGCAACAAGACATGCGCGATGCAATCAACGTCACTCATCCTTGCAATCGCCCAATCACAATAACTCACAGCGATTCCGTTTCAAGTATCCTTTGCGGAACCACTTTCACAAGGACTTGGACGATAGCAGATGATTGTGGGATGAAAGAGTCTGTTGGCCAGAGGATCAGGATTTTACCTCTCCAATTGCCGGAGTATCCAAAAAATGGGCAAGTTAATGTTGCACTTAGGGAAGCTCTGCGATGGCCGCAGTATCCTGGGTCTGTCAGATACAATGTCTACCTCTGGCGATATGGAGGCGCAAAACCAACATCACCAACCACTTGGTAAGCAGGAGAAATGACTAGACGGGTGGTGGATGGGTTGCTAAGTGCTAGATTAATTAACAGCGAAATTGCACGTTCTGGTTCTCGGAATGCCTCGTCTGTAAAAACCTATTTAGACATGGTACTTTTCAACCTCAGAGTACTCCTTAATCATCGAAAATTATATTCTTCGGGTTTACTTCTGAGAACTTGATGTTGTTGTTGTTGTTGTTGATGATGATGATGGTGATGATGATGATGTTGCACGAACTAAACGATCATTCAAGAGCGCCTCCGACACTTTACAGCCATGTTAAGCGAGGTGTAAATATAAATGGTATATTCTTTTTTTTTTTTTTTTTCACGGGGGCTGACAACTCCAAGAGGGCCTGTTACGGGAGAAGAACAAAATTCTTCCAGGAATCTGGAATCGGGAGGTTGGGGAATTTTTCTGGAAAATATGACATAATTCTGGTATATGGTTCTGAAAAGCCGAAGCAAAAAGACGTCTGACGTGTTACAAAGAAAAATAAAAATAACAAGAGAAAATATTGCAAGAATATGGTCTTGATATTTCAATTTTTTTAATATTTTGAAACAAACAGTTACCCATAACATAGAAAGTAACTGATTATCAATCAATCTTCACTGTTTACTCAGGACCTATTATCGAAGTTACAGCCCGTCTTACCCCGGCTACCCGGCAGATACTCGTATGTTATGGAGAATCGTATACGTCACTAACTCAGGAGCCTTAATTCCAAGTCCAGTCTGGGGATTCCAAACCAGGGCCTTCCCTGACTTTAAAGTTGAGAAGATCCTGGTTCCTCCAAATGCCTTCTCTGGTCTAACTTTCGACGTCTCGTGGACTGTTAGAAATGTTGGCAAAGTAGGCAATGTGCTGAGGACATGGTATGATGCAGTGTTGATTGGGAAAAGCACAGACTCGCGCTCTGCAAGGTTTGTAATCATACACATTAAGGTGTACTTTTAAAAAACATTTTTGTGTAATTCAGCCTTAAATTTAATATGAAGATCTCCAGCCCATTCGAAGGCTGACATTTGGTAAAAACCTGTTAATTATAATTTGTTCCTGGCTTGTTTTGGTAGGTTTAGTACATTTTCAGGTAAAGATCATCAATTGAGTCCAAAATACAATGCATTCAATAAAAAGCACTTAAATGAAATCATTTGGATCGTTCATACTAATGTTGTATTTTTGCCATGACCACGTTGAATGACTGAATTACTCTAGTATGCAACCACTGGTCAAGATTAATGTCAAATTATAAATGATTAATGATTAATAAGTAATTAATTGTTAATTGTTAATGATTAATGTCAAATTATGTTCAGCGTCACCTATTTTGCGCTCGTACTGTCCTGTCCTCAACCACTTTTACATCATCATAGGAATTATTTTTTGTACACTGCCGTGTTGACTACCGTTTTGCCGAGTTTGCTTTAATCAGGCGAGGTGCTAGTATCAGTGTAGCAACTATAGCAAAGTCCAGAGAGACAAATCATCTTCCCTACAGGCCTCCATTCTTTTCCTATCATCACTGTAGAGAGTTTGACGCCAATTTTAAGTTGTCAAAATGTGTTCTTATTATGGGCAATAAAACACCTATCACCTAGTGTTTACTTCACGACTTCTCTTTACTCTCTTTGACTAACTCTCAGAGGGCTTTCTGGGCCATCTCGCTCAGCGTCACTACATCGTAGAGTCTCTCAAACATGTGCAGTCCACTAACGGTATGTACATGTATTCTACCAGGTATGCAACACGTGTAGCACACAGGGAAATCCTTTTTCAAAATGACGGCTACACTGCCAAAGGAACAGTGCAACTCAGGAATAACGAGTTTGGAGTGTTCTATGTATTTGTTGCAACAGACTGGTATAACACGGTGAGCATTAATACAGGTAAAACAGGTATCTGACATAAAGGGAATTTCAGGGGCGCACGTAGTAGGGGAGGGGGCGGGGGCGGGGGTCGAGGGTTCGGAGGAACCCCCTTTCTCGCCATTAATTTTTGTTTGTTTCTTTTATCACTTTCTCTCGTCGCATGGCTATTTTGCCTGAGTAAATAGGACCTACCTTATGATGTAACCCCGTACGCCTCTGAATTTGGTCTTTTCGTGTCAGTTTGTTATTACGTTTTGAAACTTTGATTTTTACATTTCCCAAAACATAGTGGGACCAAAAAAAAGTTCTACAGGTACCTTTCGTTTGAGAGAAAGTGCATTCCTTTCATAAATTAGATCTTCACTGTGCACAAATCATGTCCTTAAACCGAGCGGAGGGTAAATGTAAAGGGAAACTAAATTTTACATTGCAGCAAGTTTAAGCTGTTTGCTAGTTAGTGATCTATTGTTGATAAAAAAGTTAGACGCGTTAAACCAATCTTTCTCTTTTTTGCAGATAAGTGACATTAATCGTTCAAACGACATTTTGTTAGCCGATAGTCCTGTCCAAGTGTCACTAACGCCACCTCCTAACCTGAAAGTTGAGAAGATTGTTGTTCCAAGTCCGTCGTTCTCAGGTAGGGGCGTAGTAAATGATCATAACCGTCACAGCTTCTCTAACGAAACAGCAATGGGTTTATGTGCTGCTGCCATACTGTATTTTGCATCTCATAGTATCTCTGTCACAGAATGGAGAACAATTAATGAATCGGCTTGGGAGGACACAAGAAATCCCTTATGAAGAGCGTAAAAGTTTATAAGTGCACAGGCGAGCTAGAATCAAACTCCAGGAGATTCTGTTGGAGACTGATGACGCTTAGTTGCCAATGGAGTGTTTTATGACGTCACGGAGGCCATATTGGTGTGCCAAAACAAAGGAACGGCGGCCATATTGGTGAACAAGATTAACCCTCTGGGATTTGAACTCTATTTTTATGCAGATACTTCCTTTTGTTTTATTAAACCAATATGGCCACTGGTCACGTGAGCGAAAACGCTCTTTATAAAGCGCGCTCGGTGGCGTACTAAACCGGACACTAATTCCCACCGAGGTCATAAGAATTTTTTCTTTGCCTCGTGTGGTTCCCTTATACCCTTTACTAGGGTTAACGCCCAGTGGGTTTTTCATGGGTTTCTATTAGCACTTTAATTTACACTTCAGAGTTAATTCTCTGTTCCACCACTCGGACACTAATTGGTTTGGAGTGAGACCATTTTAGATGGAGTCTAAAAACGATTTAGGCACTGTACAGGTCAGCCTCAGGGATCTCCATACCAAACCCCCATGAACTCAATGGTAACGGATCACGAAATGAGAAGGAGCGTACTTGCTCGACGCTGCCGGGGGCTAAAAATCTTTTCTTAAGAGTAACAAAGTGGGTTACATTTTTTACCCATTTTCTCATCAAAGGAGTCTAAGAACTTGCTTGGCTGAATGAACTGTTCTTTACTGAGAGCAATTACAGTATTCTCTCGGATGGCTTCACACTCAAAAAGCTGGTGTTTTTTTTTCCCTTTATTTAAGGTAAAACCATCACCATAACCTGGAGCGTGAAGAACTATGGGATGGGTGTGACGGCGTATGGTGCCTGGTACGATAAAGTCTACCTGTCCAGAGACAACAATCGAGGTTGTATAGTGAACAAATTATTTTCTTCCAATATACTGTAATTTATTGCGTTGTGTCCAAAAGCATTTCCAAAAACAAAGACAACAGTGTGTAAGAAATAAAATTGTTGTCACTGACTAAAAAACTTTTTGTAAGGACGTTTCGGTTAAAGTACTATAACCTTCTTCAGCAATAAAATGGCTACAAATGCAAATGAGTGCTTTAAAAGAGCCGTAGAAACGTCACTTGGGATTGCCAAGGGCCTTGTAAATGTCAGGAATGTAAATGTGTTCATTGATGGTTTTCGGGTCGCTAATTGAGTGCCACGCTTCTAAAAATAATCTTTTTGACCATTGGGAACAGCGGTCAATGATCTTGACATCGTCAAGGTCAAAATAATGATTGTTTTTTATACAATGTTGGGAAACGTCCTTACAAAAAGTTTGTCAGTCAGAGACAACAATTTTATTTCTTATTATCATGCCTGACTACAACTATAGCATTTTTAAACAACAGTGTGTATTTTTCCACAATTTCGAAGATACTAATGGTGTTAAACGTGACATTAAAAACTGTAGTATCTGCAGCTGTGTCTGCACACGATTAAACGTGAGATGGTGTAACACGACAAAACAACAATGATGCCTGGCCCCGGTTGTTCAAACGTTGGATAGCGCTATCCACCGGATAAATCACTATCCAGCGGATAAGTAATGGGAAAGCTAATTGCACTATCCACTGGATAGATATTTATCCAGTGGATAGCGCTATCCAGCCTTTGAACAACTGGGGCCTGGTGTTTAGTACAGTCCCGGCATAAACGGTGGCTAAAAGGCTAACAAAAACAACTTAAAAGAGATGATTTTTTACAGACTGAAAGGTGTAAGTGATGTTTGATTAAGTAAACGATTTGTTAATAACATTTTTTATCGCCCTTTCCTTCTTTTCCTCCACTCGGTGCAAAAATCGTGCAAATATCTTCTAAGCACCATTCCCTGAAAGAACAAGTTAAGCCAAATAAAAAGTTACAACCAGTGGATCATAGCAATTTTGATGTACCGTGGTTTTAGCATTGTATATTTTTGACCTGATGCATGGTTCCAAAAAGGAATGTGATATGACATCTGTAATACTAATATCTTAATGACTTCTTCCAGACTGGTCTGACTGGCTCCTGGGCACTTTCTACCATAGTGGCGTATTGTCAGTCGATGCCAGCTACACGACAAAACAGCCTGTCACACTGCCACACAAAATCTTCGGAAACTTCTCTATTCTGGTGATAACAGACGTCTATAACTATGTCTACGAGCACAATGATGAGGATGACAATTTGAAAGCACAGGTGCATATGCATAACCACGAATACCCTTTACAATGCTCTGTTTGTGTGCATGTGTATGTGTTGGGGGTAGGGGGTATTAGTGAAGAGTAAACATGCTATTTTTCCATGAGTCGTAAAAATACAAACCCGTTGTTACTAAAATGTGACTAAAATGTTCTTATATAGGAATATAATGTTCGTCTTGGAAATTTCATTTCGCAGACGGAAGTTCTGTTTCAAATCTGTTTCATGTCTGCTTGTTTGTTTATTTCCATGTCACAGAAAGCGACTTAATTAAGATGTATGATGTATTGCCGACCGTCGAATAATTTTGTCTACTTCTTGAAGTGGATGTGACCTTTAGTTTTGCTTTTTTGTGTCATAGCGTTTCATAATTTCATTAAGCCCTCCCCCAGATCTGGTGGTTACTTCCATCACAACAGCGTCGAATTACTATACTGGAGAGAGGATGGAAGTCCAGTTCCAGGTATCCAACGAAGGACTCGGGGAACCTTTCTATCATTGGTGGAGGGATCTCGTGGTGAGTAGTAGAGAGGCCGAAGACATTTATCATCAATTTTGCAGAACATGATCTGCCATTCTTGGTCAAAAACATTCTATACACCATCCAGTACAGGAAATCAAATTTTATATTATTACATCGAAATTTCTTTTTGTGGGCAATTGTTCACTGGTATGAAAACCGAAAGATATGGCGAGACAGTGTGATTGTACAGAAAAACCGTTGCGGCCCTGAAAGGCTTGGTTCCTCATCGTCAGCTTTATGCACTAACCACAATCTCGGACAATAAACCGATGCTTGTAATTTACTTTAATTATAGTAATGTTGCACCCAGCCACCAAGTGAGCCAATCACCAACTCAATTTTCAAGTAAGGTTGTTGTTTCCCGAGCTGGAGTAACCTAAGGTGCCCAAGTCACAGATATTTGTTTTATTTGCAGACCATCACCCACATTACTTCAAAACGACGAAACGTTCTCGGAATAACTCGGTTTTCAGGCGTTTTCCCTCCATCGTCTGTATACACACGAACATTGTATTATGTCATTCCTCCAAGCTGGGAAAGTGGAGAGTACAATATCACCGTTCAAACGGACTATAACAATGACGTTTTTGAATTTATCTACGATAACAACAACGCAAGAACGGTCCGGGTGAATGTCACCCAAAAGTTGCCCGATCTGACTGTAACGCATGTCAACACTTCTGTAACTGCTGACACCATGCAGGCCTATTTGAGAGTAATTTGCTCAGTGAAAAACGTTGGTCCAGGCAAGACGTCCGAGGCACCGTGGTTCGATGCAGTTTACCTCTCCCAACAAGGTAGTTTCTCGCAATCAAATGCATTATGGCTGAGGGATGTTCCACATAGGATCAATCTGAACTCTGGAGCAGCATACACATTTGACACAGGGCCAGTGAGGGTCAACAGAGATATTTTCGGCCAGCGCTTCATTCACGTCTTAACAGATGCTTATAGCTCTGTTAGGGAGGAAGACGTGAACAACAATATTGGACATTTCGCAAATGTCACTTTTCCACAAGTTGTTCCTGATTTGGTTGTAATAAATTTCACAATGGTGTCTTCAGAGGAGTCTGTCCTTAGCGATTCTGAAATTTCGTTAGAGTGGACGGTGGAAAACAACGGTACTGGGAGCACCTTGTCAAGATCCTGGCACGACACGCTTTACTTGTCAAGCAGTCCACAAGTGGAGCACAACTCGACGAGATTGACGAGTGCTTTATTCCACCGAGGAGCACTGACTCCTGGACAGAGGTACCATCAAGTGTCATCCACGAGGTTACCGTCAAAGATATCTGGAACGTTCTATCTTGTTTTGAAAGTAAACCAAGAAGGCTCTCTGGTTGAGAAAGATGCCCAAGCAAACAACTTAGCTTGGACGCCTGTGAAGATACGGCCTGCGCCATTACCAGACTTAACTGTCATCACTGTGTCGTTCATTTTTGAAGAAGACCGCCGTTTGCTAAAGGTGTCATGGAGAGCATCAAACATTGGGAGCTGGATGCGCGAAAAGTATTCCTGGGTGGACAAAGTTGTTATGTCTTCATCGAAAGGAAACATCATTGGTGCGGATGCCTATATTGTAGCCTCTAAAGTCGTATCTGCTAAGTTAGATGAGGGGCAAGGGTATGAGCTCTCCGTCGCGATTCAGATCAAGAACAACATTAGAGGACCATTTTATGTCCATGTGGTAATAAACGCAGACAACACTTTCGCCGAAGCTCCTAGCGGCTCAAATAACATGGGTGTGTCAAATGAAACCCTCTTTATCCCCCCTCCTCCTGAAGCTAGGCTCATCCTGACGATTACATCAAACATGCCGCATCAGATTACGTTAGGTGTTCCGTTTTACATAGCGTTTCGAGTAAAGAACGTGGGATTTGTAGCAACGACAAAGACATCCTGGACAGATGCTCTTTATGCTTATGGAAGGAGCAGTGCGAATAGATCAGAGGTCATCCAAATGGGTGTAAAACTCAAAGCGTTTCCACACATTGGTGCATTAGCAGCTCAAGCATTTTACGAAGAGAGGTCTAGCATCACTGTCCCTCGTGGACTAAATTCTTCGGTTTTTATCTATGGCTTTGCCGACATCCATAATCCCAATGCACCAGACCCAGACGTGCCGACTAAGCCCGGTAATGTGACGCACCCAACAGCAACACCACCAGCTCCACCCTTGGTAATCATTAACGAAGGGCTCTTACCGGATCTACAAGGATCTCTGGGAAACAGGAAAGTGAAGACGCGTGGTGGTCAACCACTGAATGTCACCTTCAACATAACAAACAGAGGAGAATATGGTGTGCAGGGTGCGTGGTACAACGCTTTATATCTTAGCCAAGACGTACTTATTGATCCATTTGATGCGAAACTTACCACTGTACGGGCAACTCAACTCGCAGTGAACAGCACACTGTCCTTGAGTGTTGAGGTCTTCATTCCCTATGATACAACCGAATCGGAATATTACCTGCTCCTCTCAGTGGATAGCAAGAATACCATCTGGGAATCTGATGAACAGAATAACGAGGCCTTTCTTCGAATTACAATCAACAGAACTCTAAGCAGCGATTTGGCCGTTGTATCAGTTTCTTCAGCTGGTGGACAATTTGTTTACGGCCAAGGTAAGTAGATGCAGCTATTGTTGACATAACGACCATAAATAACGTTTCAAAATAACGGAAAGCAAGCTAGTTATCAGTGAGGTGTCGGCCGTTGCAGTTGAGATAATTCAGAGTGGGACAGCAGTTAAATTCTACTTTTTGGTATTTCGAACAGACAGACAGATTTTTAAATATCCTTCTAAATCTCCTTCTTTTTCAACCGTAGTTCTTAAAATGTCAGTATTTAATTAATCAAATGCCAATTACACATGAAGTAACCTCACGGATCGAGTTATTACTTGGTGCAGGCTGGAGCCGTGGGCGTAGTATCTGAAGATTCTTTGTTTGTAGGGATGTTTGCGTACGAGTGTGTCAAGTGTGCGTGTGTGAGTGTTTTTTTTTTAAGTATATATACCATGTATGTTATTTCTTGATTTATGTATTTATTTTTGTAAATGGTTCTATATAATAATTAAATAAAAAAAATTAAAAAAAAAAGTTTCATTAAATTCACTAAGTTAACTATTCAAAAGCAAGTGCATTATGTTAAAAATTGTTCTCTGTGATATGATCCTCGTTGTGGTTTAGGTGATCTTTAGAAGACGCAACAATAAAGAGTTTTTGATCAATGACGTAAGTCTGTATAATTTCAGATGTCACCGTGAACTGGAAAATCAGAAACAATGGAAGCCGGCGTGCTGAGGGTTACAAATGCGATACTGTCTACTTATCATCTGACGATGTTTGGCAGATAGAGGACGTTAGAGTGGGAAACCCAATGTGCAGTTACGTTATCCTGGAACCTTACAACGCAGGAGCGAACCGAGACACACCTTATTCTATTACAAGCAAATTACCGCTGACAGGCTTGGGTGGATATCACGGGCTTGTTAAAACACGGAGTAACATTCTCGACCTGAACAGAAGAAATAATATCGCCATAGGACCAAAAAATATAAACGTCACATTTCCAAGTCTCCCACTTGATGGCTGCGTAAGTGTGACCTTGACGTCCGGAGAGGAAATATCTTATATAATAACAAACGTCCCCGACGTAAAAACGCTTATTGTTACAGTGAATAGCAGTAATAATGATGCGGTCCATGAACTGTTTGTTAGCCACGCAAAGCCGGCAACCACTTACAAATACGATGGAGGCTCAAGGTTTGCGTTGTCAGCTGATCAAGAAGTGGTTATCTCTGAAACAACTGCTGGAACATACTATGTCTTGATGCGACGATCTGACACATCACCAACAGTGAAACAATCGCAACTGTGCGCCCGGATTGCTAAGTTTGAAATCATCCGGGTTTTTCCGAATCAGGTGGCTCCCCTAGGGAATGCCACTTTGCGGTTAGAAGGAACTCTTTTTGGACCCAAACTTGAGGCTTTCTTGTCTGCAAATGAAACTGTCATAATCAAAGCTGAAAGTGTGTATCGAATGAGCTCAAGTGAAGTGTACGCCACTTTTATCACAACCAACTTAGCGGTCGGTACAACATTTCACGTGAAACTTGTAAACTTGAAAACGAGAGAGGAGACTGTTCTGGAGCGTTCTTTAGTCATAAAGCAGGGTGAGCCTGGGCAGTTAGAAACGCACGTAGACTTTCCAGAGGCGTTGCTTGTGGATAATTCTGGAGTAATAACGGTGTCATATGAAAACGTTGGAGACACTGATATATTGACGCCCATCTTGTCACTTAGTGCGACTGGAGGAGTTAAACTTCGTCCTGTTCAAAGAGATAGGTTGCATTCGGAGGCGTTTTCCACAGTGGCTTTTCTGGCGCAGGCATTACAAGGTCCAGGTGGGATTTTACCGCCAAAGGCATACGGAGAAGCTACATTCGATACTGTTCAAAGTGGAGGCATGGAAGGGATGGGTAATTTTGCACTTCGCATGCTAGTTGGAAATGAGCAACCACACGTTTATATGAATAGCAGTGACGACCTTAAGCCCGCATTTTTGAGCGGTGCGCTTTGGGCACCTGTGTGGGAAAACTTCCTTGTTTCAGTTGGACAGTCTGTGTCTTCGTTTCACGCAAGAATGTCAGCGGTCAGCACCTTTCTGAGCAGGTCCGGAAGAAGGGCAAACCTGCTGACCGATCTTGTGCAGTTTCAACTTGGTATTGCCAATGGCCAGCTGACTGGTATGTTTACTGATTAACTACTTGAAAATGAACCAGCAATCAACTCCTCTTTAGCTGCTGCTAATGATTTATTAAAACCATTTTTAGAATTTTCATATAAAGCTCTCAAATGTGATCCTTTCTTTACAGGAAGGAGACTATAACGCAACTTTTATTGTTTTGTTTGCTTTGAAGGTGATCCACTGTTTGTGCATGATGACTTAAGCGGCCAGGCCTCGGGCGATAATTTGCTTCCCTTGGCAATGCAAAGAATTTACAGCCCACTTCTTTCCAAACGAAGACACAAGGCTGTTTTTGGTGTTGGGTGGATCGCACCTTGGTGGTAAAGAACTTAGCCTAAAACTTGTATAGTATGCTAGTTGTTCCTTTTTCGGTTGCTTATCCATGACCATGTGTAGAAAAAAATCTCGCCACCTGCCCTTGATATTTATCCATAATTTAGTTGGTTAAGGTTTTACTCGCCACATATCGACCCTTGATATATATCAATTGCGTTTGAGTAATATGATGAACGGCATATGGAATATTCCTGAAATGAGAGTTTTAACCCATTGACTACCGTACCGGCCAAATCCGGCCGCACAAGACTCCCATGCTTCAAAACATTGCAACTTTCTCAATTGCACGAATATTGCCTTAACTGTCAGTTGAGAGGAAGAAATGGAATGTCCTTTAAATTTGGATTCCAATAAACGCAAGAAACGTAGCGATTTTTACCAAATATGGCCTTTTGAGTTTGGACAAGAACGAAAATGACTGTTTTTAACGTCAAAGAGAAACGACAAAAATACCCCTTTTTGCCTTTGTTTTTTAAACAAATAATCGTCAAGAAACCAAACGTCAACCATCATAACAAAATTCAGTCCTTGAGCTAGCTTAGAAATGACCTTTTTTGTTCATATTCTTCTCCAGAGCGTACATACAGCCTTTTGTTCTATTACATTCGGGCCTTCCCGCCATCTTCAACATCTCAACCGCATTGCGTGCTGGGAAATAACAAGAATTTTTGACAGCGCCCGTTCCTTCCCCCAATCCTTTCACATATACACTCCGACCTACCGCAAAAAATTTGTGCTTGTGGTGATCTTCAGTGCTCACAAATTCCAAAATATGATATGTGGCGGTAGGTCGAGAAATTCATCAATAGTCGAGTCCAAAAGGTACTAAGTGTCCGACCGGCCAAATTCCCAGTTCGTTGAGTAACAAGCCAAATTCGACAACAAAGTACATCACCTTGCTCGATTCTTTGAGAATGTCACCGTCACGCTTAATGATGATCATCAGGCAGCCACTACCGGATGAAAAACGGCTGTAAACGTAGCAAAAATTGCAAGCAAACCGAACTCGGGCCGTTCTTGTAGCTCCACGGATGAAAAATAGCTACGTCAGAATGACGTTTTCAGGAACCTTGAGCCTCCAGTGCCTAAGGACAGCACCACTTTCCATGGTAGTTTCAAATAAAGAGTCACGAAATGCTATGGATCGTTTATCGGTGGAAAAGTACTCAGAAAACGTAAAAACGGCTCATAGTCAATGGGTTAGGACAAATAAGAATAACCTTGACTCTTGGACTTACAGGGAGAGGGGTATTTTCACAACATTTTAATCTCTACTGATTTATATAACCAAAAGCTAAGTTTGTACGCCATAAAATTAGATGATTACGTGTCTACAACAATGTGAATTGCCGTCATTTTGAGGGGGGTGGGGGTGGGGGAAGCATGCAGCCCTGTCAGTCTCTTCGTTTTGTACGCCAGTTGGTAAAATACTTTGTTTTGTTTCCTTTCTGTACGTCTGACAACTTAGGGAGGCCAACGTTACACAGCTTACACGTGAAAAAATCACAATGGTTCAACGGCGTGAGGAGCTAGTGTTTTACGCTAAAACGGGCGGGGCCTACGTCTCACAGGATAATAAAGAAATCACTGTGAACAACACAGGTTTGTGTACTTTCAAACATGGACAAAAGTAGGTGAGACGCTCCTCCAAAAAATACCTTTTTCGTAGAACGGGTAAATTTTCCAATCTCCAATTCTCACATTTCGACCCCCTCCCCCCATTTCAATGTTGTAATCACGTGACAGTGTGCACGGCGCGTATTTCAACATTGAAAGGGAGAGAGGGGGAGGGGGAGGGAGTTTACTGTCGACGAAATTTTTTTGTTTTTTAATAAGGATGGACGCTGATAGAAAGCGTTTGTTTTGTTCAAATGACTCAACACTTTTTTCCACGATTGTTGCTTTTTTCATGTTATAAGAAATAAGAAAAGATAAATTTGGCTTTGTATTATCAACACTGAAAATTCGATAGAATACAATATCTACCTAAGGGCATGCAAGATCCTTTATTGTCCTGGAAAATTATTATCCAGAGCCATCGTTCCGGGATAAGACTAACGCGTGCCAGGCGAACATGATTAAGTCAAACTTGCAAAAACAATAAGAGATGAAAGACGAAGTGAATTCGAAATTTTCGCAAGACAAGAACGTTTCTTAGTAGTAGATCCCCTTTTCAGTACATTCTTAATAGTGTGACTGTGCAATTAATTTCTTTTGCATTTATACAGAGCTGCATTTCACAGACGTCAGCAGTTCCACTGTGTTTGTTTTTGATACCGTTGAGAGACATCTCAAACAGATCCAAAGAGGCGAAGAGACAATCACGATAGAGTATTCTCAAACGAGGCCAACCACATTCAAGCATTCATCTGGGGGACGAATGACTATAACATACAACAACAATGGACTTGTTCGAGAAGCGTTGATTGACGACAAGACTGGCGAAAAGCGAAGATGGTAAAGCATTTATTTAGCCTTTCGACTTCAAACATCTGCATATCCTTGAATCACGATCACGACGTACATTTTTCTTTGTGAATTCACTTATGCTTAGCTTTAGCTCATAGTCTGTGGGACCGCTGGTGGTGTTTAAGGTCAAGAAATCTGCCGTCAACTGCTGGGCCCAACGGCCGTGCAAAAAACACACATGTTTCGGTATTGACTGGTTCATTGATTTATGGCTTTTTAAATTTATCGGCTGATTAGTTGATCGAAAGATTTATTAATTTAGCTACTTATGAATTAATTAATTCAATTTAAATTAATTAAACTAATTAACGTTTTAATTAATGGGATCCTCTGAGGTAAAACAAGAACAATTTAGATGCCTTTGTTCGTTTAGACAGATAAACATCAGCCTATAGTGAACGCGCGGTTGTGCGAGGTTTAAACAATATAATAGTCTTATCATTGCGTTTTGTTTCACCAGAGACGTAAATACAACTAGAATCATTTGTTTCTCTTTCTTTCAAGTTTCTACCTGTACGACGGAAACAATCTTCTGTCGGTGACCACTGGGAGCCAAACCACTCGTTACACATACAACTTGAAGGGAGACCTTACAAAGGTCACTTATCCAACCTTGAGTGCCGTCGCCTACTCCTGGAACCAATTCGGACTTCTGAGTGAAGTGGCAAGTTTTAACCAAGAAAACAGGTTAATCCAGCGAGTTAATTTTACATACAACTGGAATGGGAAGGTTACCATATCTAGATACCCACAAGGTGACTCAGCTGATCTCGTGTTTAACGAAAACGGAAAGATGATGGAAGTCAGTGGCGAAGCCTTCAGCGATGTACGTTACGAGAGTGTACAAACGAAAGACCAGTTTACTCGGATCATAAAGCAGGGAGACCAGGTAAGTTTTCACAGATAGCCTCAAATACGCCATTTCATGAGTTTTCGGAGAATCCAAACTACGTTGTATATTTTGAAAAGTTATGGGAACTGCCCATGACAGCAATAAAAGCATTGGGTCACCGACTGCTTCCGGAAATCTACAATCCATACTTCACTTTTTGTGGAACAAGCGCGTTGCTATGGTATACGCAAAAGGTTTGGCCAACAACAAAGTTATAAGGACATCTGTAGCTTACTCGCAAGAATAGGTATTAAGTTTTCATCATTTCACTGAATGAGTTCAACGATTGACCCCCTTAATCGCAACAACAGTACCATTATTTTGGGTTCTTAAAGATGAGAGCAGTCACATTTGCTGGGCGTCCCTAAAAATATAAATTAATAGATGAGGATGTGAATTCGAAACAATAACCATGCGTACTTACCAGCGTTTTACTTGTATTTTCCAGGTTGCGATGAAAAGAACATTTAACGAGAAAACGAGAATTTTGACCATCTTGGATGCAAACAACCACGAGACAGAGTTTCTCCTAGGCAAAAATAGAGAAATTCTTAACACCAAGGATCCAGGTGGCTTCGTTTATGAAAATGTTTACAATAATGATTCTAAACTGATAATGTTCAAGTACCCTGATGGAAAGACTGAAGTTTCTGATTATGACAGCTCTGGCAGGCTGGTGAAGTTCACCACCAGGAGTGGCAAAACAATCAAGTTTGAGTACAATGAAAATGGAAAAATAGTAAGTCTTGGTATGACTAGTTTATATTTAGTTGCTAAATCCAGATAAGATGGCAAACGAGCCATAGAAGCAGCTCTTAGTTCGTTTTATGAGCGTGCGCTAGCTCGACCTAGGTTGAACGACGAGTTCATTCAAAACGACTTCAAATGAAATGTAGGAGTAATATAAAGTTTTGAGTAGAATCCCTTTAAACTGACTTCGAAAAGCTAAGTGTAGCGCCACTATAAACACAGCGTTAACATTTTCTAGGATTACGCTCAATGCAGCGCTGAAATTTCCTTTGTAAGATTCTAATTCATTCATTGTTGTTTCTTTACAGGTGAAAAAAGACGTCGAGGGTATTGGTTCGTCATACTTCTTGCACGATCGCGAAGGAAATTTGGTTCAAGCAACAAATAATATTGGAACAATAAAAATTGCTTACGACAGTGATAACAGACCGTCTGTTATAAATTATCCAAATGGTCAGCGCATCACCTACAGATTTAACAATTTTCAACGCCGTGTAGCTCTCAAAGAATCCGCTTCTGGGCTGCACTTGGTTTACACCTACGACCGTTCTTATCGGTTAGCACAAATTGGACGCACTTCGCAAAGTGGTTCAGTTCACATCCTTTTGAAATTAGAGTATAATTCTCAGGGTATGGTGTCAAAGCGCATTCTAGGAAATGGAGCGTATTCTGTGTACTCTTTTTATCCAAAGACCTTTAATTTGCTGCGTCTGGTTAACTATTTTGCAAACGGAAGCGTGGCATCCTTTTTTGAGTATGAGTACGATGAAAGCGGGCGGATCATTCAAATGAATACAACAACAGGAAATTGGCGTTATAAATACGATGCTGCCTCACAGCTCATAGAATCTCAGGATCCTCGAGGAAGAGTTTATCATTACAAATACGACAAACGAAAGAACAGAGTGTACGTATCACACGAACCAGGCAACAAGACGCTTTACGTTGCAAACGAGATTAATCAGTACATCACGGCTGGGAGTTATGACATTAAGTACGATGAGAATGGAAATGTGAAGGAAAGGTCGAACAGGGAACAACGAAATGACAGTGTTAAATTGAGCTTCAGTCCAGAAGACATTTTACTGCAAGCAGAAACTCCGAGCAAAAGGTAGGTTACTACACTTTTCGCCGATTTACCATCAAAACCGATAAGGTGACCATAGATCAGATCACAGTACAAGTGCTGCCGGTTACATATGATGAAAAAAGGTTGATAGCGTACGAATTTCCACCTCTTGACTTGGGTTGCAGGAAACGAGTAGTCGAAAATAAAGGTTTCCTTTTTGTACTTCCTTTCCTCCCAATGGTGACCTTTTATATTGTGATAACGTTTCAGCGTTTCGCTATCGTTAAACAGTACTACTTTAGACTTAGCAATCCTTAATTCAGCTCGAATGGGAATTTTTATTACTAGGTGTGACTACGTATATGACGGCTTAGGAAATTTGTACAAGAAGAAATGTGGACAAGCTGAAGAGCAGTACATCATTGATCCTTTTGGGAATCCAGGAGCAGACATCATTGGCAAGGTGAGAGTACCTTTACAATCAGTTGGAAAATTATCGAGTCAATTTAAAAAAAAGTGCTTGTCCTTCTGAAAATCACTGCAGATAAATCTGTGAGATATAAAACACTCCCCTCACCTCCCCCCTTCAAATTTGTTCGTCCAAGTTTCAAGCATGGGGTTGCATTGTTTGATAAGAGGAGGAGGGATGGGCACATCATTTAAAGCCCAAATGAGGTACATTGTCTGATAGCACGCCGTTTTGTGACTGGTTGTAGCATATTTGACGCTTTTTATTTATCTGTTCGAACAAGAATTTGCAAGCATTGTGCGGGATCAGGCCTTATCTCTTTTACCAAGAGCCATATTATGGCTCTTGCTTTTACCTACTTCATCTACGTTTTTCAGTGCGTCAAAGCCTCTCCAGTCTTACTTTTCAAAGTGTTAAAGAAAACTCCAATTCGATTTAATTTTTCTCATTTTGCTGTTACTTGCTCTCTTGAAAATATTAACTCAAAACTATGCCTGTTTTTCTAGGGAAAAGGACGTTTTCATAATTAATTAACCAATTAAGTTATTAATTAGTTAATTAATTAGAGTATAATTCTTGCATAATTCTCAGACAAGAATGTTTACCACCGCCCTCCGTTTCCACGTGGGTAATACTGCGTGTTTCCCTCTTGCAGATTTCTAATGGAAATATTACACATTTTGTTCACTGTAAAGAGCTTGGTTTGGTTGCTTTCATTGACATGCATGGCGACGCCTATTATTACGAGTTTGATGGATTGGGGTAAGGCGGAACAAATAAACTAGTTTATAAATACCATTAAACACTTTGGATTTACCTTGAAACGCTATTCATCAGGGGGCTCGGGGGGATAGTCCCCTGGCGCCCCAGAACCCTGAATTGTTCCCCATGGATTCCTGAGCCCGCTCATTTCACTGTTTCAATCCCTAAACCAAATGTCATGGAGCCCTAGAGTCTCAAAAATTAATCCCAGATCGGAGCCCTAAACGCCTTTGGGACCCTGATTAATTGAAAGTCATTGATCGTCCACTCGTCTTTACAGTTACGTTTCTCCCAGCTTTCCTTCCCTTTAAAATATTAAAAATTAAAAGATCTCGTGAAAGGTTCTCTGCTGATAGACAGGTATGGCAGAAGCGGCTCGAGGTTTGAGTTTTGCTTCTGCCAGATCTCGTCTCTTCAGTCTTTGATTCAACCTGAAGTTTTGTTTGTCTGACTTTCAGGTCTGTCGTAGGAGTACTGGACTCCAGTGGCGATCGTATCAATCAATACAGCTATGATCCATTTGGTAGAATGTTGGAGGCCAATGAAGGTTTCCGTCAGGACTTCACGTTTATCGGACAATGGGGAGTTATGGCGGAACGCGAGTTACGAGATATCTACTGGATGCGGTCGAGGCACTATGATGCACAGCTTGGAAGATTTGTTAGCATTGATCCCCTCGGTAAAAATACACTCCATACGCCGTTAGAATAACATGACAACAATTACTTCAACTACCACTACCACCACCTTCGAAAGACTTACAATTTTTGATCTGCATTTGCTGTTTTTAGGCTTTTCGGGGAAAAGTATCAATCTCTACTCCTATGCTGCTAATAATCCCGTGATGCTGAAGGACCCACGAGGACGCTGTCTTCCATTTAATGTGGTAGGGGGTCCTCTGGGAGCTGTACTTAATGCAGGGACTAACGTGGCTGCTTACGTTGCTGCGCAGACTCTTAATAATCAGAAAATCACCATCGGAGGTAAAATTGAACTTCATGTTACTAACATATATTCTTCATGGACTCTAATATACACAAGGGAACGTTGGGATGCACACCATCCAGGCGGTGCTCTAACAATGGAAGTTTTTATTTACACGGAGATGACGGAATCTCTCCATGCAGGCTATGAATGGTTATAAATATGAATATTATCGATGGAATGCTACCCCGGTTGTTCGAAATGCTGACACAGCTTGGGAAAAACATTTTCTGTTTTAATATCCCAAGACACTTATGCAATTATCGGGAGAGCCTATTTTTTAGCAAGTCATAACTAAAAGGTATTTTTCGCAAATCTGTGGTTTCTAGGGGCAACAGTTTTGTTTATAGTTTGTTTGTAAGTGATACCAAGCCTTGTGAATTATTCGGAAACTTACGGGGACAGTTGGGTATGTATAGTCTACTGAAGTCGATGTTACTATCGTATCCAAATTTTGACGAATTTGTCAGTTTTAACAAGGATGAAGTTCAATAGGGTTACTTATATCATCGTTCATAAGATGATGGCCGCGTCAACTACAGAAAAGCACTTACCGATGGAATCAACGGCGCAATTTCATCAGCCCTTCCACGAATAAGCCGTAATTAATTACTCTTGTTTTTACTTTGATTTTCCCACTTTTTATCATGCTAATTCATAAGCGTTTGCTTTTCAGCTTGTTGCTTGTGTCACAAGTTGTTGATCTCATAATTATTTCCGCAGTTATTGTTGGTCTTGAAAAAGTAGGAATTAACAAACTCATTCGTGTTGTAGGAATCGTGTCAAGCACAGCGACTGGTTTCATCTCGTCTTACGTTAAATTTGGAAGTAAGTATGACAACAGGGCTTTCGGTAACATTTTAAAGTACCGAATTGTGAACTACTAGACTTTTCACAACAAACAACCGGACGTTACGTCCCCCGTCCGGTCTGAAACGAAAGTCCTGCTCAGTATGAATACACGTAAACCAAGGAACGAATATAGTGAATATGTCATTAAAGTTCTTCCTATCGTATACAAGCTAGAGGAGGTGAGACTATTGGCCTCGGCCCTGTCGTGCTGTTTAATTAGTGTTGTGATTGGTACTTGAATCAGCATCCAACAAGTGCCCAAGATTTCTCGAAAACAACCAACAACCAACTGTTGGGTCCACTACAATGTTGGATGTTGTTGGCAAATCATGCTGGGAAAGTTTTTTCAGTTGCACTTCGAAATGAACTGGTAATATGAAACCATGGGTAGGTGGTCACTGGAAGCAAAGGGAGTGAGTGGTGGCTGCGGACTACATGTTTCACGAAAAATGGATTAATAACCACTTCAAAACATGGGACGATCGCCGATTAAAAAATATAAATATATATTTATATGGCAAATCGCATAAGAGAGAAAATGTATGTCGCCTCGACTAGTCACTTATTTTGATCGTAAGACATGCAATGATATGGTGAAAACACTTTTTCTCGGCTTTAACTAGTATATTTCATTACACTGACCTTCAGAAACCATCTATAACGCAGCTGCTGGGTTTGGTACTTCTTTCTCTGGGTCCATGTGGCAACAGTCGATTGATGATGGCCGCGTCAACTACAGAAAAGCACTTACCGATGGAATCAACGGCGCAATTTCATCAGCCCTTCCACGAATAAGCCGTAATTAATTACTCTTGTTTTTACTTTGATTTTCCCACTTTTTATCATGCTACTTCATTGCGGATAAGGGAAGGGAAGTTAAATGGCCAGCTGGCGAGCCACGTTCAATTAGCCAATGCCAAACTGAAGCCTGAGGCCTATATATCGGGCACAAATAGCTGTCCTTCTTACTTGGTAGACTTAAGGGGTACTACCCGCTACCACGTGACCATAGCGTCACGTGTCCATGGCTTCAGCTTACCTAATCGTTTTCACACGAAGCCGCATCCCACAAACTGCAGTGTTTTCAGTGTATCGTGTATCATCACTAATTTTCATCTGCTCCTTTTTGCTCTCCCTGCAGCCTATTGTAATGAGATCATAGACGATCTCATCGACAAGACAGTTAAAAATATATTTGTGCCAAAGATACTACCCTGGGTGGAAAACATGACTGATTTCGTCATAAATTGGGTGCGGTCCTTGGATCCGGTAAGAAGATATGGAATAATTTGTGTGTATTTTTGTTTATCTTATCGTCTGTGGGAATTAGAGTCTAACCTTGCCAATTTTTATGATCGCATAAAGAAAACAAAGTTAAGAACCCCTGTATACATTCAAATGTTGGTTCTGTTTTGTTCAACAAACCACTTCTGTGACTTTCAGGCTTAATGACATTTATTACGGTTTGCTATCATGGAATGAGGGATGTCAACCTTAGAAATTTTGTTTAAATATGTCTCTTTCACCCCCCACTTCCCAAAATTGTTATCAACTGAAAATAGTTCTCTCATTTGAGACAATTACTCAATGCCTTCCTCTTGACTTCAAATGAAGTTTGGTGCACATACGTAAACTTCTCCATAATTTGAGTTGTAATAAAATCACCATAGCAACTCAAGTATACACTGGCGCAACTAACCTGTTTAAATACAACAGATGTAAGCAGCGTTAAAAAAGCAATTTAGAATTCTTTGTATATGCACTGACCGTAACTGGTACTAAGCGAGGGAAAATACGTGCTAGTTTCAATTCGATTGGTTTCCGAATCGGTTTGGACAAGTCTTGGTGACCAATCAGATGTACAAAACCAAAACTAACGATTCAAACCAGTTAAACAATTGAAGAGACGAGTAGCATTAGTCAAATGTTATAAGGTCATAAACTTGAAACGCGTCCAGTGATATTGTGTGCAGAGCAATGACAAGTCGAACCATATTTATTTTTCTCTTGATATAGAACGACATGATCGGTCCTCCTGGATATGGAGACGCGCGCTTTATTTCATTCAACGCACCGCTGAACTACAAGATTCGATTTGAGAACGACCCTAATGCCACTGCGCCTGCTCAACACGTGATCATTTTGCACACGCTAGATGGAGACCTGGACGTACGAACATTTCGAATCATTGCTTTTGGGTTTGGAAATTACACCAGGAAGCTGTCTAACGCAAGGGCTTTCATTCAGGTATTTATGTTAAAAGGAATTACAAACCAATATCATATAGAATTTGCAGAACCCAAATACATCATTTACACAATTTATATTCGCAATTTAAGGATCATACCAGTCGGTTTCTATCTCTAAAACCTGAGATTGCATTACCAAAATGAAAAAAAAAGCGAAAAAAAAAATTAGCATTTGGAAGGATCGCTGGAGGTCAATTAAACATGCATGCAAGCCAGACGCGATTCAAATTTCAATCTTAATTGAATATCTGAAATCTTACTGACAATGTAGAATGTAGTTTCATTCACCAGGCGTGCGTTTCTCGAAACCCCCGAAATTTTTCGGGCCTATTTCGGGCGCCTTAATTTTCTTCCCTTTCGTATCTCAAAATCATAGTAGAAACCCAGCTTTCAAGAATAAGCGGATCGTATTTTTGGAAAAGGCTTTTCGGGCCCGAAAAGTTTTCGGAACTTTTGAGAAATGGGCCCCAAGAGCGAAGCAATTGTATCCTCACTTGGTCCTTAAGCCTTTCGAGGTTTCTCATACTTCTTCGAGTTTCATTTTCGTTTGTACACTCATTCATTCCTTTCTTCCTTTCTTAGGAGACGATTGACCTGCGGTCGGAGAAAAATATATATGTGCGAGTGATTGCTGGTATTGACGTCGTGACTCGTAAAGCACGCTGGGAGTTCCAGAGCCTCGATCCAGAGACAGGTATATTGTTTGTCGCCATACAGGATAACACAGGATTAAACATTAGACTGATGATATGCATGTAATCGACCTAAGCAACTTTCCTGACTGAAAAGGAAAAGATTTCGACAGACAGCATCCCAGTGTTGCAATAACATGTACGTTTAATTTGTCCCTTTGCCAAACGAAAGAATTACAATGGATTACACGAGACACCCAAAAAACACTTGTTCATTTTCTTAGTTCACTGGCTCATAGCTACTTTGGTGATAATTTATGACAGACCCTATCCTCGTTATGGCCAGAGCCCTGTTGAAAGAGCAGTAGGATAATAACATCTTTTGATGCATGTGCTTGTAGGTGAACCTCCAGAGGATCCTCGCATTGGCTTCCTTCCCCCCAACAACGGTACTACAGGCCAAGGATTTGTCGCGTTCACGGTTCGCCCAAAGAAGAATTTACCGTCTCTGTCAAGAATTGATGCTCAAGCTAGCATCTATTTTGACAAGAATGAGCCAATCGACACTCCGCCAATCTTTAATACGGTAAGGAAAGTGGACGAATGCTGTAAAAATTTGTCAAAAGGTTTATGTGTCCATTCGCTGATTTACACGAAATTTCACTGGCGTTGTTTTCATCTTCAGCTTTCCTTTCACCCTCTCAAAATGCAGTAAACATGCCATGACATTCCTAACTGCTTAATTTTTTGCGCTCTTGTCGCGCCTGAAGACTGCTGGCGATTTCAGCTGGGGCGGTTCCGATTGCGCCACATTAGTGCTTTCACGCCCTTAACCTCGCAACCGAAATGTCTCTTTCACACTTGCTTTGGCATTTTCGCTGGACGTTCAGTACGCGAACGAGGCATAATCTGAGTGAGAATACAGTGAAAGATTGTAACACCTGAATTAGGTAGAATTTTAGAGTTCTGGGTGCTAGATAAAAAACGAGGACACCTTTAAGGGCAAAAACGACCCAAAATAATGCTCCTAATAAGGAATTTCAGAAATTTCAATGTATCCTTCTTTATTTTATGCCCGTCAAGCAAACGAGGGCTCACAGTCTCGAAATACAACTTTTTACACAAATTCGTCTATACCTTTCAAATAGCCGGGTATGTTTTTGGTTTGTAATCGACTCCATATCGGAATGTTCACCATATTAATAATTGTCCCTTCATGCATGTAGTTTATATTTGTTGTCCAGCCATGGTACATTATGTTCCATTTCATCGATTTGTGAATTAGCACGAATACACATTTTAACTTCTATGTCGTCTTTCTCGCTAAAAGATTGACAGCACGGCGCCCTCCTCCAATCTGTCTGTTTTGGGTGACGTCATGAAGGTTGGCACGCTGGCCGTGGACATCGCCACCAGAGATGAGGGATCTGGGGTGCAGTCAGTTGACATTTTCTACCAAAAAATCTCCAAAGCTGACGGTTAGTTGTAAGAAGACGTTGTTTTAGGAAGATCACAACAGATTGGCCGAAAAGTGGAACCAACGAGAAAGGTTGAAAGTCTACCAACTGTACCCAAGAAGGACCGGAGGTTGAGGAGCAATGCAACGTACAGTGCATATCGTATCATATCGTGGTTTAGGCGGAACCTTCAATTAAGAAGCGGCTGTCCACCATAGTTGACCTTGTGAACCACTTGTCCTCTCATCCGAATGAATTTTGTATTAAAAGGCGTGTTAAGCACGAATAGGAACTTGTTTCCCGAAATTCAGAGACCACCTTTGGTCAAGCAAAATTTAACGGGAAACTTGAAGGCATCTTTTATCAATATCTTACTTTCCAAACTTAGGAAACTTAGTCAGTTGGGGGTAAAAAGGTCTCTCCGTTACGTCACACCCGGGTAGTATACAACTCACCAGCTTCCCGGCTACTCAAAAAGGACATAAATGAAATAGAAAATGATACGATTAAGACATCCGACTACATGTACTTTCCTAAATTTTCAAAAATTCCGTTTATTTCAGGCTCGTTCCAAGAGCAAACCTTTCTGCCATTATTGTCCGGCTTAACAGCAGAGACAGCGTTCCTCCCTCTGTCTCCTGGAAACAAGTACTCTTTACTGGCCTCTGCTGTTGATTTTGTTGGCAACAGACAGCCGATGGACTGGAATCGAGCAATCACAGTCGACTTTGAACTGCAGAAACGTGAGTTTTGTCGTTAACGTTTGAATGTGAATTGTGGCAAAAACTACAATACCGCACTGTTTGTCACTCCTTACAGCGACCACGTACCAACAGACTTAAGTGCTCATTTCAGTAATGACGTGATAAATAAGGTATAGACTGTGAATTACGTCTGCCATAGATATCGTAACGTGCACATAAGTGCAAATACAAGCTTACATCTTCGTTGTACTCGTTGATCAGTTCCCGGTCAAGCAAAGATGTATAACCATTGAAATACGGTATGGGGTAACTATGGAACATTAAAACAACGGTTCCACATATATAAGAAGAACGAGCCTTCACAGCGTTAACATTTTGCTTTCATTCACAGCTTCCTGTGACAACAACAACAATTGTTCTGGTCGTGGAAACTGCACTGTGCTCAACTTCTGTGTTTGTGATGATGGATTCTATGGGGTTAACTGTTCACTGGGTAAATATCAATGTAATCAGCTAACTAGCTGATGAGGGCGCAGCCCGAATCAACTTTCGTGCACAGAAATCGAGGGCGAATATTAGTCGTTCAAAACTAAACAAGTAAATTATCTAAGTTCTCCCCGCAGACACTTTGAAAACACGAAGAAGCGACCGCCATTTTGTTGACAAGCGCTACTATCTATCTATCACAGAACAGATAGCGAGTAGCTCAGCCAATCAGAGACCGGCATTCGTGATAGAACGCTAGTAGATTTATACTTTAAACCCTATTAGATGAACACTTATAAGCCAAAGGTCATCACAACACTGTTTCTAGAAACGCTCATTTTACAGAAGGCAAATATGGCGCTATTGGTGTTTTCAATGGAACAAACGGAGGTTAAGTATAAAAAGCAGCTAGAATGTCGAAAGTTATTTCGTATTTGCTTTGGTTTTGATTTACTTTGCTCTTTGATTGATTGACAAAACTCGCGCCACTTTCTCAGCCAACAAGAAGCCAATAAGAAGCAAACCAAAACCACGAGTTGCACGCGCGCATTTCCCTGCGATTGGGGCCGGTTGCATTGAATCACGTCAAATTCTGATTGGTTCACAGAGCTGTCTACGTCTTTTGTGGTTGGTCAGATTAATTGCTTTGGTTTTAGTTCAACGACAGTCGATTGAAACCAACTAGTAAAAGATGGACTCCAGCTAGTCTGGCTTGTTTTAAGAACGATCAGAGCTAATCTGGTTTAACTGCTTTGACAACCTAAAGGGTTTCATCGCAGTTAATCAAGTAATAGGGTTATTGAAAAACTCAGCCCTGTAGGTTACTTATGATTCGAAAAGAAGGAAGCAGCACAAAAGCTTCTCACCACAAACAACGCAAACATAACATAACTGTCATGCAAGATAATCTGTTTTTCTTTTTTCAGGTAATTTACGCTCGCAGCTAATTGTCCTAAAGATTTAAATGCTCTCATTGCATTGATTTGTAGATTTTCCTTTGCGTTTTGAGACTCCGATCATCAACGTAATGTACAGCGACACCGTGGAAGACATGCGCACTCTGCTATACCTTTCCGCTTTCATCCCGGATTTTACCAGCAGCCAATACAACAAAAACTTTACCTTGAAAATTGTCATCGATGATGTTCCCCAAGGATTCACTGTTAACAAAGGATGCCTGAATGGTAGTCGCGTCACGCTGGAACGTGAAGACTTTGGCGACGTTTGGTTGACACCGAAGAAAGACTTTTCCGGACTTGTAACGTTAAACATCACTGCGCAAGCAACCACGCCAAGAGAAAGAAAAATCGCGAGCAGCCAAATTTTTATTAAGATCGAAGCCGTCGCTGACGCCCCTTCTCTCAATGTAAGCGTTCCTTGTTATCATTGGAACAGCAGCAACAAGATTATACCAGTTTCTTTGGAAAGTCACCTGCATGATTTGGACGGGTCCGAGAATTTAACGATCACCACCACTGGTTTCCCGACTGGATATCGATTAATTGAGAGGAATTTCTCTGAAGTCGTCAATGGTAGCAACCACACCATCTCACGTAATTGGCGTGGTTGGCTTCTGTCTTTTAACGGAACATTGAAACCTTTCGTTCTGTGGGTTACAGCCCTAGCGGAGGAAAAATCCAATGGCGACAAAGCGAATAACACGATAGCTGTTAATGTGGACTATTGTGGTAAGTTACGTAATACTAACGGTTTGCTGACAGAAATACCTCTTACTAACAGAGTTCGAGGTCCGTACTGTAAGTTACAGACCGAGTTTTTTTTTCCCGTGCGCTTATGGCCCAAATGCGAAGCGCGCGGGCCATAAATCAACAGGAGAATACGAGGATCCGTGACTTACAATACGGACCGAGAAAACGAGGTTAGTACTTGATATTTATTTACATCTCTGAGGTTCGTTAATCGGGCGCGCGGGAAAGGAAACCTTCAAATTTAGCGGGCCGTACAGGAGAATACGTCCCGCAAAATTGACCAATCACAGCGCGCGTACTCATGAACTGAGAGATAATAATGTAAAGGAGACCTTGGGCACTGAACCGACGTCACTACTGCGAAGTGGTGACTGAGCAAGTGATAAAAACGGTTGGGTTGGGTAGAGAAAGTCGTCTGCGTTGAAGACGACGACGTCGGACAAAATTCCTTCTTTCTAACAGACCAAACAAATCGTAGGTTTCATTATGGTAGAACACAATTCTATGCCGACAGGGTAGTTTCTTCGTATGTATAGAATTCCCCGACAGAAACAACCGTGTAAGAAAAACTGTACCCGACGTAATTATTCGTGCAACAAAGTTTGTGCTTGAAATACTCTTTTTTTTTCCACGCGGCTACCGTGATCGCGAGATAGGAAATGTTCGCCAGTCGCAATCGGAACCAATCAGATCTCAGGAATTGGAGGATAGCTAGCGCCCACTCACGAGCAGAGATGAATGTTCGTAAGTTTAGCGTTCGGATCTCCAAATTTAAGGACATAATTGTAATAGCAATAAGCTGGCTAGGCTAGGATGCAAATAAATCTTCTGAAGTTTTCATTCAACGTTGAGGCCTGATTCACGTTTTTTCCATGAAAACGAGCCGTCATTCGGTATAGCTCGTGTTACGATAATATGCTTGTCTCTTTCCTAGTCACCTGCGAAGCGGTAAACAACTGCTCCGCTCGTGGAAATTGCAGTAAAGTGAATACTTGTGATTGCAAAAGCGGATTCAAGGGATCCCTTGATTGCTGGATGGGTAAGTCCGGTTCACTTATCTCTTTTTGCCCACTGAACTCAAGCAAATAGTTCCATCAGGATTTAATTCTGGGCCTTGGCTTTACTTGCGTTCTTGGTTTTACTTGCAGTTTCTTGCGAAAGAGTGAGTAATTGCTCCGGACATGGTAACTGTACTGGCCCAAACGTGTGCACTTGCGAAGATGGATTCAAAACAATCGGCTGTTCACAAGGTAGAAAAGAATACCATTGTGATGCATGCTATTAGCTTCTTAAGAAACCATGTTATCAAGCCGATTTATTAATTGTTTAACGAAGGAGACCAAAGTGTGGAGCAAAACACTTAAAGAAAGGCGAGGGCGGAAACAGTGAGACAAATTCTACCCACCTGCTTTGTGGGATACGAAGCTAAACTGTGCGTGCTCATTGTTTAGGGGGCGAGCGCTATTTAATACCGACTGATCTTAATAGCTCCTTCAATTCCCTTTGATTGTTCTCGAGAATACCCAAGTTCCACCCTAAAAAGCGAATAAGAAGGTATAATCTTTGCCGTTAAGCTCGCCTAAACTTTGTGCTCCAGTGAACAAAACCAACACCGAGTTCGCAAAGTAAACTTTAGGTTAATACCTGAACAAATCGTGTGCTTAGTAGCTACGACGTTTTGTAAATCTATAGTCTAAGAATTTGCATTGACCTCAATAGTCCTTTCTTCTGTTACAACACTCATCCATGATTACGATTTTTCATTTCAGTGTCTTGTGAATTAGTGAATCACTGTTCAGGTCAAGGTGGTTGCAGCGGACCTAATGTGTGCACTTGTCACAGTGGATTCAAAGGAGCAAATTGTTCAGAGGGTATTTTGGTTATATCACTACTAATTGGTGCATGTCGTATACGAATAACTTTTGTTGGCCAATGCATTGCAATTATGCCTTTCTTTGTGAAATAAACAGGGAATATTTCCTACATATATATATACTTAATATATACTACTTGTTTCTTTACCAATTACAACATGCTGGTGTTCGAAAAACACTAAGAAAAAATGCACGCTTTAAGTGAAAACTACTAGTCGCGAGTGTGCTTTGCAGTTGTGAAAAGCCAGAATATTGACATATGAGGGGTCAAGTACATGCGGACGCATGCGTAATGTAAGGTGGAAGTGTCCGAACGCAAGATATCGTCTATAATTAACTGCCAACTAAAAGGCGTTTAACGTTCCAATGCAAATGTTAAGCGTTTATCCACTTTCTAATTTTGAGTCCCCCTTGTGTTCGCAATACAGGGTAAGTTCCCTCTTACGTTCGTTTCCTGTCCTTACAGTGTCCTGCGAGCTGTTAAGAAACTGTTCAAATCATGGAAACTGTACCAGACCTAATGAGTGTACTTGTGAAACAGGCTTCCAAGGGGGAGAGGACTGTTCAAAAGGTGCAAATAATATATTGATTCAACTAATACCCACACTCCGAATAAACGGAACGCGTCAGTTCAAGAAGTGTATGGGTGAGGTGTTGACTATGTCACCTAGTCTTCTCCACCATGTGGTATTTGCGATGAGAGAAACAGGGTACATTAATTTATTGCAATGTGCAATTCGACGAGGATGTGTACAGCCGGCGAAAGCAGAAAAAATAATTGTAAAAATTGGGAACTTCTGTTTAGGTTAGTGCCCAGCTAATTTTCAGTTCTATTCTCCCGGGAAAGATTGATCTCTTTCCCCCTTACTTCCCTAGGGAGTGCAACTTGGTTTGCCCCTCAAATCTTCCAATTTCGCTTGAGAGGACCGCATGTTCCCAAGAGTATATTGGAAGCAATAGCTCGTGTAAAATGCGGAACACAAAATGTATAATGAATGATGTGGAAGTTATGCGGAGCAATATTGTAAATTGATGTGTAAAATGTTACGTGTCCTTGCTTTAACAGTGTCATGTGAATTGCTGAGCAACTGTTCAGGACAAGGTAACTGCAGCGCGCCTAATGTTTGTACCTGTCACGATGGATTTAAAGGACTCAACTGCTCAGAAGGTATTTTGTTATTTAAATAACAACACGCAATTTGTTCAGCGCAGAGCCGTAGTCGACCAATTTGATGAGTCTGCAATGTTTTAATGCTGGCAGCAGGTAACTAGGTAAGATCAAGAAAAGAAGATACTGGTATGTTCGAATATGCTAATATGGTCACGATGCTTCTCATTGGTTGAGAAAGTGGCTAGTTTTGTCAAACAAACGCAGAACGAACTGAAAAGCAAAACTAAAGCAAACACAAATTACTTTCGACACTCAGTGAAGTGAAAACCACTTGGAGGTCACAAAGGTAACCACCAGAGCACTCCTTCAGACTTCAGTGCACGCATGTGCCAGAATCGGCGCTAAAACAGTGGTAAGTTGTAAGTACCTGTTCCTGTCTGTTCCAGTGTCTTGTGAGTCCTTACACAACTGTTCAAGTCACGGAGCCTGCACAGGACCAAACGAGTGTACTTGTGAACAGGGATACCAAGGAGTAGATTGCTCAGAAGGTAAAGCATATTTGTTTATCATTAATGTCAAAAGGCGATAACCGTGATGAACACAGCGATGAACGGAGTGGAAAAGACTTTTCAACGAGAATATACTATTCGAGATACTTTCAACGAGAATTATGTTCTGTAAGTCTTCGTAGCAGCTGCATTAATTATGGAACATTCACGCATCCATCCACTTTTCCACCCATACATGATCCATTCGTCCACTCATCCATCCATCCATCCTTTTATCCATCCATCCATCCACGATCCATCCAACCATCCATCCATCCATCCACCCGTCCACCCACCCATCCACCCACCCACCCACCCGCCCATACACCCATCCACCCATCCACCCATTCATCCATCCATCCAGTCAGTCAGTCAGTCGCACGCACGTATTTTTGCTTGACTTGTTTATTCCCTTGCGTTTGATTGATTAAGTGGTTGGTTGATTTACCTTACTTGCTTTGCAGATGCTTTGAATGATGAAGGCGGCACTTCAGGCGCTTTGGGCACAATTGCAATTGCTGTTTTATCGGTGACATTTTTCGTCCTTCTTTTTGTGCTGTCCCTGCTTCTCGTCTACTGTTTCAGGAAACGTAAGAGGAACCATGGGGAAGCAAACGCGACCTCCGAACCTCAAAGAAAAGGTGAGTGGTTCGCTTATTAACTCTGTTTTGCACTGTTTACTTTCCAAAGGTAACAAACAGCCAGACCTTCGCAAACTAAATACACAACAACAAGTTTAAGAGATCGCGCCCTTCTCGGGTCCTTTTCCCACGTAGAGTCGATTGCAGCCTATACATAAATTTAAACATTAAATAGTGGTGTGCGCCTCGATGTACAGGCCACAACACGCGACACAAACGTGTTCTTCGCAATATATTACACCAACAGCCATGTTTCCTTTTAGGTTCAACGAGAGTTTACTCTCAATCGCAATTTCCGTCCACTGGATGGGTTTTTGAACCAGTTTCCGATCCAACAGCCAAAGATATTCCCTTGTATTCCTTTCAAAACGCGGCTTATCAACGGCAACTTTGAACGACAAAGACCCGTTTGCATGAGCGATCGATGATGACGATAGCGATGCCGACTATCAATGAAGATGACGATGCTGGTAGAGATTATAGGCTTGTTACAGGTTGAGGACGACGACGACGACAAAGATGCTGGTTATCATTTTAACATGGCAATGATAATGATGACGACGACGATGATGATGACGATGACGATGATGACGGCATTAGACGCAACTATCTGACAGTGTGTTTATTAAGGAGCGTAAGACTGTAGACCATTTAGAAGGTCGCAAGCAGGAGTCAAACTAGTATAGCGTAAAGAGCAAAAAGTAGAGCAAAATTAAGAAGAAAATATTTAACCGCAATAGCCCTTTTTGCCGATACGGCGGCCATCTTGAATTCCGAGGAAATTATGGGGATACCCAGGGGCAGATGAGAAATAATTATAAAGAATACTGTGGCGTGACAACTTTTAACAATATTTTTTCGCTAACCATAGGAACAACTGCCAAATACCGTGACAGTAAGGTGTAAGCTTGTAATATTTGTTATGGAATATGAGAGACAAGCAGTAAAAATTTATCCTGAAAGCTGTGTATACGATAAATTTTCCAGCGATTGCCCCCTCGGGAGCCCATAATTTCTTAGTCAAAACAATAGAATTCAAGATGGCCGCCGTATCGGTGAAAAGGTCTACTATTAGCCGCACATATTTATCCCGGCGCATTCATCCTTCGTCGTACCTACACATTTTAGCCGTTTCAGTTGCTACTTGTCCAGACTTATTTTGCTTGACGAGGAAGTCTAGATTTAAGGAAGGCCGTATGTCAATATTATGATACACTAAATATTTGAGCCAAATTGACAGACCATAGAAGAGGACACATTCAACAAGTAAGATCGATCCAGCAGGCTGTGAAAGAAAAGGATTTGAGGTTGTGGAACAGAATTATTGATACTCCCTCGCATCCCCTCCACGCAGGAACAAGGCCCTACGCGGTAGGTCACACCCTTACCAGCTCCCACGTGTTAGTACAGAGAAGTTCAAGAAATGTTTTGTTAATAATGTCTCTTTGATCTTAAATAGACTGTGATTGGTATTTCTTAAGTAGTTTCTATTATGATTACGTTATACGTTTTAACGTCTGTTTAAAATCTTGAATAAAGACTATTTAGATGGATGCCAGTAGGATTTTACCAGTTATCTTCTTGGTTAAAGTTACAGAAAAAGTATGAGCAATCAGTTGTATTGATCGGTTAGTTTCCCTGGTTCTCTGTGTGTACATTTGCACAACTGCTAACGTATGACTTGCAGAATAATAAATAAGGTCAAATGCACTTATTTTGCCCATTTAGATCTGTCATTGCTGGGCAATACATACAACATAGATTTTTAAGTGCACTTACATTTCTAGAATACTGAAGAAATTCATAAGCAAGAGTGACGCGAGCAAGTAACGATAAACATCAACGATTTCGAGCTTAAAGCAGCTGTGAGTGATATGACGAAAAGTACATATTTTTCGGGGACTGAGAAAGAACCGACAAACTGTACAACCTGAACCAGCTCATACGCCGGAGTCAAAAAACAAAGCACAACAGAGTTCGCACACTTAAACTGAAAGTCGCATTAATTTCTTTTACGTGTGTGGACAAATGGGGAATGTCCAGCTTTCGCGGGTCGTGCAGAGCCACATGCCTCGTCTCGCGGTTCAGCAACGAACAAATAAGGGTGACACTTAACATACCATGCACTGAATATAAAAAAGACAAAGAAAACTATGACAACTTTAAACAAACATTCAAATCTCTGCATTTTCTTCGCCCCAAATCTATTTTTTATTGTTTCTATATCAGTCAATGGTTACTGGGTGCAGGTATGTCACGTTCTGTAACCTTCATAATCGCCCTGAATTTGTCTTTGGACCACATGATGCTGCCAACGCGGTTTGTCCAACATTAAGCAAGAAGTTTTAAAATGACGAATAGTCTTCGAAGTCAAGTGACCTGCCCCCGTTTCCGAATTACCTCAGGCCTCTTTTTCAAGGCGAGTCTTAGTGCTCATCTTTTCATATGCAAATCAATTTTTTTCACACGCAAATTAAACTCATTTTCATGCGAATGAAAATTAATTTGCGCATGAAAAGATGAGCACTTAGACTCGCTTTGAAAAAGAGGCCCGAGTTAATTCGGAAATGGCCTATTGCATAACTTGCGTTCACAGCTGCAAGTATCACTTCATTTCACTTCCGCAGTTCATATACGTCATTCATAAAACAAGAAGTGTCATGGCCAATATTTAGGGGGAGAGGTTCAAGACGGGGTCGGGTTGGAAAACCAATTGCTGAAGACCACCTTGATGTGATAGGTACTCTACTCTGGCGAAAGCCGAATAGCGCGTGCAAACATCCCTTCGATCCCATAACCGTAATTGGGGAGGAAATTGAGGTGAACGATGATGAAAATTCGCATCGCCTTTGTAAAGAGAGGTTTTGTATCTCGTCGATGCTGTACGGCAGATTTTTCCGACCCCTTCCCCAAGTATTTCCTGTGGTATTACGGTTTAGTGCATGACTTGGGCAGCTATTCAGAACAAAGTGAAAGGCCGTTCTAACCCTCTTTAACATAATCTTGAATAAGACCGCATCACACTGTAGACGTCAGACGACGTGAATCAATATAGCTGCGCATAGAAAACAACTAAAAAGGTACCAGAGTGTATAACGTACGCACTGAGCCAATTAATCATCATTAGAACCTTTTGATGTCGTTGTTAAGTTGTCGCCATTTTTTTTTCTTCGTGGTCACGTCAGTTGACAGGCAAATCAGTCTCTTTTAAGAAGTCCGCTATAGCATCCAGAATCTCCAGTAATAAGTCTTGGCTTAGACTCCTGAGTTTCGGAGATTTTGCAACCTTTCAAAAGAGAAAATAACAGAAACAATTGGTTGATTCACTGGGTACAAGAGTATCTTTTATGTAATTTGAAAACGTACACTTCGGTTTGGGGTGTGCTGTCGATGGGCTCAGTGCAAATACGCCACGATATTAGCAACTTCCGACTGCCTCGAAAAACACTCAAAAGAAAACTGTTGTATGTTTTGTATGTTTTCGCATCTCAACGCAACAGATGAGTGATCAGCGAAAACGACTGATACTGTTTCCAGAGCCGAGCTGATTGTACGGCTTTTCGAAGAGAATCAACAGATGAAACACTAGACAATGGCACAAAGCTTATTTTTTGTCTCATCTGTACGATTTTACCAATGGCGCCGAAGCTTGTTACCTTGGTAAAATGGCCGACAACAAGGTCCAGCGCGTGCTTCTTCATGTCCGAGGCTCCAATCCGGTGGGCGGCCTCGAGAATCTAACGAAAAATAGATATAAACACGTCATCAGGTGTTTCCTATCAGTTTATGTAAAGACCGCACTGCATCGCTGGAAGGGTCAAGCACGACTTTTGTACTCTAATACAGGAGACGAAGCAACACAAGTGGACGTAATAGTTTAAAAGAGCTTTAATATCCAAGATATCTATCTGTGTCCCATACTCCCCTCCCTCCCCGGTTGCACCCGAGGGATTTATGCGAGAAAAGCGAGCCATTTCGCGCACGTATCCAATGGCTGGCATAAAAACCACTCGCGCTAATACTAACTTGTGCAGCCTGATAGCAAATACCTAAGTTCTCAAACGGTTCTGTCCCTTGGGTCCAATGCAACTTACTACACATTCCGAGATAATTTCAAACCGAGCAGTATCTCTTACCTCGACGACGTTTTCAAACGAGACGTTCATTTCCAGGTTCTGTTTACAGAAAGCCTAAAATGATGGATGTAATATCAGAAAACAATGTCAAACCAAACAGAGAACGGTACACTAAAGTTCTCTTCTGATTCAGAAAAGAATACAGGTCTTGTTTTAAAATACCAAATAACACTGATTGTAGTCTAAGAAATGTAGCTAGACAAGACAGGGGTAAAATTGCATTCATGTTTGGATAATGTAAGTCGTCGTATAAACAGCAAACGATGGAAAACCGATTAGAAAACAAAAGGCGGCAGATTGCCAAACCATCAAATGCCCTACCCAACGTATGCATTGGTGCCGTCCAATATTTTCTGCACCGATTACGGTTGACGGCAAAACTAGCACAAAACTTGTGACTAAAACTGACAGTCTTAAATGCTTCCTCGTCATAAGGCAGAAAACCTGCCAGGAATTACACATATACCTGAAGTCGATTATTGGTGAAGCCAAAGAAATAAGGAGCTGATAACAGATATCTTGCAAGTAAGGTCAAGGAAAATACTGACAACCAAAAAGTGACAAAACCCTCGAGTTCTTCTCCGTTTTACTTACAGTGTGAATCTTCAAACCAAGCACCATTTTTATTGAAACGTTACAGGCGCAAAGAGAGGAAACTGAAGGCAAGAGTGATCACCTCTTACATCTTTTCTCCTCAAAACTCATTCAACCCCAATTTCGTTGTTTATGGTAATGTATGCTATGAAGTGAAACATGTAAAGAAAGATGCTCTTGTACTGAAACAAGAATCTATAATTTCCCGGATGTCTTTCACAGAACGATTCGATGAACGCTGGTTACCACAGACGTCACACTGAATAATAAAGGATACAATGAGTCCTCGGGTGGCATAGACACATCTCCATGATAAATATAATGAAGCAGAGAGTTGAAAGCTTCTCGTGAAGGAACTGTCTCTCCTATAGTAATCTTTATGGGAAAAGAACGGACAATTAACGAAGTCTGCGTTTAACAAAACAAATGGAATTCTACAGCAGCCTCATAAAAAAGTGAAAGTGAAAGTGTGTGCTGATTAAGGCGTCTTTCCCGACTTAGTTAAGTTTGCAAACCCGAGTTTCCAAATTTCGTCCTGTGTTTGTGTTTTAAAGTGGCACCAGCAGTTGCAAATTTGCTGATAAAACTGTGGGCGATCAAAAAAACTTGTTTCTAGTCGTGCGAACTTATTCAACTACCGGCTTTGAAACTGGCAACTATAAAAACAAGTAATTTTATTGACTAATTTAACAATTTGAAATTCTGCACAATCCGCAGGTTTGTGCTGGCAAATTTGGAACTTGGCGTGCGAGTGTAGGTTCCGTTTAAACATGGACTGTTTTAATTATTTCTTATGAAAGACAGAAGGACATACTTGCAAGCAATCAAAGAGTTAGACGAAATCCACACTTACCGTCACTGTGTTGTTTTCCGGCATAAACGATCGAAACATCGCCTCAAAATAACTAAACAGAAAGAACAAAAATTAAGAACTGTGAATAGGGCTCGGCTTGACTTGATTTCATGTGGCTAAATGTAATTTAGGCGAGGTTGAACTCAAGCCAATGCTGCCAGCGGTCTTACTCATTTGTGCAAGTAATCTGCGGGGTGTGCACCCCTAGAATTAGCAGGGATGGATTACATGTGCTTGGCTTCTAGTGAACACTGCGGATCATCGTTTGCCAACATTTGCCGATTCATTCAGCCGTTGCGAATCTTTGCAGATTAAGTCAGCCTTTGCTTAGTTCATTGAGCGAATTTTGCGGATTCTGGTCCCGTTCCCTCCCACCCGTTAGTGGTTAAGGTTGGTAAGTATGGTAAGTATTCCACTGAGTTCTTTCAGTGTGACGTGCCTGTTGACAGCTGCTCCATGGGGTGATTCCCGCTCGCAGGGTTGCCATAGTTACCTCCCTGCTGCGCTTGAATTGCTTAGTATCCCGCCAACCTCTATGGCACCAGCTTCCAAGCTCATCAATTGGGGTTGAGTTTAACATAATATAAAGCAGCTAGGAGCATCACTTCTTCCCCCTGGACGCTTAGGGCGCTCTAAACATTTAAACTTTAAAAGCAAATGAAACAGTAGCGATAAGATACCAAACGAAGTTTGGAGAAAACATATTAACTGAGTCCGCAACCTACCTACATCTTGCAGCCAGGACAGCCTAGAAAAATAACAACAACAAATGAAGAGTAAGTAATTTGTTTCTATCCGTACACTTTTGTAACGGAAACATGAGGTCTTTCAAAACTTCAATGTTCAGCCCTTCCAACTTCAGAAACCATGGGAAGCCTGGATCGAGTGACTACTAAGACGGCTGGTGGACTGGTTTGGTGGGACAGTCAAGCCCTTCGCGCCCTAGTACATTTCTCGGCGTTTTCTCAGGGTCGCGGAGCGCTTTTAAAGTTTGTTCAACTCAACTGACTGCTTTTTAATCCATGAACCCTCACTTTTGTCATAGTCTCTGGGAACAGCCAAGAAGAGACTGATCGGTACAGAGCTTTAGTGTTAGCATAGGTATCGCCTGCGTGGCAGGCGTGCAAAAGACGGGAGAGGGGTGGGGTGGGGGAAGAGGGGAAAAAGAGACCCGTGATCGGAGTGGGAAGGAGGGTTAGGGTTCTTTTTCATCCCTCCTCGCGAGGACCCTCGCGCGCCCCTCGCGTTCTCGCGTACCCCAAATACCCCTTCGCCCTTTCCCTTCTAGTCTAAAGCTACAAACAGTAACTATTTTAATTACTTAGACGTATTTTTGTTTCGGCGCAATGGGTGTTTGGCGTAAGTCTCATCCTCACGTGTCAACAGACCTCTTTAGCTTCTATATTTTGTTTTGTCAATGTAGGTCATGTGATGTTACCCTGGATAGCCGTTTCTTTGAAATTTCGTCTTATTCTCGTGCATACAAGTGTACGCATAATTTCTGAAAAGACAAAAGTCAAACACCTTTAGCAACATACTGACCTACAGTGGGAAAACAAAATATACAAAGCTAGAGAGGTCTATCAAACACTGGAACGGACAAAACATGGTCAAAAACGCGTGTCTTTAAATCAAGTTAATCGTATTACTTTTTTAACGCACCTTAATTAAGTAAACATAGCTTACTAAGCCAATACACACGTACTTTATGTGCTCCAATCGGTTCGCCGTCAACCATTAGCGTGATGTCATGAAAGTCTCGACCGCGCGCGCCCTGGAGAAAGTCCAACATGTCTTGCTGCAGGGTCTTCTCTGGAAAATAGAATAAGTAGCAAGGTGAGGGAAAACCTAAAGGAAACGTGGTAATACATCTTCAATAAACAAAACCTTTACTAACGTACCTGGATGTGTTGACCTGCACTGATTGTCCCCTCGAAAATAAGCACTTGCCTAAAAACAAAATGGAAATTTATCAGTCCGTTATTACCTCCTCCAGTTCTTTTACAAATCGTGTTTAATGCCACAACTCAAACTTTGAAATCGAAGGGGACATTTTAAAATGTGACCATTGAAATGAAAGCTACTGAGCAGTACTTTCCTTTGGTACGATTATTGTGCTGTACAAGGTAATTCTAACGTTTGAGTCTGCAGACGAAATCGTAAAGTATGAGCATTCAAATGAAAGCTTCTGAGCAGTACTTTCCAGTACTACTGTTTATTGTGCTTTACAAGATGGTTCTTTCTAACTTTTGAGCCTGTAAAAGAAATCCTAAAGTGTTGCCATTCAAGTGAAAGCTACTGAGCAGTACCGGCTTTCCTGCAGTGCTTTTTCTTACGCTGTACGAGGTGGTTCTAAGTTTTGAGTCTGTGGATTAAATCCTAAAGTGTTGCCATTCAAATGAAAGCTACTGACTGGCAGTACCTTCTCGTGATACTGTTTATTGTACAAAGTGAGTGTAACTGTCGTGTCCGTGCAAGAAATCCGAAAATTAGAAATCTGAAATGAAAGCCGTCGAGCAGCACTATGCAGCTGTTATCTTAACATTTTCAATACTAATGAAAAGCCATTTATTAAACTTTCCCCACTGGTTCACTACCTGTGGAACCTGCCGTCTTCTAATGATCTCCACCATGAGTTTCTGAGGTACGGATTCAAAGTTCTTACTCATGATGATGTTGTTGTAGTTTGCTTCTCGAACGATGAAACGAAGACAAAAATCCTGCAAACAAAAACCAGACATTGCTTTGACTGATTGAGACGAATTATTTACGAGTGAAAATTGCAGAACCGGAGATCTAGTGCCTCGTCGTTCTCTTGGCTTGATTTGTGCCACCATTATAGACTCGCAAGATACGCACAGGTATTTCATACTACTCTCTCCGATGAGCCAAAGCTAGCGTACCATGCCACTAGGCAGCCGCTAAGGAAATCCTTAAAAATGTTGTAGGTCATCTTGCGATGAAATAAAACCTCACACAGGCATTTATGTTATGGAGACCAGTAGCGAGGTAGCCTGTGACCCCACCGCGCCCTTATCTCTCTCAGTTAATGATTCTTGAGTAGACTCCAACCTGAAACTCTTGCTTTACGACTACTCCACCTCTTGAAGGCATCAGTGTTTTCCATCGAGCACATCCAAAATTACACCGCGCAACCAAACCAAATACTCTTTCAAAAAAGAGATCGAGATAGCTCAACTTATATTTCTGTACAACCAGATTTACGGAAGACAGCATTAGAGGTTTTAGCGAAGATATCAAGGACCGGTATTGGAGCTAAATACCCTTCAATGTAAAGCAAATGGCGAAACGGGTGAAGAGCATGTTGAGCACTTTACAAAAGCAGTAAGAATCAAACCTTAAGCGGATCCAGCTGTAGGCGAGCAGCGCTGTCCAAGGCCATTAGAACGTTTTCCTGACAAATTGAAGACTCGATACACTGCACACAGAGAGCTTCCAACGAACCAATCTCCAGCTGTGGAGGTAAGGAGGAATTTGTCAAGAGGACCATAAGAATTGCACTTTGTGTGTCGCATATTCAATATGCTGCGGATCTAACGATTGCTCGAGGTGTCGGTTCCGTGAAGGACATTATCCATTTTTTTTTCTGCTGAACCCCTTCGCCATTTGGATGTTACACATGACGTTTCTTGACGCCTTCAGGCTTCAGTCGAAGTTCAGGATTTGTCACAAACCCTAACTCCATTGGGAGGCTTTATGAACGACGACAACGAAAATGTCATTTCAAAATATAACTTTAGGTTTGTGTAACTCTTTCGCGATTATTCCCATTTGTTTAAAAATTGGAAAAAGGAAGGCAAACTGTCAAGAGACAGAAAAAACGGAAAAAAGAAATATTTACCCTCATGCACTCACGTTCTCGAGAAAACCTAAAATTTGGTCATTTCACCGCGTTGTTGCTTTACGGAGGACGGCAACGAAATACGTAAACATGTAAAACGCACTTGGAAAGCAACTGTGTCAGTTGCTAATTAAACCAATTGTTTTGTGGCGTTGTTGTTGCCGTTTCTGTCCTATTTGGTAAAGCTCCGTATAAACTTGAACAAAAACAAGGCCAAAGTAGTCTTAAAGTTGAAATAAGAGCAACATTAGTGTTCGCGCCAAACGTGCGCGTGACGTTGCGTTACGTACATGTGACCTTTCTTGTTTTTCCCCGCTGGTCTGTTATTATGTGCAAAAATGCTCGGTTAATAAATCGTCAGAGTTGCTAACCGTTTTGTGTCGTCCGTTCTCGTTTAACCGTTAAACCGTGCCAACAACTAGTTTACCTTGAGAGCTAATCTGTAGACGTCCATGATGAGACTTAGGTCTTGCGATCCTTGACAATCTGTTGAAACACGTAAGAAAGTAGGTTGCATTGCTAGGTGTGACAACAAAATGTGAAAGCTTGTTTAATTAACAATTATTTTCCAACGGAGTTCATACCACCTTCTGTGTTAGTTTCTCGCTTACTCACACTTACCTTTAACCAACGGAAATATGCAATCTGTGTACATGTAACGCAGCGTGACGGCGAAAGATTGAACCTCTACTTCAGGGAGCTTCACTTCCAATTTATCTTCCTCTTGTTCATTTGGCCACTCTCGAATTGTTCTCTGTGGACAGCAAACATTGTATTTCACTACTGTTTGCCCACGAACTTGCTAGCGATGATTTTCAGTTGAGTGTCGAAGTACTTCGGTTTTGCCTTGATTTTGCATTACTTAGGTCTCTGATTAGTTAGCCAAACTCGCGCTACTTTCTCAACCAATGAGATCTAAAACCCAACTGAAAGCAATCATGACTTACTTGCGCGCGTTTTCCCGCGCTTCGTGCCGGCTGCATATATTTACCTGGAATTGTGATTGGTTCATTGCGTTATTTGCGCCCATTGTAATAGGCCATTTCCGAGATCGCTTGAGCCTCTATTTCAAAGCGAGTCTAAGTGCGAAGTCTTTGTTATGAAAATGAGTTTTCGCTCATATGGAACGCTGGACTTATTACCATCACAAAACTTTCGCACTTAGACTCGCTTTGAAATAGAGGCTCAAGCGAACTCGGAAATGGCCCATTGGTCAGAATCTTTGTTTGGTTTTGGTATAAAAATACTCAACTGAAAATCACTCCAAAAGAAAATAAGTATCTGTTTTTTAACAATGCCGCATCTCGATGATAACAATTTAAAGGAAGATAAAGGACTGCAATTTCAAATATTGCTTGTAAGATATGCAAGTGTCGCAAATCGATCCTCTGTCTCAAGAGTAAGATACTTTGTAGTACAAAAATTTACGTCCTGATCACCAGGGAGTAAATCCTTGTACTAAAAAGTAAAAAGCTGGATACCGTAGGCGGAAATGTCCACAGTTGAGAGTTTAAGTTAACTCTGTTTACTGCAAAATTTCAAGGTCCTTACATCCAAAAGTATCAGCCAAAAAATACAAAATTGTGTTAGATTTGTCGCACCTGTAAACGTTCCCTTGCTTGCAGGAGTTGTGTTCTCAACCAAGGCGACCTGGCCGCCACAAACACCGCATGGGCTGGGAACCGAGTTTCTTCCTGACGAGCAAATAATGTGTAACTCATTTTCTATGCTAGTCTTGACAAACTACGTGATTAAGAACGGAGACTGACGCTTCTAAAAAAAGAGAAAGCGTTGACCGAGGAAATGCAGAAAAAAGGATCATCAAGATTGAGAAAGAAAACTGCAAGACACAAGCGGGGTTATTCCAGCGAATGACACACAAGCGAGGGTTAATAGAGTGTTAGCTTAACTCGACTCCAGTAGCACAAAGCACTCTACACTTTACGAGATGAACACTGATGAAAGTCCGTCACAGGAAGCACATGAAGCATGAAGTGAATACCAGCATCACTACCTCCCATCCCCCAAATGTGACGTTCGTCCATCACAGGGGACCCAACATGAAGCGAAAACGAGCATTACTTTCCCCCACCCTGAATGTGATTCTAAACCATCACACGACATCCAGCATGGGGTAACCTATGATAGGATGCACAGGTCACTACATGCTGGGCGTTCTGTGACCGACGACCTGTGATGGGATATCCTGACAGAGGTGTATAAAGGCCGGGATGACCAGGATATCCAGCCGAACTGACTGGGGGAAGCACTGCTAATTCAAGAAGTGAATGCTAACCCAACGCAAGATGTCCAGCATGAAGGAACTAGGAGTATTACCACTCCCCGTGGATGGGGTGTTAGTCCATCACGGGGTCAACCCCAGGGGCATGTCATTGATACCCCCTCCCCCATCACTGAGGGACGATGCAGACAAAAGTTTCTTGTCTAAGGAAACAACACGAGGGCAAAGGGACTTTAGACCACTTATATTCAGATCTGATGTCCAGGTGTATCTTCTAAGTATGCAGGCCTTCAAGAATCTCGTCCCAGATGACTAAACACTACACACAACTGAGTTTAAAATGAACTGTTTCGAAAGAGCGACGATCAACTTAAAAGAAATGTAGTTCACGTTTGTGCCACTCGAGTCGATTACCCACGTTGTTTTTCTTCGGGTGGGGCTATATTATTACTATTATGAACAAAAGTTAAAAGTTTAAGTTTAAGGCACGAGGACTACCGCACTCGGGATTGTTTAGAACTGACAGTAAGTTATCAGGTAATTTCTTTGTAGTTTCGATGAAAGCCTCATCAATCATATTTAACAGTGAAATACTCACCTCACCAACCAAGAATTCCATGTCACAAAATTGTTTGCTGTCCAGTAATCGACCAAAATCTGCTCTAAGGGTACAGCGGGGGTAACTTGCCAGCTGTATGACACAATGATAAAGCCCGTGTTAGCTGAATAACCAAATTCTGGCAAATCCCTTATTCTTATACAGCGGTTTCCATTCAATTGTCGCGATCGCCTTTCTTTTATACCTGTGTACCTCAATGGATCCTGCCAAGTCCTTTATTCTTACACAGCGGTTTCCAATCAATTGTCGAGATCGGCTTTCCTTTATACCTGTTTACCTCAACGGATTCTGCCAAATCCCTTATTCTTATCAAGCGGTTTCCAATCCATTGTTGAGTTCGGCTTTACTTTATAACTGTTTACCTCAACGGATCCTACCAAGTCCTTTATTCTTACACTGCAGTTTCCAATCCATTGTTGAGTTCGGCTTTCCTTTATATCTGTTTACCTCAACGGATCCTCCCAAGTCCTTTATTCTTACACTGCAGTTTCCAATCTATTGTTGAGTTCGGTTTTCTTCCCTTTTTACCTCTCTTTTTCAGTCTCAAGTCTTTGCCGCAAGTGTTTTACCGCGATTCATCCCTCTCACGTGATAATGTTTTGTGTATCAATGGTTCATCCTTTTACAATCTTTTGCTTTCACTAGCTTATCACTTGCTCTTCGCTTTGATGACTATGAATCGAAAGCCGTGGATACAACATCTTACAGTAGCAGTTAAGGAGAGCACGTATAAAAATAAAAAATGGATGTCCATGAGCATGCAGAGAAACTATGTGTGTGCAGTTCTGGGACACCAGTTACCTGAAATCTGTAAAGCTCGCTACTCCGGACATTGTTATCAACTGTTCCACCAAATATATACATCTCGTTGTTGATGACATCTGCATCGTGGAAGAGCCGTCCTGATGGAAACTAAAAAAATACGAGAAAACACTTTTGGTCGGTCAACTTACAACTACGATCAATAACTCTAAACTCGTCTGAATCTGTTGAGCTCCACGTCACTACCAAACTGCATTTAACGGGCCGGTACTAAAAAGCATCAGTGAACCATTACGAAAGCGAATTCATGAGAGTTTGGAGGTTGGAACTAACGTACAATGTAGTGAAGTACATAAAAAATACGTTGCCAGGGGGTGCTGCGTCTTGTTGCGCTCGACCGTCAGCTGGCCGGATTCTTAACAGTTGTGTTCATTAATTTTTTTTTATTATTATTATTTGTTCCATTGTCCCTAAAAAGCACCTTAAAGGGAGTGGTCGATTAAGTATTTATTCATTCATTCATTTACGCCTGGACTTGTGCTTGTGCATATAAAAAATATGACCCAAACAAAGAACAGACACAGAGAAACTCAACAAAACTACAACAAAAAATTCTTCCAGAAATCTCAGTCGAGATTTTGCCGGGAAACGGGAGCCTCGGGAATTTTTCTAGGAAATGTGACATAGTTCTGGGACATTGCTGAAAAAAGGGAGATACTGAACAAGATTTGCATTTCGACAGGTTAAAATATCGGGAGAATCCTACAAATTTCCGTGAAGACTTAAACTTAGATATAGTGTTGCTCTAATAACGTATGTTAGGGTTGTCATACCCTATGAAAATCGCACTCGGCTGGTTTTGATTCTTCTTGAAACTTTAAAGCATAAGAGCGCTGTGAAAATGGTTCTTCGTCTTATAATTGAAAGCACACTGTCACTTGTTAGCAGAAAAGCATCATGGCCAGTTCAGCAATAAAATACAGTGTACGCATCTGCTGATAACTATGTCAGTGGTGTTTGTTGTACAGCAATTAACAGGATGTTACTGTAATCGTGTTTACCTCACTGTCTGAAGCCGGTGGTACAACCTCCCACGACTTGTCATCAAGTGAAAACCTAATGAAGCATTGAAATAGTCTGTTAGACTTTGGAGGTAGAATGGCGGTCAAATGGCACCTTAATTTTAAATATCGGTTCCCCGAAAATACATGTAACACCATTCTGTACCATACATTAAGGGTAACCCTTCCTCATATAGCCAAGATGCCATAATCAAATGGTCGTATCATCTATGGTGTCTATGTTCAAAAACCTCGCAGTTCACTTAATAGATTAAACCAAACCCCAAAATTTCACCAGACCCCATTCAAAAGCATCTATTCAGTAAAACAAGCCCAGTAATAGCAGTGGAAAAGGGATGCATTAGCTGGTCTCGAGCTGAGATAGTTCACAAATTTTGAATTTACAGTGAAAGAATAATCATACCATATGAAGTGCATCCAACTTAAGTGGTTACCTTAAGATGAAGTTTTGATCTCGAAGTTTACAAACCTCTCTTTTCAGCGGAGTTTTAAATACACTGAAGTATTGCTCCTTTTTGTTAAATTCTCACAGTTTCAACGTGAGCAAACAAACAATTGCTCTGACAGTCCTCAAGGATGTGCAGAAACCGAACTCGTAAAGATACATGCCTGACAAAACACCCTCTTCCACGCCACTTACAATTCTGCTTCAGAGAGGTTCTAGGTCGCTTTGATTGTAGTGTTTGTGCCGTATGATGACGCAAATGCAAAAACAGTAAATAATTAAAGCACAAGCTCTTTCGACGAAGGAATCCCGGCGACACCGTTGCTCAAAATGACTGAATTCGGCGCCTTCGAGTAGTGACGTCATTCTACGTAGTCTTCTTACGCTATCTCCCCGAACTTACAACAACTCACTCATTGCGCAAGCTTTTTGTTATTATCGTCGTTGTTGTAGTTGGTCGCTCAATTTTGCACTTATCTTTTCTTGCGTCTTCCGTGGTCTTGATAAGGAAACAATGGCTATGCTGGCTAAAGAGCTGATAAGTGTACTATACCGTACCTGTAGAGATCCGAGGGCAAGGTGTTTTCAGCCACTCCACCAAACACATACAGGTACCGATCAAACGCCACCATGCTGTGACCGTACCGCCGCTGAGGGGGCGCTGGGGAGCCACGTAATAAATGGGCTGACGGTATACGGGTCCATCTGTGACAAAGAAATTATTGCTAACCAATGTGTGCATGGACTATAGTCGATGAAGTCAGATAAGAGCTTCATTCAACACACAGGGAAGGAGCTTATAGGTTCCTACAGCATGATACAACTAAGAATACTGCTAGGGGCTACCTCATACAGTTTATCACGGTAAGCTAAGGGCAAACGCTACTTGAGAAAACATGACACGTCAGTCGAGTCCAACCTTTCCAATCTGAACAGTATAAATGTTGAGGGGCCGTAGCCAGGATGAAACATCGTACAATTTCAAAACGAGATGTGGCGAAAAAGGTTAAGAAAAACTACAAGCTTTCGATTACCCGTCGAAGACTGCAGTTCGGGCAGTCGAACGCTTGTAGTTTTTCTTAACCTTTTTCAGCCAGAGATCGTTTTGAAATTGTACTACCTTAATAGTATTGCTAAATACAATAATTTTTCCTTTTACCCCCCCCCCCCCCCCCCATTCGATGTTGAATTTGGAAAGCGGTCATTGCCACAGAAACATTAAAACAACATTGAATCGGGGGAGGGAAGGCTTCAAATTCTGTTGATTACTGTTTGCACCTAAAATGCTTGGGAGCACAATTGTCTTATCGGTTGTCTCCACATGCTTCGCTTAAAAAATTACAATACTTTAGTATACTAAATCTTTTCTTTCGCTGTTTATTTATACTGGAAGTGCGCTTAGACACTCTTGCAATTCTACAGTCACTCCACTTAAATAACTTGAAACAAACAATTAAAATAAACATAACAGCTGAGAACTGGCCCAAATGGTCGGGAGGTCGGCGAACCAGTTCGCTATGAGGTAGCTTAAGCAACGAGGATGGCGACGGCAACGAGGACGTCATTTCAAAATATGACTTCTGGTTTTCGTAACTTTTTCGAGATTATTCCAATTTGTTTAACGTGCAAAATGCTGGCGAACTGTCCAGGGTCTAAATTACTGTGAACGATGTTAAAGCAAAGAAAAGGAGAGAAAAACTTGCCGTCATGCGTTCACGTTCTCGAGAAAACCTAAAATTTGGTCATTTCACGTTGTTTTGCAGAGGACGGCAAAAAAATGTATCAAAATGTAAACGCACGTGCAGAGCGATTGTTCCTGTTCATTAATCCCATTGTTTTGTGTCGTTCTCGTTGCCGTTGCCGTCCTCGTTGCTTAAGCTCTCTATTTACAAGCGCGGCCAACTCGAACTAGCGACCAAAGCAAGCCTTGAACCAGAAGCTTCATCAGTATTACATGTCCAACGCCCTAACAGTTCGGTCATGCTATCCCCTCAGAAAACTCGCAAATTCACGGACAACTTATCACAAAAGCATTTTTATAGGGCTTGTCTTTTCCTTAACGTTTTGCCACAGTTAAGTCCTGGGCACTAGTGTAACAGCCATCAACTTCCTGGTTGTTAATCTAATTGTGTAGGCTTTAACTTCATTTCGTTTGAGAATTCCAAAGCTTTGCAAGGTCCCTATGCCACTGCCATTTACCTTTGATTCAGAAAGTTGAATTCAAACATGTCATTGGTGATCTTGGTTCCACTTTGACCGGAAAACACAAACATACTGTCCCTAACCACAGCCACTGGAAAGTTACAGCAAGTCGGCGGTCTGTCACCAGACTGTTGAACCTGAAAACGGTATTGCCTTGGTTTAGACTTGTTTTGAACGAAGTGCCAAGAGTGAGTAGTCAGCAAGATTTCCGCACATCCCCATACATTTTGTGGCACAAACTCTGTTCGTTTTTGGAAAAGGGTTAGTATGACGGTGATGCATGGACAAATGTATGGGGCTGTGTGGAAATCTTTCCAAGAAATCTTCTTTATATTTTTTCTCAATCCGAAATAGTTTGAATCCAGGAGTCATATCATATCTAAGTGAAGTACGATCGTCCAGGTGAGTGTGGTCTTGAGAAGGACTGTTTGAGGTGAAATTGACTGACGTTTCAAAAACCTGAGCGGAGGTAACCATCAAAGTCAAATGATTTGTGTAACTTCAGTTGATGGTATAAATACTGTGGTCGTTGATCTGATTGGTCAATGAAGTCGTGATGTTACTAGTCAGTCAGTTAGGGCCTGTTGTGATTGGCTGGGAAGACTGTAGACAGTGATTGGTGCATTTCGACCAGTCTTTTGTTAGTCAAATGTCCGGAAGTGTATTGTTAGCACTAGTGATCAGTTCCAGGTTCCCTAACATTTACAGTAGATTGTCATAGTACATCTTAAGGTCCACGCAAACGGACGCAACATTACCGTGCAACAACTTCCAACATTGTTGGGTGTTACATGTTGCGCCCGTTTGCAAACCCTCTTGCATGTTGTTGCGAGTTGTTGGGAGTTGTTGCGCGAAGTTTGAACCTGGCTTGATCAGTGCTCAATTCCCTGACTTTTCTGCGGGCCTTGAAAATAATCCGTTTTTCCCATCAGGACTTTAATTTTCCGTGGTTATGCAACCCTGTATTATTTCAAAGAATATGAAAGTCATGTACCTCTTGCCATCGAGGGTTTGGATCTGTCAAGCAAACAGTCCAAAGATCATCTAATCTGCAACAGATAATTATTAATATCTATTTGCTTTTGGTTGTTTTTCATTTCCTTACGTCTCGACAAAAACTTTTAGTTGCTAAATTCACAGATTTTGAAAGCGAAACATAGAGTGTGCATTGAATACCTTTTGTTGCCATCATAACCAGCAAAAATCCACAAATTGTTCTTATAAATCGCCGCACCATGGGCAGATCTTGCAGGAGGTAATCTGCATTTCAAACAGAGCAAATTCATCATGAGTATTATATGACTTGTTCATCTTTTAAGTTGTTTAAATTAAAACATTTACAATCAAGTTTTTGGTTAATATTAGACTATGTAGACTCATCTGTTAGTAAAGAGGGAAATCCTATTTGATAGAAGTCACAAGAGGTTCTCCAGCTAGTTCCCGAATTAAGTTGTGGTATATAGACTGGATAGCAAGCATTGGGGCAGTTCGACCTCTGCTCACGTGAAAATTTTGGAAAGAGCACAGCCAGTAAAATCTGTTTGAACAGGAATGCCTACTATACATGCAGCCTAGCTTCATGATTCCTGCTTGATAGCCTTCTGTGAATGACGTATATGAGATAAAACACATAGCTTTCATCCTTCTTCAATTCATCAAAAGTCTTAAAATCCTTTGCTCTCACACATAAATGTCATCTATCATTAGAAGCATGACTGTGCAACAGTTATGTCTATCTGGGTTATTCAAGATTGTAGGCTTCAAAAAACACCAGCCAACCTTCCTTCTATGCACCACTCGGTCCACTGGCCAGTGTTAAACTTGTACTCAAACAGGTCATTCTTGTTTTGAAGGTTGGAGTTGGAATAAAGGTCACCTGCATGATAGTACAATGACCATGACCATAATATTTACACCATAAACACAGTCTACAGTACATTTCCACTGACAGTCCAAGTGAATCTCTCTCGAAGAATGTAACAGAGCAACTTGTGTAAGGGTGGAGATAAAAATAACAAGATCTCAGAAAATTTCGGTTATTAAGAGGGTAGTGTCAATATAGCATTACAGGTCTATTCTAGTACTATTTTTTTTTCTTTGTCTCAGTTGTTTGTCATCCTCACCAGACTTCGGGGCTAGGCCAAACATGATAGTCATGCCAATACATATAAGCAAGTCAAACATCCATACTTTCATCACCAGCTACAGGTGCACAAAAAAGGCCTTAACGTTTTTGTCCTTGTATTTCAGTTATTCATTCTCTATCATCTTTTTTTTTTTAATGATTTAACCAGATGTATCCTATTTTGATTTAACTTCTCCTCTGCATTTCATTATGCAATCAGTCTCAGCCTAGATGGTCAGCATTATAACATTATCTCTACGTTTTTTGAGGGAATTTTGCTATCCCCAGTGAGATTATAGCAGAAACTCTGAGAAACAGCATCTTAAGACAAGCAAAAGCATCCTTATTTTACCACATGCATTTTTTTATCCCATGCCAACTATCTGCCCCTGGGTCTCTGAGGATGGAGACGAAGCATTCAGTGATCAATTTGGCAATGCAAAATATTATTCTGATAATGGACTTTCTTGTTGGTCTGAGTTCATGTCATGCAAAGAAACAAAAAATATTTTTCAATATTGCTGGCATACACTGCTTCATAACTTGAGGAACAAGAATCAAACCAAGGAAGGCTGGTAAGAATTTGATCAGCATTTATTCCCTCAATTACACTCTGCCCTTAAAGGTGTACAAATTATATTGACTGATAATAATTTATGCTTCAGACACAATTAACAACTGTTACTCTTTTTGAAGTCATTTTTGGATACCAATAATTCTGTTAACATGGCCTATGTGATACAATTTAAATATACTGTCTAACTTATGGAGGGCATGCATGAGGTTTAAATAGCAATAAATTATACTGTACCTGTAAATCCACCAAAAACAAGCATGTTGGATCCAAAAATAACAGCAGAATGGTGATAACGAGGAGCAGGAGGGGCACCTTTGGTGACAGCTCTACAAAAATGTACAGCAGCTGTTAGATGAGCTTGCAGAAGACATCACCAGGAAGTTAAACTTAAACTGCAGAATTATCTTTAACTACCAAAGGAATGTACCACATAACAAACCTGCTCCAAGAATTGTCTTTGATGTCAAATCTCAACATGTCATTCAACATCCTCTTTCTGCACAATTGAAAGGCCAAATTGCATTAGCACACTTTTATATACACTGTACAACCTGTTCTTCTAACTGTATCAACAGTGCTGGAAATAAGTCTCCATTTGCCCTTTTAAGTCTTCCTTTTGGTCAGCCATTTTACCAACTTGATCAGACATTAATTAGCATAACATAATTCAATAAGGATTTTTCAAAATTTGTTTGGACATCATGTCTGATCATAATGTGAAGTTGGTTGGACAATGTCCAATGACCAATTGTTGTTTCTAGCACTGTATCAAATATTACAAGAAAAATGCAGTTCCATACCTCCACCACAGAGGGTCAATGGAAATTCTAAGGGGAGGGGTGTGATAAAAGCAAATGTTTTTAAAGAAAAGTATGGAGTTAAATTGGAATTTCTGGAGGGGTGGAGAAGTGCAAACCAATTAACCTTCCATAGGGCGTATGGATATTTTCCGGAAGCACACAAAATTATAAGACTACATTAACAAAGATCATGTACTGGTCAGTCTATGCTGTCGATGTGTTAACGTAGCTCTTAGAAATATGCAAGGTAGAAATATTGGAATTTTTTTTAAAACAACTGGTGCTTGTATCTTGTAATTATGCTTTTAGACATACCCATTGTCTCCTCCAAACACATACAAAGCTTCATTCCATGCCACAAGTGTATGCTTACTGCGCCTAGTAAAAAATGTATAGATTTCACACCATGTACAGCTGTATAGTAAGCAGTTTAGTTAAGCTAATTATGTCATTTAAGAATGCATCCAATACAGTATAACAGCAGACAGGCCAACAGCCATATGACTGTTGGTTTTGTGAATACAGGGCGTCTTATTTTTACAACACTGACAAAAAGCAGTTTCGATATTGTAATAATATACCATGACAGGAGCTTCTCACACATGCAAATGGAGTGGATGTAAAGTAGCCACTTTATATTGAGTGACGACAACCAAGTAATAATTACTCTGACCAATCACACCAGATACAGACATTGCAATGAGCCAATCAGAATACAAAGCAATTTCATGCAGCTGGCACAAAGTGTGAGAAAATGCACACATGCAAGTCACAATTGGTATTGGTTTTGCTTTTCATTGGTTGAAAAAGTGGCATGACCTTTGCTGGCCAATCACAGAGCAAAGCAATGCAAAACCAAACCAAACAAAATTTAGCTAGGACCCTCAATATTGAAAATGTCAGCTTAATAAACCATTCCGAATTACCTCAGGCCTCTTTTTCAAAGCGAGTCTTGGTAATTATCCTTTCATATGCAAATCAATATTCATTCACATGATGATGAGTTTAATTTGCGTGTGAATGAAAATTGATTTGCATATGAAAGGATGAGCGCTAAGGCTCGCTTTGAAAAAGAGGCCTGAGGTAATTCGAAAATGGCCAATTGATTCAAATTAAAACTACTGCCCCAGCAGTAATTTAACTTTCATTATTCCAATTTCTTTACCTTGCTCCCACAAACTCATCACATTCTGGCATTCCCGTCCATCTATTGACTGTTTCAAATCGTCCAAAGTCAAGGGTTAGCGTATCAATCGCCTCCGCATTACCATCTATCTCAAACGGTCGCGAAGGAAGATTTGCACTTCCGGTAGCCATTTTGACTTTAAGTTTCCATGTTTTCAGAATTATCTGGCGAGTTGTAGTGCTGCATTCATTCCTTCGACACTAAGATATCCATCCAGACTACATACTGTATGGAAATAAGGGGAATAATTTTATCAGGAGAAGAAAATCCTGGACTTTTCTGATGAAAGGATAAGCTTACGAACAGCTCATCACGATCGCAAATATCTCTCAGCTGTTGGTTAAAGCTATTTCTTCTGTATATTTCAGCCCCGCTGTGAAGAAGAAGGTAACAGACACCAACAGCATAAAAGCTGTAAAAATACACTACCTTCGAGAAAAAATCACCAAATGTCACCAAACAACCATGAAAATTGCAGAGATGGACAAACCAAGCATTATCACGTGACCAAACAAGCGCCGAAAAGAGAGGGATCTGGTAATGAATTTACTATCGTAATTCCGCCATTTTTCCCGTGCTCGTTTTCACTATGTCTAAACGTAAAGTTCAATTTGCAGAGCAAGAAAGCGAAGAAATTAAGGAAGAACCTCCATTAGGTCGCGTTAAAGTTCACTCTTTGGACAGCGATGATGATGAGAACGACGATGAGGATAAAAACGACGAAAAATACGTCTTGCAAGAGGAAGACTTGGACGGGCAGGAAGATGCAACGATCGACTACGACGAAGGGATTAAAATAACGCCGTTCAATTTGAAAGAAGAGATGGAAGAAGGCCATTTCGATGCCGAGGGAAATTATTTTGAGAAGAAAGAGGAAGTAATACGGGACGAGTGGTTAGATTCTTTGGACTGGGTGAAGATTGAAGAGCGAGGTGAGCAAGCTGTGAAGAACACCTGGAACAGTGGTAATGATGATAATTTCGAAGACGCAGAAGAGCCAGACGAGGAGATTAAGGCAATGAAGGGTATTTTAAACATTATTTTACCCGGAGAGACAGTTTTGAAAGCGCTGAGGCGCCTTGGTGGGAAAGAAACCGGCCGAGGAAAAAGTTCGTCTGCAAGTGCACGCTGGCAACAGAAAGCTAAGAAGCAAAAAGTTGTGGTGGAAAGCAGCAAGGGTACTTCTTCAGATGACGATAAAAAGAGTCTTTTGAAGCTTACTGAGCTGGCTGACTACCTTCTTCAAAAAGGGAACTTCGGTGTTTATCAAGATTCGCATGAAAAGTTAGCTCATAAGATAAAAGCGTTGGAAGAAAAACATAAAGAAGCAGAGGAAGATGATGCCCTAGAGGCGGCCTTCAAACAGGGGGGAGGGGAGAGTGAGGACAAAACCAAGGAGACTGGAAATTCGAACAATACGGAAACAGAGGAAGCTAAAGATGATGAGGTTTACTGGCAATACAAGTGGGAAAACACAAAAAGTGCTACAGTTTATGGACCTTATTCATCAACCTACATGTTGAATTGGAATGAGCAAGGCTGTTTTGGAGATGGTGTATGGGTGAGAAAAGTTGGAGAAGATGGTGGACCATTCTATAACTCGAAACGTATAGACTTTGAACTCTACACCTAAGGTGGTGTAGAACGCTTTGTTTACAATATTGTCCCGGGTATTGATATTCACAGCTGTTCTGTACAGTGTACATGCATGGTAGACAATGTGAGGATCAAGGATGACTCGATTAATAACATTATTGTGTAGACAGAATGAGTCCATGCTCAGCATGTGAAACACAGGTGACCCAAATTCAAGGTAACCAATAAAGTTTGCATGAACATCAAGTATGCTTGACATGCTTACATAATCTGCTATAATAGCATTGTTCCAGTTAACTTTCAGAGTTAGGGAGTCACAGAAAATTTTTAAGGGGTCATAAGACACGGGTCTTCCCTAATTTTCTTACTTAACAACTCTGTGTGTCGGGTCAGGGAGCCAGATTTCTCGGGTTTTTGACCCGAGACCCGCCGCTTATCTGGAACACTGAATAGTATTGATGACCAGGAACCAGATTCATGCAACCCTCCTAAGTTAAGATGCTTAGCATTGTAGCCCACAGCTGTTAGCATTGGAGGTCCATAGATTACCTACATGTTTGTGCATGTGTATTGCCTTACCAATGTGAAAGTGTCATGAATGTAAGGTTTGCATGTGATTTGTGCACCAAGAGTGATTCTAACACCGTTTTTGAAACGTTCCAATCAATAGATTTCAATTTTGTATGTTAATGGGATCTGCAGGAGTAACAGTTTGAATTTTCTACTAGTTTGCCATTTTTTTAATCTTGACCATTGTCCCCAGGACCATTGTTTGGGCAGCAGAATTCAAATGCCATATGCCTGGCTCACTTTGCAGTCACAAGGTTGGCTGTTTTACATGTAAAGCTGTATGTCCCACAGTACTAATGAGCCAACATTAATACCAAACACTTGGGATTGTAGAAACCTTGAGTTGGTATTGAAATATATGTACAGTGTACTCAAGTCTGACCACCCTTGTAGAGGGAGACAGAGCACCTGATTAACAGTGAGAGAACAAAAGGTGAAGGGGCTTTTGGGGGCTTTACTACATGTATTTTATTTCAGTGAATACACCTTATTCCAAAATGGCGACAATTTTATTATTCTTTTATATTCATGTTAATTAGCCCTCTTTGTCTTGATCGCATCTGCACAATACAATAGAATTTTAAGCTTAAAACGAGGCAACAAGGGCTAATTAACATGGACACAAAGGAATAAGGTGTATACCATCTGTTGTAATAACTTCACATAATCCCACTCCTACTATCAAAGAAGTTACACTGTATTTGCAACCTCACCTCAATAAAGAAAACATGTCTCTGATCTTTCCACTTGTGCGTAATGGCACTTTATGTAATCTAGGTTCAGTATCAGGACTTTCAATTTAGGCACCATCAAACAGATGGGTGATAGTTGTTTATACTCCACGAAAAGCTCCAAAATTATATTTTACAATTTTTTTCACAGCTACATGTACTGTCTGTACCACGGAGAATTCACAACAGGAATGACATCTTTTTAAAAGTAGTGCTGACACATATTCACATTCTCCACTTTTTGAGGGTCTGGATGTGGGTTCCTCAATAACACTTAACAGCTAAATTTTTGGTCCTGTGACACACTATGACAGTGAAAGTTCTGGACGTTTTAGCATCCAACAATAAACAATGCATTGTATATGTAAGAGTTTGCATTGGTAACCTTAACAGGAAACACTGCCAACACCTGAAACGTAAACCGAATCCGAAGGATCTTTCTTGTGTGAGCCCGGTAAAAAGCAAAGCTTGTCACTTTCACTGTGCCACCCTGCATAGCCCACTGAAAGTTGTTCCTTTTAACTTGTTTTTTCCTTTTGAATTCCTTTCTATCAACTCAAAGAATTGAGGCTTTTTAAAAATTAGCTGTTCCACTGACACCATGACTGAAAAATGCCCTCTGAAATAGATTCTTCAGGATTCTTGAAAATAAAATATTCAACGCTTACATGTGGACAACAAAAGCAAACAACATAGAACAATTATTTCACATTGGCCACTTAAGAAACGAGTAAGGGTCTGAGAATGAATACCAACTTTATTGAAAATATTCCCAAAACATTAAAGAACTAAAAGGTTTCCCACATGTTGAACATGTGTTTAAAATGCCTAATCATGACCAAAACTTGTTTCTGAAACAAGCGAAATGATACTATGTTTAAGAATTTTTGAACTAAATTTTTAAACGTAATTTAACCATAATCGTGTATCACTATTCCTGGACCAGTTCACTTCGTCGGATCTTCTGCCTTTTTCGGTCTCTTCAGAGGATAAAACTTCCAGACTATAATTTGTACAGTGGCTACGATCAGAGGAATAATGCACAAAAGGCCAAACATGGCATCTAACAGCTGCTGATTTCTCGCTCCTGAGAGAAAAGGAAGTCAAGACTTTTAGTTTGCCTTTTGGTGATAACGAGAATAAACACGAAATAAGTTAAGCAAAGAAGAGGTTGACGGATGGTATCTTTATACATCCACCTATCCAGCCAGCCACCCGCCTGCCCGCCCGTTCGTTCATATGTGAATATATGAGAATCATAATTATAGTGAACTGCGGAAAGACGGACGACGTAAGAGATAACTGCAGTAGCGAAAACGCTTCATTTTAGCAGCAGTGGAAAGAAGTCCTGAAATAATAAGGACCCATAGATACAATTAATTTTTTTCTTACCCAGATTACTCGTATCTTTACTGATATCTTGCGTCTTCTGTAAAACAAAACAAAAAACCAAAAATGTGTTTATAGAAACCGACGTATTCGCTGTCGCATTTGAGGCCTGGCAACCCATATGACGAGAGCTTACTCCATCTTCGGTAACGCACAGCGGAAAGGAAAATGGCTACATTCCTTTGCACGGTATTACTGGTCCACTGCAGGGACTAACTTTCTGCACAGCCTCTCCATTAGTCTCCTTCGCAGCCGTTTTTAGGCTCGTCACGCAACGCTCGTGGCGAGCCTAAAAACGGCTGCGAAGGAGACTACCTCTCCATAATCCATCAAATATTTTCGCTCGCACGCGATTGGTCTAAACGCATCACGTGACGGAATATTCCCCAGCTAAAAACATCCGATGACATAATGTGTGTTCTAAAGGATAATAAACACAATAGCCTCCATTGGCGCGAAAATATGCTCAGATATTTGTCCGTTGACATTATCAGTGTCTCGGAGCTCACAGTTTTGCTCGAGCTTCGCTCTCGAAAAACTGTCCGCTTGTCGGAACAGATAATGTCCGCGGACAAATATCCGAGCATATTTTCGCGCCAAGTGGAGACCATTGTTTATTTATTAAGAAAAAACGTGAAAGGATCTAATCGATACATCAGGATTACTAATCTTCCATCGGTTGTAACTTGTTCTTTACCTTGTAGCCGTACCACGAGAGAATGTGCACCACCAACATCGGCGCTAAAGACTGGGCTGGTTTGGTGAACAGAGCGTTGGTGCCGAATATCATCGACGAGACTGGTGCACTGTGAGAAAAGATGACACTGTAATAGATCATGGCTGACATACTATTCATCAGAGACATAACAACAATAGTCTGTCCGGGAAAGCAACGGAAATTTTTATGTAAACTAACTGGATAGTTATAAAAAATTAAGATGAGAGAGATTTGTTCTAACACCTGTTCTAAAACGATATTTTGGCTTGCGCTTAGAATGTTGAAGATCGAATACAAGGGTGGCATGTGAGAGATCTCTAATGAAATGTCTTCCGGGTGCAGGAAATTTTTTCCATGCATATTGGAGGCCAAATAAGTCCAGCGAAGAAAAACAATTTCTTTAAAAAACGATGATCAGCATGTCCGATTAACAATGAACAGGGGACATTATCACTATATTCTTTTTCTTTTCTTACTTTCTGTGGTATTTCTCCATGTCATTATCAATGATGTCGGACACTGATAAATTAAATAGCGAGAATGTCGCGTCTGGTAGAGTACTGCAAAATAACACAGGCAATATGAACTTCAGAGACAATTATTAGGACAGTTATTTTTATTTTGTTGTTCCAAAAGGGTTCCAAAAATTAAATAAATAAAATGTGTGATGGACTGGCAACAGAGATGGCGATGGTGATGGTGATAGTAATGGTGATGCTTTAATGGTGATGGTCGCGGGGGATGAAGATGAGGTTGATCTAGGCACGATGAAGTTCATATAGGAAACGCAACCTTCGAGCCAGTGCTCGCGCAAAAGTATAGTCGAAACTGATCCTGGGTTTTCGCTTTAAAGGAAAGGTTGCTTAACTAGTGTTACAGGTTTGGCACTTTCTGTTCTGCAGTGACTCTCCTGAATATTTCAACTGCCAGCTTCTTTTAAAAGCGCTGAATTTCCTTGCCTCGCATGTACTAGCCATTCACTCTCATACATGTGACTGTCGATTACTCTCATCCCGGCCTATGCTGAAAAAAGAACTGTGGAGTTGTACAGTGAAAGTATCTGATGTGTCCTTACTTGTCAATGATAAGAAACAGATACAGGACCCAGATGTTATTTCGTCCAGCCAAAAACACAATAGCTGGCAGTGAGACCTAAAAAAAGGGAGAGGAAGAATATGACAAATAAATTCTTAAACTACCCTTATGGACGTATGATACATGGGGTATTATTCTGCAATGCTTACCTTTACATAAAATGACCATAATATAAGCCTGTAGGAACCAAATCTAGACAGTAAAGGGCTTGTCACCAAAACAAGTACCTAAAAGTTCACCAACAAATAACAATTGTGAGCAACTATTAAAGTGCGGAGTGCATTTGCATTACGCCCCGGCTACACAATTTTGTTGTACAACACATACAACATTAATTTTCTTGAATAACTAAATTGTATTGTTACACGCGCAGTTAATGTCATTTAACATTGTTAATAGTAGGCCAAATTGTTTCATTTATGGCAAAACAATCTAACAAAAAAGTGTTCGATAAACGTCATCTAGCAGGGGGTGCTAAGTGTTCCGACATTGTTGAAGCAACAAAATGCTGTATAACATTTAACAAATTGGCGTCAGTTTTTTATGCGTCTGTTCTCTTATTGATGATATATTGCGTCATAACATTGTGAAAGTGCTGTGGAAATCACGAGCCGCAGGCGCAAATTTCTTGTCGGAAATATCTTGCCGAATTTGGAAGTATTTTGGACTTCACAATTCATAGCAAAAGTGCAAACAAGTTCTTCGTGCAGCCGACAGATTGATAAATTTTCCACTGCCTTGCGTTACGGGTGACGTCATTCTGTCGTCTGTACGCTTACCGACAAAAGTCAGGAACCAATCAGCGTGCGAGAATATTGACAGTTATTGTAAAATATGCTATAGACAGGGCTTTTAAGTTTCAGGGTATACACATAACCAACAATTCTAGCAGCTTTTCCGAGTTCACCACTATTGAATTTTTGTTTTAACCGGCAGAGCTCAGTTCGTTGAAAGTTTACTTGTTGCAACAATTTGCAACACTCATGACGATTTTGTTTTCGACAAATAATGACCTTTTCCAAGAATCTTAAAAGAACCGACACTATGTATCACTAACTATTAACTGTAGCATACCCTGGGTAACATAAAGACTGATCCTGTAAGTATACTGTACATTATCTGGAAAACAGAAGACATTGTCATTATTTTGAATTATTGAGGAAAAACCAACGCTACAGTATAAAAGACATACGACTTTCACTCAAGATATGAACAGCTAGGAAAATGCAAGCAGCGAAATTTACGAATTTAGGTCGCAGTCCTCCAAAATCCACAAAATGTACAAACATTATGAATTCGAAAGACACACGTGCACCTTTAGTACGATTAAAAGAGAAGTACAAACTTTTCAAAACTGAGAAGGTTACAACATTTTACAGGAATAACAGCAGTATCCCTCGATTTTGCCGTTTTCAAACAATAGGTCAAATTCGTATTCTCGGTATTGAATTGGATCTAGCATGTAGTGGAGGCTCTTGCGGGGGAATCTTTTCATGTGTAAATGTATTCCCCCGCAAGAGCCTCCACTTCATGCTAGATCCAGTTCAATGCCGAGAATACGAATATGGCCTATTTGCCTTTCTCATCCATGTGAAGGACATCTCTCGTGATTTTTAGCACACAGTGCTTAGGTATGAACCACAATGGGCTTATCGGTGGTATCTTGCGAAACGCCGAAGAAACACAAACTGTATGCCAACTATTTAAGAAATAACAGTGGTATTAGGTCTAGTGAAAAAAAAAAACGACTTGGCTTCCAAAGTCACATGTTTCCCATATTTCGGTAAGGTGTTAGAGCTATTGTTTCTTTGATTACCAATAGGCTGTCACTGGTATTTTGGAGTTTCCACTCTACCTAATTATAATACAGCTGTAGTACCGTACCTTTCAATGCTACCCATTTGTCAACTTTGTTTGGTTGAGTACTGATTTTACGAAACAGGGTTTGTAGCAAGGCCAGCTTTGGAAGCCAAGAGGTATTTTCACTAGACCCAATACCACGGTTCTTTCTTTTAGTAACTGGCATACATTTGTTTGTTTGTTTTGTTTTGTTTCGTTTCGTTTCGCCAAATACCGTAAGATATGGCGTTCCGTTGCGGACAAAAACATACCGATGGCAAAAAACATGTTAAAAACCCAATTCTTAAGGCGAAAATTGTAAAATCCATCGAAAGTAAACTAAAAAAAAATATAGGACAAATTTTGTAAAATATCTGTTCACTGACGATATAACACCAAGCAGATGTCATCACAAAACAACTTACGGCTGGAATAACATCAGATCCTATGAGGTTCTCAACAAAAATGAGGAAAAAGTTGCTGCAAAATGTGGTATGAAAAACCTGTAAACAACGAAGTAAACAAAGTTCAGGAAACAGAGTGTGTTAACTATAGTAATTAATAAATATTGGCGATAGGAAATTATTCGGAAGATTGACCAAACAAAACCGGGGCAATTAAACAAAAGATTGGTGGCTTTTAGATTACAATCCATCTTCATCGAATGCTTACCTGCAATATTAATCAAAATGAATCACATGATACGCCAAAAGCGCTGACTAAATCACAGTGTTTTCAGTAAGGGCCGGCGACCGGCGAAACTCGCCGTCTACTTCAAATGATTTCGCCGCCTACTTTGATTAACAACTTACCTCAAATGTTATGAATAGCATGGAACAAAATTGTATTTTCTCCACCTACTCCTAAACGTTTGCCACCTACTCTGATTCTTATTGAAAACCCTGAATCAGATTATCTTTGTCAGATTATCTTTGCAGCTGCTTGATATATGAGTTAGTTTCATACACTGTAATATAGCCAATTGCTTACAAGTTGAAAACGTCAGGATCCGAATTATCGTGTTAAAAAGTCTCTTTAATGGGAATTGCGCAAAAAAGATTAAAATTAAGTAAATGTAGAGTTTGTAAAATGCATTTTTCTATAGAAGTCACCTAAAGCTGCATCTGCTATGGTTGTACATTAGGTGCGTCATACAAGCTCCAAATTTTTTCAGAAAAATTGCATGTAATTTAATAAACATGTTGCATATACCTGAAAAAAATTCATTGTAACGAAGCAAACTGCAAATAAAAAAAGAAAGTTGTCAATTCAACAAAGTCGACAAACAAACTATAATACTATATATGCTAATTTATATACATGCGCGCTTATCAAGTTTTGATCAAAGGCTGCAGTGAACTTCACACTCGTGAAGGCTCACTTATTACGTGACCCTACAAAAGCCAATCAAGAAGGTCCCATTGTGGGTACCGCAGATAGTACAGTATGAGGCCCAGTTCTCGACCGTGCCCAGTTCTCGGCCACTTTTTGTTCAACGTTTATTTTTCGCGCCACAAATGAATCTGAATAAAAAGCAGTTGGCTCTAAAGGCAGCTTGATTCCTTGTCTTTCGTTCTGCCAAGTTTTGAGTTTACAGCTACTATGTACTGTGAACACGTCGAGGTGACACGAAGGTAGGTGAATTTAGTTTCTCCGAAACGTGTTTGTTTACGGCTACTCGAAATACATAGAGTAAAACTAGGTGTGCAAAAAACTTCCTTTTCTAACATGAAACAAAGCTCTTTAAGGATAGTTCATGAACACAAGCCTTATAAGTGATTTAATAACAAAAAATGGTAATAAAGCGTTGTTTATTCTGAGGAATCGCGCGTACTCTTTTGTTGCCGAGAACTGGGCCAGCTGGCCGATAACTGGGCCCGCGAACGAAGCCTCCATTTCAGTTATTACTCGGGTAAAAACAGCGTTGAGCAGTCCATAGATGTGTAAACTGAATGCTGAAGCTAGTTGTGTGTGAAGTTTCAGGTCCTCACGGCTATTCCAAGGTAAGAAATACAAGTTTACGTTTTTTGTGGCCGAGAACTGGGCCCCATACTGTACAAGTAATCACACTCATTATTTTATCAATAACAGATGGCTAACGAACAAAAATTTACCGAAGCTCCTTTGTGTTAGTATCTGCTTCATCAATGTAAAGAGAGGAACTCCATCTTTTGATGTCTTCCCATCTGAAACAGTTTTAAAAGGAGGTGATATTAACTCTTCAGTATGGAGTGATGGTGCTAAAGTACTATAAAAAATAAGTACTTCGCATAAAAAATGTTCCCATGTCTAAAAAAGTGTACCAACTGCATAATTATAAAGACCTTCTGACCTTCTTATAATTATGTAAAGTGCACTAATTAATGCACATCAATCAATTATTATTGTGTACTGTTTGATCAGTTCCCCTGATGCCTGATAACTCACTTGGTGCTGTTGCAGTTTCAGCAGCTTTTGAAGACATTTATTTTACGTACGCGTTACATGTAGCATTTTTCTTTACGTAAATACTTTAATTTGTAATTTTATTATCAATCATTGTAAATCTATTTTTCATTTGTGCAATTAAAGCCTGGTTTTCACTAGCAAAGCAAGCACAAGCGCAAACATAACAGCTCTTATTTCACCGTGAAAACAACCTCGACGCAAGTACAAGGATCAAAATGTTTCCTCTTCTTGCGCTTGCGTCCGTAGTGAAAACCGGGCTTGACAAATAGGTGGATTCGTTCCTCTTATGTTTCTGATTTTGCTTATTCTTATGTTGTTTCTGTGTTCACTTGCGCCTGCGCCTGCATCGCTAGTGAAACCAGGCTTAAGTGCACTTGATCATTTCATGAACAACTGTTCTATATGCATTCATCATTTTCATGGATATCATTATCGTTATTGCTATCACCATGGATATCGTCATCGTTAGCGTTATCCTTATCGTTATTGCTATTACCATTGATATCGTTATTGTTAGCGTTATTGCTATTGCTATCGTCATCGGTATCGTTAACGCTAACGTTATCGTTATTGCTATCACCATCGATATCGCTATCGTTATCGTTATCACTTGCTATTGCTATCACCATCGATATCGTTATCATTATCTTTATTGCTATTGCTATCACCATCGATATCGTTAGCGTTAGCGTTATCGTTATTGCTATTGCTATCACCATCGATATCGTTAGCGTTATCGTTATCGTTATTGCTATTGCTATCACCATCGATATCGTTATCGTTATCGTTATTGCTATTGCTATCACCATCGATATAGTTATCGTTATCGCTATTGCTATCACCATCGATATAGTTATCGTTATCGCTATTGCTATCACCATCGATATCGTTATCGTTATCGTTATTGCTATTGCTATCACCATCGATATAGTTATCGTTATCGCTATTGCTATCACCATCGATATAGTTATCGTTATCGCTATTGCTATCACCATCGATATCGTTATCGTTATCGCTATTGCTATCACCATCGATATCGTTATCGTTATCGTTATTGCTATCACCATCGATATCGTTATCGTTATCGTTATTGCTATCACCATCGATATCGTTATCGTTATCGTTATTGCTATCACCATCGATATCGTTATCGTTATCGTTATCGCTATTGCTATCACCATCGATATAGTTATCGTTATCGTTATTGCTATCACCATCGATATCGTTATCGTTATCGTTATTGCTATCACCATCGATATCGTTATCGTTATTGCTATTTCTATCACCATCGATATCGTTATCGTTATCGCTATTGCTATCACCATCGATATCGTTATCGTTATTGCTATTGCTATCACCATCGATATCGTTACCGTTATTGCTATTGCTATCACCATCGATATCGTTATCGTTATCGCTATTGCTATCACCATCGATATCGTTATCGTTATCGCTATTGCTATCACCATCGATATCGTTATCGTTATCGCTATTGCTATCACCATCGATATCGTTATCGTTATCACTTGCTATTGCTATCACCATCGATATCGTTATCGTTATCTTTATTGCTATTGCTATCACCATCGATATCGTTATCGATATCGTTATCGTTATTGCTATTGCTATCACCATCGATATCGTTATCGTTATTGCTATTTCTATCACCATCGATATCGTTATCATTACTGTAAATGGTTATCTTGGTACCTTGATTTGATGTAGAGCTGGTAGTACATGCTTCCACAGCAACGTTCACATTCATCCCAGTATACCTCATTAACAACCAACTGAGGAGAGCAATGACGATACAAACAGCTTGGAATAAATGGAAATTACTCTGCTGTTGACAAAATAAATTACATACCAGAATTACAAAAAAATCACTAAATATATAAATAAATTACAGTACATAAATTATTATGTATTATATGCCAAGGAACAAAGGAATTTACACACCTCACTCTTGTAAACAGTTGTACTGACAAAAAGAGCTGTTGATCCGATGATGGATGCCACTTGCCTGCAAACACACAGTTGTAATGTTAAGTAACAATACTCCATTTTACTAACACAATTTGACTTTTGAGTAGTTTGCCTTAATTGAAAGGTTCAAACATACAGAACTTCAAAATATTTGGCCACCAAGGATTTTTTCTGATCTACGATCAATCAAATCAATTTATTCAAGCTCGACAGTGAGGAGTGGTTGCCCAATCTTCTGAGCCAGGGGCTCAAGTATTAAACGTTCAAGCATTCTGGATCAAATTGGAATTTAGAAGTGTTTGTTTCTGAGAAGAGGGGAAAACCAGAGTACCCGGAGAAAAACCTCTCAAAGCAGAGAAGAGCACCAACAACAAACTCAACCCATGTATGACATCGAGTCTGAGAATCGAACCCAGGCCACACTGATGGAAGGCGAGTGCTCTCACCGCTACAGTGTAATTAAAAAAAAATGTACAAAACCTTATACACATAGGTATAAGAATTTGTATCAAAACAGAGGGTAAAGAAAAAATACAAAATTAATATTATTTTTTAATGTTACAGAATGATATACATTGAAAGGACAAATAGAAGTGTCTTACGCATATTTGAGAGTTGTCTGTCTTTCTTCTTGTTGTGTTGAAATCTCAGCAAACAGGGAACACTGAGCAAGTAAGACTGCAAAGAAAACACAAACATCAAATTGACTTTTTTTATTCTTAGTTTTATTGCTAAGAAAATAAAAATATATATTTTGTCTGCAGACAGAAATAGCAACGCAACATAAAGAAGTTAAGGATAGTAAAGAATTATTTATTTTTTTTGGTATTATTATACCTGGACTGTATCCAGAGAAAGGCATTGCACATAATTGGCAATTAAATAAAGAGGAAGCAGGATCCAAACTGAACATCCCTTCCCCTTATCACAGGCAGCAAGTTGCAGCTGCAACAGTCCTGTATAGGATGCATACCAATCTGTGCCCATCTAATTTGAAAACCATGCTTTCTCAACACTAAAGCCCAATACGTGCAACCCGCGCAAGCCTGAGTATGCCAAGCCATGCCCTGGAAGAGCTGATAATCAGGAACGCACTCTTCAGGAAGAAGTTTTGTCCATTTCGTTGTTAAAATCTGAAACAGCCTGCCGGATGCCTCATCAGCACTATAAATGACACAGGAATTCGATCTTTTAAGAGCTGGCTGCACACGTTCCTCCTGCAATATTGACTAGAAATGGAAACTGCCAACTGTTTGCATGTAATTCTAAACTTTTTCATTTTTCTTTTCTGTTGTGAAAGCTGCTGGAAGCCATTGATTGGTCCATATTAGGTGTCAAATGTAGTCATTGAACTACATTGTAAATACTTGTATTTCACCCTATGGGCTATTGTTCACTTTACCGTGTTGATAGTTACTCGGTTATAAGACACACACTTCGTTTTAAACATACCCCAAACTTGATACAGTCAAAATGTCAGGTTCCCAAATGGAATGTGTTGTCAAAATACCTGGTTATTAGATGCACCATTAATTTCAGCGATCCCACTGCACAATAAGCGAGCAAATATCATATTTGACTTCTGCTTGTTTTACATGTATATGCATAAATCAAGTTTGGTCAAGATCAGCAAAAATAATAACATCGCGCAGTAGATAATTCGGAATTGTAGGCTTTTTAAATCAAGTTCTTCTTATTCGGCAATACTTAAGGAAACATTTTCTAATGTCAAAAGCTTTGGTTGCCCATCCCCTGGTAGAAATCCTATCCAGGACCTTGACTAGGATTCTATAGAATCCTATTAGGATCCTAACTTAAGATCCTCTTTAGAATCCTTTAGGATCCTACAGGATCTTAAGTAGGATGCTATCTGATCCTAGTTATCCTAGTTAGGATCCTACTGGATCCTAATTACGATCCTGTAGTATCCTACAGGATCTTAAATAGGATCTTTTCCTTCCTAGATCAAAACTGTTTAACATGCAGGATCCTAGTAGGATCTTGCACAGGATCCTGGTCAATTTAAAGGATCTTACACAGGATCCTACTGATTTTGTAGGATCTTGCACAGGATCCTACTTATTGTATAGGATCTTGAACAGGATCCTATACTTATTGTATAGGATCTTGTACAGGATTCTCCTTATTTTAAAGAATCTTGCACAGGATCCTACTTATTTTATAGGATCTTGCTTATTTTAAGGAATATGTTACATGGAAAGGATCCTAGTCAAATTATAGAGTGTTACAGACTGTACACAAAGGGTCCTACTTATTTTATGGGATCTTGTACAGAATCTTGCTCATTTCAGAGGATTGGGTGTATTCCAGAAGGAATCCACACCTCCCTGCTGGTTGGGCACATTCTGAAACAAAACTGTTTGGATATCATATTACAGTGCTAATATGCAAATTAATTATCTCAACACAACTCCACTTTGTAATTAACACATAATGCGTCGCTGAGAGGTTATGCAAATTTAATTCCACGCGTCTACAGTGTACTCCGAGTGATGAAAACACTAACAAAATGAATAAAAGGGGGGAAATTGGGACTTTTCAAAACAGTTTCACCAGATGCGCCCTGAGTTTGGCACTGATTGTCCAAGGAAGAGCGGATTTTTCTTGTAAAAACAGTGTACCTTGTAACCAAATAACAATACAGTAAATAATAAAAAAAATACATCAACAAAATTAATCTAATCTATCATGGTACATACCAAAAGTAAAGAGCCCATCATAGAAACACAGAGATGTCATAAGATGAAGGCCAACCACCCAGTCACCAGTGAAGCCAAGCCAAGTCCAGGGGAACCATGGAGACAAAAAACTAAGAATGATAAAATAAATTTGATTATTAGCAAGTTAACCAGAGCTGATAATAACAGTCAATCATTGAACATTGGCCATCTGTGTTTTCAAGAATGTCCAGCAAGTTCTACAATTTGGATGATTAACACAGCATTTGCGGGGAAGGATGACTGACCATTAATTTTAAAAACTTGTTAACTGTTGCATTTGCAGCAAGACTTATTTTGAAATACTAAATCTTATGACATTTTGCACTCTTGATCTCATTGACATTGACAATGCCACAAATCTCTAAGGTCCTGATCTGATGCTACTTAATTACTTTAATAATAAAAAAATCAGCAAGTTACTGTACTGTAAAAATGACTCAGTCTTCCTTCCGAGTGATAGATCCCCCATAAAGGTAATTAACTTAACATACAATTTACATTGATTTGCTGATCAAGGTAAGATGGTAGATGTTTGGAAATTTTTGCATGTTGTCATAATAAAATTGTCTTATGTGCCTTAAGGTGCAAAGAAGACAGGTAACAGGTAACATATCTCACCAATTCCAGTAACAGCTGGTCAATTGCATACTGACTTACAAGTTCAGAGTGATTAAGCAAATTTTATTGCAGATTAAGACTAACAAATGCACTTACAATACGATACGATACGATATCCATTTTTTATAGAGGGTATAGACACGTTTAACCCAATAAGAGTTTTCTAACACGAGGCCCTCTAGGTCAGCACTAGGAGTGGTCACAGCCAGGGTTCATTACGTCTCTAGTGGTTCCTTTACGTCCCACAAAGTCAATTTGTGAAGAGTTGTGAGATGGTACCTCCAGTTTTATCATCCTTATCCAAGAAGACTAGAAAGTCTAACATTTGCAGATGTCATTACAAAGGTAGCACTTTCTCCTCAGTTATTTAAAGACCCTGAGTGTTGGTCCGACCAGGGCTGGAACCACCAACCTCCCGCTCACTTCTGAGAAATAATAAATACATGTATGCTCACTGTGTTAACTGCGAATAAAAGTGAATCATTGTGAAGCGAATAAAAGTAAACGTGGTAATGAAAATGCAAACTTCACATGTCTGTTTGAGTGTTACCTTAATGCAAACAAGGGAGCTCCATACAATATTGCCAATCGTCGCTTCCGTAAAACCATCCAAGTGGAACTGTCCTGATTAAAGGAAAAGGAAAGGATTAGAATAGACATGAGCCACTGCATCAGCTTATTTGCACTTCAGCTAAGTGGAATAAAAGAGACTACACAATAAATGTTCAATGAAGTTTATTGTTACAGGAACATCATAACACAGATATTAAGGTTTATATGGCTTAACTGATATGTACAGTGTATTGATTATTGCATTGTAGTACAGTTTTATAGTGGCCTTACTGGTAAACGTATGACTGACACAAGTCAAAAGTAAAAATTATGACCTTGCAGTTCATTATTTTGGCTATGGACTGTAGATGACATAATCTTACTGTACACCAGACTGATACAGTATTTGGTAGACAATGGAGATAATATGGGGTGACTACCTCATCTTAAAATGGCATGTTCTCTGACTAAGACATGTTACAGACACACCAACTTCTGAAGATCTGAGAAAACAGGACATTTGTTTTCTTCAGGCAAAACAAATTAATTGCTTCAGTCTTATTTCCCTTCCTCCTTAGAAACATCTCATTTTTGCCATGGTCTTTTAACATCCAATCAGACACTTGCTTACATGATGTAACATGGCAGTGAAGACAAAAACATATTTTCCTTGTCAGATTGGGTAAAACATGCACACACATGCAGTCATAAACTGATATTTCTTCCCAGGAAGCGGGGGGGGGGGGGGGGAGAGTTACCGGTACTCTGAATCTCCAGTCACTGGGATGATCAAATAGGGGCAAAAATCAACACCCCAAAAAATTCCTGGACCAAAAATTAATGCCATAAAAATTCCATGCTACTGAGCCATTCTTTCTGTATCCAGGAAACTGCCGGATTATCCAGGAGAGTTTTTGGCATAATTATAAATTATATGAATACTATGTTCACACGGAATGTTATTAACTAGGATACACACTGACTACTGACTGCTAGCTAGCTAGAGCTAGGCAAAGTTCAAACCTAACACGATGAAGACCAGCTCATTGACTATTATCACTTGCCTGGAAGTAGCCAAACAAAGGGTCATTGATAGCATTCCAAATGAGGAACACAATTTGAGCCACATTGAACCAGTAGTTTGAAATTCTGAAAGTGAAATGACAAAATTCTAAAAATGAATATTAAGTGAACATTGAGGGAATTCACTGGAAGTCACGGTCTTTCCATCCTCTTTACCAAAGGAATAATTATGAGGAGGCAGTCACTCCTTGATCAGCTGTTCTCATTCTCATGCCTCATAGAAATTTTGCATTTCTTGACCTTTGATTTCATGACGACTTAGCATGCATGAATTTCATTGGTAGATTGTGTATATATTATAGAGTGCTGCATCCTTTGATCAATCGAATCAATTCCTTTCCGAGATCACATTAATTTTTATGCGATCATCAAAGTAAATCACTCAAACCAATTTCTATTTCTACAATTATTTAATTGCTGCGATTATTTCTGCACTACACTACTGTAATAGTTGTCTGATGTTAAACAACGTGATAATGAAGTTTAACTTTGAAATGACCTTTCCCCTTGTTTGTTTGTTTTGTTTTTTTTAACTTCTGATATTTAGGACATTGGCTACATGTAATTGTAACGAAAATCTGTATCGATCATGCCAACGACGCAGGAAAGAGGCTGGACTGAAGATATTGAGCTATTACTTTAAAGCTACAGTTGATTTTGTCACATCTCCGTAAAACCTCACCTGTAAACATTCAGAAAAATCTTTACATAGTAAAACTGGAAAACAGAATTCATCATGGTGGCAGCCAAAGTTGTAGCACTGTACGCCAAAGCGTTCCTGTTTACACTTATGGATTGCATTGTAGTATGTGGCATGTGATACTTTCTCTTGCCCTCAATAAGCCAAAATCATCTATGCAGACTTTATTTTAAGAAGTGTTAGACATCCACTCAGTTACTATTGAGCCGTTCGAATGTTTTTTCTTGCTTTGACTTCTGCAACAGAAATGGTCAGCTGAGTTTACATATCACGAATTCATGGTCATGTACCGCAAAGTGGAATGTATCATGGTGGCCCAGAGCAAATAGAGTTCTAAAGTGTGACGTCACAAAAAATTAAATCTGTGAAATTATGGGATTGGGCGCCATTTTCCAATGGAGTATCCTTAAAAAAGGTTCCTTGCCAAAACTTAGCTCTTAATTGTAATTCCCAGCTGAAATATGAAGGATTGAAATTTGATACTGCCCCATATAAATCTCTCTAATCAAGCCGGTAGTTTCGTGGACGCCAGTTATTTCTATTTTCTCCGTGATAAACATCTCCTGCACGTGCAGAGATCTATGCAAATTTTGTGCTTCACACTAAAAGTATATACAGTAACTTTCATCTAACAAGTTCATGCACCATTATCGTTGGCTATCGTTTTTGAATGCGAGTCTTACTCAGTTATTTTAATTTTAGGCTGATAATTTTTCCAGGAAAGGAGATTCAAATGCCCACACAAGCCGCTCCAGTGCCGCTCCGTAAGTTCACCTAGGCCTGTTGTGAGAATGACCGTGGTACGCCAATCAGACTCACTGACACGCGCTCGGAGCACTATTGGTAAAATAATATGGTAACCTAAGGCCCGATTCAGACGCCGTACTTTTCATGAGCCGAACCTAGTTCATAAAATTAACTACATGAAAAGTTCGGCGTCTTAATATTTGGAATGGTTCAGCCGTTCTTCCCGCCTGGCTTGGCTGGGAATTACGACTTTAGAACAGCTTTGTTTCAGACGCCGAACTTTTCATAAATTATTATATATTTTGAAAACTACTAAGAATATTGATTAGCCTCCTGGAACGGCTAATTAAGCAAGTTTGACGTCTGAATCAACACCGGCAGGCGTACGTCAGATCGACCGTCCATACGTACGTCCACCCTTGATATAAGCCAAGGTGAAATGTGACGCTCGAGATGTGGGCAACCCGCGTTTTTCGGCGGGAAAATAAAATAAAAGCTGAAGACAACAAGAGGAAGCCACTTATCATCTTTTATCCGTACGCGTAACGGTGTTGTTTTTAACAGCCTTTAAACATCTTATTGAAGGCAGGGACTCGTCGGCTCCAGGAGAAAAAGAATTTGGTTTTATCAACGTGAATTGATAATGTAAATTGACCACCGTACAGGGATTCTAAAAACTGACGTTTCGAACGTTAGCCCTCCGTCAGAGCGATCAGCGAAAATATGCATTGGCTGGCTTTGCTATTTTATATTTTAATCAGGCGCTGTCTTCGGACGTTGCTGGATCATGTTTTGCCGCTAAAAATCCTTAAGAAGAAGCTTCCTTGGAAGTCGTGGGAAGTAACACAGGGTAACCATGAGTGAAAAACTATCAAGGCCTCCAAGTATATGTATCTGCTCGGCAAAGCAATGACTTATGTAAGCTCTGCGTTCGGAGTGATTGTTGACTGACCTAAACTGTCCGCAGGTTAGTACTCTTGTTTGTCTTTTATACGGAAGTTATGTCAAGAAAATTTATTAATTACGAGTTAAGTACTTCCATTTGTTCTAAATCTCCCCGAAATACCAAGTCTAAGGAAAACAAAGCCCTTGAAAGGGAGCCCGAATCGGACTGCCGGCCATTTAGTGTTTTTACAACCTTGACCGGCTGCCGGCCATTTAGACACTTTGATATTTATTCTTTGTTGTTTTGATGGCTTATTTGCTCCGGCTATGAGCCAGTATACAGAGCTCGAGGAACTTGAGTTGAGGCCGTCCTTGTCACTCAAGGCAATGTCTGTCAAGAGTTACTTGCTTTTGAGAGCGTAGACATATCCGAGTGCTTGGGGATGTATTCGATAAAATTGCACGTTTCCACCACAGTGAACGAAATTGAGAAAGAGAAAGAGACAATTTAAAAGAAAACTCGACTTATTTTTATTGTATTTATCAATTCCAAGACTATTTTTTAATTCATTCTAAGTTTTATTTCTCATACGACCTCTTACATCACTTGTACCACTATTATTAATATTGATCAAGACTTTAAAATCTATTAATTACGTTATCCCGTCTAAAAGATCTACTTATTCCATTATCCCCCCTCCCCCCCCCCCAAAAGGGGATTATTCCTCATCATCCCAACTACAAAAGTTGCGTTTTTTTTAATTCCACTTTAATTTTCAATTTTTCCATTTGTTATTAATGCAAAAGAGTCTCAACAATCCTTCAAGCAAAATTATGAGTACTGATCGCAAGATCTGCTTTATTTTAACCGACTACCACGGCGCCCTTGTTGGTTTCCCTCAGAGGGACACAGAGAGGGAAACTAACAAGGAGGTTCCATGCTAGGTCGGAAAATTATTTCCATGCACCAGACTTTCGCCTTATTTTATGTCTGGATGTTATCCATGTATGCAAACCTATTTTATTGATGAAAACAAATTAAAGTAAAATATAATTATCTGAAGAACTCTAAACGCTATAGTCGGCAAAACCTAAAGCGCTTGGCCAATCAATATCCCCTAATTCCATAATTCAAGGCGCCTGGCTGCTCACTTTTATGCATTTTAATAAGTGACACTTATTAAAGTGACAAAGTGACAAAGTAATGAGTGACACTTATTACTTGCTTTAGATACATCGGCAGTTAGGAATTTCTCAGTCGAAACCACCAAGGCAACAACCTCTAAGACACTGAAGGTTTTTTTGAAGGTAAACAACACTAACTTTCTCCCTGATAATTTGCTCTTCACAGAACTAACATTAATTAGCAATTATTCGCCAAAGGCGAAGTAAACATTGGTGAATATTCTAGACGAAGTCTAGGGAAATATTTCCAATATTTGGTGAGCCTGAGGTTAATAATTCATTTGGAATAATCAGTTACTCAAGTCAAAGAGCACGACCGAAAATTGTCAATTTTATGCCGGGTTGGTCATTAACGCACGTCAGTGAAAGGCAACGAATATTCTGGTGAGATCAGAAAGAAGTGAAAGTGAATTTTCTTTGTCAACAGTCTATTCAGGAAAAAACAAGCTACGGTGTCTAACGAGAAGCCAATTTGTTGCGATTTTCGAAACTTTCAGAGAATTGCTTCAGGTTTCTGGCGATTGGACAAGAAAAAGCTTCACCGTGGTACGTTGTGATTTTTATGAAATGTTAAGCCTCGTCCGTAATCAGCTGCTTCAGGTAGGAATTCATTGTTTTATCGGTTTCGCTGAATAAATGGTTATGAAAAGGACTTTTTTTGTTTTGTGGCACTGATAGACCACCAAATGGCGGTCGAGAACTGCCCTACGTGACAGCTAGTTGTCTTGACTACAAATTAGTTTTCTCGTAAGGGGCCGTTACCCCTCACTGGGATGTGAGGGTGCGTTTCTTTGGGATGATCCAGATCATCAGGATCAATAATCCAAGATCACTCGGATCATGAAGCATCAAAGGAACCGAGGAATCCCCTCTGGGCAAAGATTACTCGGTGCCTCTGATGCACTGCGATCCGAGTGTTGGAACATCGATCCTGATCTGGATCATCCCAAAGGAACGCACCCCAAGTGGACACATAAATTAATCTAGTTGACTGCCATGCCGTAAGCCCTATCGTAAATTGTGTTTATTATCCAGACTATCTGCTACCTGTCTCTGTTTTACATAAAGAAATTATTGCGCAAGTTTTGTTTGTTGTTTTGATCATAGTTTGCCAGTTCCATGATTGAAAAAACTTTCATATCTCGCCGTTGAAAACCCGTTTCCCCGATCGACTTAGTTTCATCTTTAGTGTTTTTGAACAGTGCAATTTCTTTCACTCTGATTTATTTCTCAGCTCGCAGGAATCTAGTGCCTTCGCTATAATAACCCCGCGATAGGTGATTCAATCAGCATATGACGCAGGGCTTGAAAGAACGGCCGGTCAACGGACAATGTCCGGTCAGAATCGAGCATTAGAGACCTTAAGCAACAGGACGGGAAGAGACGACGGCGACGGCAAATCGGTGTGAAGTCTGGGGCGAGACCGGCGTCGCGTTCTTCTCGCTTCAGCATTTAAGCAACATCGCGACGGCAACTTCCCCTCAAAATATGAAAACTAAACAAGCAAAGCAAAAGGCAAACAAAATAAACAAAGGCAAGAGAAAAGGTTTACGACCAGCGAAATGCTAACTCAGTTGCGACGTAGAGGAGACGATAATCGTTGCATTTGGAATTTATTTCAAAGCAAAGAGCATGTAAAAATTCATGTATGGACTTTGAAAGCATATAAAAACTTTGTACATCAACGAGAATTTGCTTGAAAGTCACTCATGACTCTGCAACCTTCTTGTCATTGTCCTCTTAAGTGAACTAAACATCCCTTTCAAGATTTCTGACGGTAGAAGACAGTATAGGAAATGTAAACATTGGAGATCTTAGCTTACCGAAATGATTTCTTTGAGCTCTGCTTCAGAGACGACGTTTCTCTTGACATTTCTCTACAAATACTGTAAAACTAAACACCGGAAAGATGATTTTTTACGATTCTTGTGAAAAATCTAGTAAGTCCTAGCACAAGACGAAAAACTTTGGCATGGAAAGCGACATTGTCCGCACAACGTGAGAACAGTGAAAATCGCGTTGTCGACGTGAGGACGACAATTCTCGTCCCCAGAGCTCACGATCCTTCTGGCCTGCGGCAGAAATCGAGAGCTCTGGCCAGTTCCGAAATATGCGCAGTCGCAGTGAAGGTGCATTTTTGTAGCCGTTAGCAACCACTATTGTTTCAAACTTCTGAGTTTGCGTAGAAGAGCCGGAAGTCCGTGATTCATGGACCTCGTGGTTTGGAACCAGCCAGAGCTCTCGATCTCTGCCGCAGGCCAGAAGGAACGAGGGCTCTGGGGACGAGAATGGAGGACGACGGGAGACTACTGACGTCTTTTTACGTTCTGCGCATGAGTGAACCTGAAAATAAACTTCCGGTACGCCGTCCTCGTCTCTCCCGTCCTGTTGCTTAAGGTCTCTACTGTCCGAGCAAATCCGTGGATGACCGGACATGTTGTCCGGTCACTTGGGCTTTCAAAGAAAATTCAATTTTGAGACAATCATGATGGAAATTTATTCAATCTTATCATGTTCCCAAAAACGATATTAACTAGACGGACTTTTGTTTGTGAAATTGATGACATTTCCTGTTGTAACAGAACAAAGACTAATAAAACTATAACTTCTAATTTTTTGCACACTCGATTTGTTTTGAGTAACTAGAGTTGCTGTTGCTGAAAATGATACAGATCATGTAACTTGCAAAATGGAGCTTCTATTGCAACTAGTTAAGATGGATTAAATTTGTCCGGCCAAAAATGCCTATGTCCGAGGAAAATCACGTTTGAACGGGCAATGTGTCCGACGCCTGCCCAATAGTTATTTCAAGCCCTGATATGACAGACGCGTGAATGGCTCCACCAATGGGAGCAAGGGAATCTATATTATTATACATTGAACTCGCTATCTCTTTTCTGATTGACCAAAAACGTAACAACGATTTTCGAAATCAGCGTCTTTGACAACATCTGCAGATTATACAATAATCATATAAAGGAGACTTAAGGCCACTGGTACTCACGGCATGACCACGGTGCATGATTTCTAGGTATAAATCTTGTCAAGTTCGCGCGCTTTGTGTGGCTCGCCGGCGGCGAAGAAGCAAAATGACGTCCAGGTTTTCCTGGGAATGTTTAACCTCGTGACTATTTTTTCCTTCAATGTAAATAAAAACAATTATTAGATTCGGTTTTGTGATATCCAGAATAATCAAGGTCTCGGTAAGAGTTATCAGCCTCAGCTTTCGGCTTCAGCTGATAACTCTTACCTCGACCTTGATTAGTAATGGTAATAGGACTGAGTGGAGTCCAATTCGTTCTGGAATCATTCGAGTGATAACAAAATCGGCAGGAGTCCGATTTGTTTATCACGATTTTCGAGAAAAGAAGAAGGAGCTCGTCTGTTGGCATAAACATTTGTGCCATAGTATAAACAAAATCGCTACTCTCTTCTAAATACTGTCATTGTTCAAGGGAAAAATTAACCTTTTTAAAGAAAGTCCCAATGAAGAGTCTGTACACTGTCACTATGGTGATTGAAACCAAGGATGTGTTTAGTTGATTTAAACTACAACTTTGAATGTGATTGGCTTATTGGACTGTCCGATAACAAACTGTCCGATAACAACTTGGCAAGTGAATTAGTATTTCAAAATGTAAGTTCCCGCTTTTACTCTATGTTCCCTAGGACGGCGTTGAAGTGAAGAATTAATTGTCATGCGCTCACGTTCTGTCGCAAAAGATGGAAAACCTAACTCGTAAATGGAGAACCAAGTCTAAGGAGTGATTAAATTTGCAAAAGTAATAAACTTGCTCCGCATTGCTCTTGTCCATGCTACCAGCCGTGCCGCCATTGGCTTTGCAGATCCGCCTTCTTAAATCCGCAATCATGGATTACTCGATTCCAAAAATTGGAGAAACGATTGAATCCATAAAAAGAAAAGATGGGTTAAAACTGTACATTTCGTGGAAATTTCCGTCTCGTAGTCTTTCGTTTCAGAGGACAAATGAAAGACCAAAAGCAAATTTCCGGAAACATTTTTTAAAAGCTGGCGTCATTAATTCAAAACATGACTCTCGAATATTCGGGAGAATCCGAAACAATTAGTATGTGTTAGTTTGACGATTGGCGAAAGATTCGGGGTCAAGTAAAAGCGATAAAACCATCCGAGAACACATGATAGTACCGACTTGAAAAATTTTGCTTGAACGTGCAATTTAGTTCTAATGGCAAAATCAGTTACAACAGAAGTCGTACAATTCAGACCTTACACTAATCGAGGGATAAATCTTGCTCACCACGAAATTTGTCCTTCTATTTAAGTCTGTTTTATAAAATGGATTTTTTGGGAAAAACTAAGGGTTAAATTAAATACACCTAGACAGCTGGATTGAAGATTCACTCAACCTTTGATTTTGTGCTCTTCGATTGGTTCGAATAATGATATATGTAGCAATTGGCAAAAGAAAAAACTTAATGAACGATGGCGAGAAACGCTAAAAAAATATTTTCGGGAGACGGTTAATAAATGGCTTAAAAACTCGAAACTCTTTACATCAACATTCCCAAAAATGTCTGGTCGATAGGTTGCGTTTTATTTTCAGACGAATTTGCCGTACCAAATCTATTTCTTCTGATCGCAACATAAGTGCTCCACCTTTTGCTGGACGTGGAATCAACGTTTCCCTGAATGAATGAGGTTGGCTTGTCATGTATCCTCGTCAGGGGGTTCCCCAGTTCTCTATTCGTCGGCTGTAAGTTTTGCTTTGACAACAGCGAGCACCCATGGGCAAATAGTAAATGACCAATTGGCTAATCACAACGCGTGCTTTATTCAAGTTATGTTATAACGTAATGTATTGGTCAACTTTACAGTGGATTTTCTCAGGAACCAATGAGAATATCGAAAAAGCGTTACACACTTTGTTAGCCTATTATCTCCTGCATGATATTGTCCAGTTTGTTCAAATGTCCGTTGTAACGCAAGGGTTATTAACTCGGTTGAACGAACATTGTCAGTTCTTCATTTAAAAGCTTACGCTCCCATCCACCAAAACAAAAATTGTTTAACTTGGACAGTAGATAGATAATGAGAGTTCTAGGCCAGTTTTTTTAAAAAACACATTTTCTTTTAAAAATTAAAAATTTTTAAATGGAATTTTAAATGGAAAAAATTACAAAGTAAAAAATTTTCTTTTAATGCGCATCGGCAACCAAGGATCATTTTTTTCAATTTTTAAACGTAATTACAAAGTAAAAAACCTTTTAATGCGCATCGGCAACCAAGGATCATTTTTTTCAATTTTTTCTTTTTTTAAACGTAATTTCCCCACAGAGGATCCCCACAGGGGATTTTTGACAAAGCAAAAAAAATGCCTATGGAAATTTCCATAGGCATTTTTTATATTATTTTTTCAATTTAATATGACCATAAGCATAGGTACTTATCCCATCCTCACATATTACTCTTTTATCATCTTTCCAATCAAGTGCTTTCTTATTAATGGTCTCAGTATAGATATCATGAGAACGAGAACGAATAACATTCATTTTACACATTTTGGTTGTACCCTCGAAGAGACAATTTTTGTAGTCTTGAAATGAGATATTTTTCTTTACTACCAATTTTTTTACCCCCTTACATTTTTTTTCTTCTTTTTCATGTATTTTGTAGCTATATAGTTTGGCTCTCAAACCAACAAACTCTTCGATGATTTTCCCAGCTGCTTCATCTTTCATCATACCGATCACCTTTTTGTTTTTCCTTTCAATCCCTGAAGGGTGATCCACAGGAAAATCGCTTGTATCGAATTTAGCCACCACATCGTCTGCAATATCCTTGTAAAAATCTTCAGTCTCAATCTCATACAAAAGACTGTCGGTGTCTGTGAAGAGTAGCTTTTGTTTTCCTCCATATTTGGGTAAGATGTAATTGTAGTGGAAATCATACATCAGAGTCTTGGAGATATCCAGAATAGCCATCCCACAATAAATAGGTTTATTGAACAGTATCTGTATTCTCTTCATATGAATTGACACGAGATTCTCATCGAATATCGTGAGGTGTTTAAAATTTGGTTTTGTCGCAAGTTTCTGTGCACTCAATTTATTATTCACCAGTTTCACATCCTGTCTGTTTCTGATGTTCTCCATAGTCTTTCCAAAGACGGAGTTGTTCATCAACTTAAAAAAATCTTTTTCGAAAGAGTTTTTTGCGTTTGCTCGAAGAGCTGTGTTTTTCATAATGTAACTCTTCAACCACGGCTCTTCCTCAAATCTAATCCCACGATGTATCTTTGTCAACTTCATCCCAAGGTGGAGATACTGTTTCAGGTTTCTGTGGTGAATCACATACTTTTTCTTGTCATTCAGATTTGGGATGAGTTTTTCGACTCCGTTTACAACAAGTCTCTCAGGGGTGAGAGGGTAATCGTTATGGAGATCGTGTAACGAAGTAGGGTATTCGAGATCGACTTCTAGAATGCAGGGAATGTTTCTCCATTTCAGCAGCTCTTTTTCAGTCATCCATCGAAAACCTCTTACCGGGAGATTTTCACACATTGCCCACCCGTACAGATTATTTGCATCCAGGTATTCAAGATACGTTGATGGTTTACTTTTGTCATAGCTTCGCATATATTTATTATTCGCTTTCCCATACCTGTTGGAGATCATCGAAACACCACCTCTTATTCCCTGTTCAATCATTAAGAGCATGTCGTAATCCCTGAGCAACTCCAGTTTCACATCACTCTCTTTCAGAGCTGCGTCCCAAGCCAACCCAGGAGCTGTGTAATACCAAGCAGGATCGAGTTCATAATTTTCAAGACAGACACTTCTAAACTCTTCAAAGACATCAGCAAGAAGTAAAACATCTGTTTTGAGATATAGATCATGGTAATCACCCATCGTTTTCATGTTGAAAGTTTTCCACACATTTTGAGCATGCTGATAATCTTCATCATTCACATCCTCATCGTTCAGCTTTGAATAAAAAGCCTCTTTCGGTGGAAGTTTCTCATTGAATTTTTCGAAACTGTTCATAAAATCATAAGGATAAACTCCTTTTCTTGAGACGAAATCTTTCAATTCACCAAATTCTTTCTCAGTCTCTTTGAGTTTATCAGTGCTCAGGTTCTTGACTAACTTATCCAACGAAGTTGCCATAAATTTGAAACTATCGATAAACCTAAGATCATGTTTGATCTCCTTTTCTTTCCCTTCATTGTCTTTGTATTTTCCAACCACGATGGTTTTTGAGAAGGAGATGTATTTTTCCTCGTTATTTGGGATACATTTTATGTTTCCCTCAGATTTTCCAAGATTTTTGACGAAGAGATGAGAGTCATAACCTGTGAGATTGTGGAATATGATAGGGGTGAACTTCGGTTTTACGTAGGAGAGATTACAGCCGTTGTGAGCTGCTCCTCGGTATTTTCCGGTGAAATGACAGTGATCTCTAACCTTCCTATCATTCTCTTCGAAAGGCTGACTACATATCCAACATGTGGTTGCGTTCTTGAAATCAGCTTTGTCAGTCTTAGTGAAGATCATCGGTTTGGGGAAGTTGAACTCTTGGTGTATGGTGAAGATGTCTTTCTCAAGCATATCTACAAAGATCTGAGCGACATCTTCTCCTTCGCTTTTCATTCGGTAATGCACCGTCTTCGATGGATATATACTTTCATCAAAACATTTGATGTGGTAACAGAAACCACAAGGTTTGTGCTTTTGGTACTGATTGGTGAATGGTTTCTTTGGATCATTCTCACATGAATGTGTTGGTTCAACAAACGCCTCGAAATCAGCGTAAACGATGAATGGAACTTTTTCCATGTGTTTATTGTTTTTAAAAAAAATCGATGGGATTATCTTTTCCCCATCTTCAGTAATTTTGATCTTTGGCATAATGATATTCTCTGACGCATTTTTCCAACAGTACTCTTCATGCTTTCGCAGATTAGCTTCCACATTATAGTGTTGCATACAATTTCGACAGAAAAACATTTTTCCTTTATGCTTACTTACCTGCATCGAGACCAATCTGCTCAAATCTTTGATCAGGCAATAATGACTATTGGTTTTTGTCTCGTCTTCGGTGGTTATCAAGAGTAAATCCACCACACCATCGGCATTCCAGCTAAATCTGAGAGGATATATATTTCCATTTTCATACCCAAAGACATTCACATAAATGTTGTTTTGTTTCTCGAATTTAGCAATATCGGACAGCTTGACAGGGAAATCGATACCGCTCATATTCAACTCATCCTTATATTTCTTCAAGGAAGAGACTCTCTCCGGGTGACTGTTTGTTGGGTGTAAATACCTCAAGATGCACCATTTGAAGCACTCATTATCCTCATTTTTGATGTTTATTATCGCCTTCTTGTTTTTGAGCACATCCAGTAGCGGTATGTAAGATGTACCATTCAACGGTATGTAATTTACTGTATGAAGTTTCAGCGAAATGATGGAATCGAATATCCAATTACTCCCCTGCCTTTGAAAGGTTGCTATCTTCTCCAACATCTGACCAGCCGCTTTCTTGTAGAGATCACTCACATCAGTAGCTTCAAGGTTAATCTCGATGGGTGAATGGAAAGCTGCAGGTACTATCATTGTTTCTCCTGTTGATATGTCTGTTTTTGACATGTTACATATGAGAATGAGTTTGAACTTTATGTTACGATGTTCTTTCAAGAAGTTGACAACAACCGATTTGACAGCTAACAGAAATGTTTTGGGAGTGTAATCCTCTACTCCCTCAATGGTATATTGAAAAGCAAAATTTTGCAATGCTGAGTTTTCCTCTACAAGTTCGAAACTGTGTGGTCTCTTCTTATAGAGCTCATTCACATGCCTCTTGAAAGACTCAAGCTCATCATGCACCTCATTTCGTGGTGTATGCGAGGCCACCTTCATCAACCACTCACCCCAATTCTCCACCTCTCTCTTTCCCCAACGGACCACCTTTTTAATCTTCTTTGCCTTTGAGGGTTTCAGAATCGTTTGCCCTCTCGGGATCTCATTCACAGGTATCGGTTCATCGAGAATATTTCTCTCCGTCTTAATTCGTTTAGGTGTTGGCACTGGTACCTTTTTCTTCCTTATTACTGGTACCTTTTTGACATCAGGCTTCTTTTTCTCTTGCTTCAATAGCAGTTCGATGAGCTGTGATTTGCTCAATTTCTCCAATTCACTTTTATTCATCCTTTATATAATATATGAAATATTTTTTTAATATCTATTTTTTTTAAAAATAGATATTAATTTGATTTCTGAGGTTGTGAATTTTCAACATTTCTCTTATGCATTTGTGTTTTCAAATGATTTGTTTTACCTGTATATCCGTAGTTACGCCCAGTATTACATATATCACAATACCATTCTTTATTTAACATCCATGTTGTTTTATGTTGCTTGAGTTCTTCAGCTGTGAATTTTTTTGGTCTTCCTCTTCCTCTCTTTTTATTTTCCATCTATATATATATAATTTATTTTTTTTTTAATAGATTTTTATTCATTTTTGAATTCTATTCAAGAGCAGCAGGAACATCATCTTCACTATCACTATTCAACAAGCATTCGTCATTATCCAATCCTTCAGGGGGAAAGACTCTAATTTGCTGAGCTTTAGGTTTAATGCTAGCCCCGTATGTACCCAATGCTATACTCCCCCACATAGCCATGAGGCTAATTTTACTCCATTTTGGTAGTACCTCATCTATGTTGTCTGTGTCAACCTCAGGTATTAGCACACCAGAAGCATCGAAAAATCGGCTCTTGAATGTGGCACTAGCATGTAACAGTCCATCACTACCTTCTATATCTTCAGCACATGATGTTGGAAGACCAAAATCCATACGTGGTGGGTAGTCCTGATAGATACGTTCCTTGGTGGTTTTATCAACCTTATAGGAGTATTTTAAGATACGTTTCCATTTCCCCTTATCACCTTTATCATCATATCCCGCTATGGAAGAGGGATTAACCTTTGTGGTTTTGGAACCACCAAGACACCAGAGTACTGAGTTCTCGATACATTTCCCTATTAGGAATTCATCAATTTCACGCGCCTTTTCATAGTAAGGGTCATCACTTTGCAAGCTAATGGAGGTGCCATATCCAGTAACCTTTTCATCCTTGGGATACCTTCCCCTTTCCTTAGTTTTACTAACATCTACAGTATTGGTACTTAAACCAAAGGGACAGACACGTGCATCATAGAGTACATAGAGTAGCTTACCATCATAACGTAATGAGACATAACTTCCACCATAACCGTTTGGTTTTGGAGTGTTAAAAGTAATTTTGTCGGTATCAATATCAAGAAAATCAACTATTATGAAGTTGGGTTCTTTTTCAGCTTTGGTTTGGGTTTTCCTTTTTAGCATATATATTTATTCTGAATATATATTTTTTTTTTAATTTGTCTTTGACCTTATATAATTCCTCCTCATAATAAGCTTTCATTACATCAACATTTTCCAATATCTGCTCAAATGAATGACTGCGTGATTCTAGGTTTTTTTCCATTAATAACATATATATCTCCTCTAAAGTATCCAATTCATATTCATATTCTAGCTTTAACTCCTCCAAAAGCCTATCACTTTCAGATTTAACTTCCATATATATTTTATATGGTATTTTTTTTAAATAGATTTTTATTCAATTCAACTTCAACTTCAACTTCTTTTGGTTCATGAAACAATTGCAGTTCATTAATATCTTCCAATACGCTATTCACTTCATCCACAGTTTTCTTACAACATAGTATGAAATCCCTCAATCTCTTGAATAGTTTCCTAAATCTCTCTTTATTCATATATATAAGGTGAGATTTATTTGTTTTCATAAGAAGCAATTTCATATATCTTTTAAATCCTCCATTGGTATCCAACTGTTAAATTCATCACTATAACCCTTCCACTTCACCAAAGCTTGTTTCTTTTTATAATCTCTCCGAATGACTTTATCGATACGGAATACATCCTGTTTAGCTCTCAGTAATTCAGGTTCATAAAAACTTCCTTGTATTTCTTCATCGTTGAGATCCTTTAATTTATAAGTGATTGGGTTTGTATATTGGATTTTATCAACTGTGAATACTTCCTCAGTCCAATTTGGAGTGTATCCTTTATCGAAAGTCTTTCTTTTATACTTGGATATTCGAACCTTATCACCTATTTTGAATTTCGGTTTCTGTTTTAATGTTTTCATATCACCATAAAGATTGAAGTAAGCAAGTCCCTCATTCTTCTTTTTACTAGCTTCTACAGGTGTCATTTTAATACTTGAATGTTTGGTATTATTATACTGTTTCAATATTTTAGGTAGCATGTCTAAATACTGTGTATTACCTTGAACAGTGAACTGCTTCCACATTTTAGTTTTAATTGTTCTATTCCATCGTTCAACCACTGAGGATTTCTCCTCATTCTCTGTGGAGTATATCTGTATATTATATTTCTCCAACAAATCCTTCAAATGTTTGTTATAGAATTCCTTTCCCTTATCAACCCATAGATATTGTGGTTTTCTACCTTCCTTGAATATTTCACTGAATGCCTTTGTAACACTTTCACCCTTCTTATCCTTCAATGGGACAATCCAACCGTATTTACTGAAAACATCAATGACCATAAGAAGATATCGGTAACCCTTATTCCATTTACTGAATTGTTGCATTTCAACCAGATCAGCAGCCCATATTTCATCGATATGATTTACAATTACACGCCGCCGAGTAAAGTTCCTTTTTATAGGTGTATGTAATTCATCTGCCAATTTTTCTTGCCAGTTTTCTTCACTCGACGGCTTTTTCCGTTTTTTGAAACACCAAGGCCTAGTTTCTGTTTTGTATTTATTGCATTTCGAGCCAACCAATGACCCCATTGTCTTTCATTGTATGGTACCTTGTCTAAAGCTTGAACCATTTTTCGGTCTGCCTTATTTTTACATTTCTTGTCATCCTTACAAACAGAATAATCAACATCATGCTGCATGGCGATTGCATCCGTCTTTCCAGTCGGTTGTTGATATATCTCCAATATTTCTCCAGTTTTTGGATTATATCTAAGCTGTTGTTCAAGTGGATTATATGGACCTGTATAGTTATGTCCAGGTAATGTAAATCCACCCTTTGGTTTTGGTAGTTTACCAATCGCTTTATGAATATCAACACCTGATCCATAATAAGCCTTTAACATTTGTTTTCCCATATCAACAGGACTTTTAGCTTTACGAGCTGATTTAACAAAGGTTTTCAAAAACTTAGTATCTGTTGGAATAAAGGTACCGGGATAGAAAAACTGCCCACCGCTTTGGGTGGGCTCCACTAGTTTCCCTTAACAAACATTGATTTTTTCGCACCACATTCAGCACAAATAGCTTTCATCCTTAATCTACCATTTGATGTCTTAACAATTTGTTCACTACCAGAAGCATTTTCAGTTTTCTTTTTTTGTCTTACACAATATAATTTCACCATTATATATATGAATTAGATATTTCTGAAATATTTAATTATAAATTTATGGTTCACTGATTTATCCATTGGATCAAATGCTGTATTATGTATGATATCAAGTATTGATTTCCCTTTCTGTCTCTCCAACAGATAGTACAAACACCAATAGCCGCATAAAACTGAATCGCGTTCTTGTATTTCATCTGTTGAATATATTATTTTTTCACCACTTGTTTGTAAATATTTTTGTATTTCAGTTGGCATTATTAAACCGAACGAATCGAAATACTCACTGAAGTGTTTGTCATCATTTCTGTAACAAACCCAATGAGTGCCAGGTCCTATTTTTGAATCTAAATTTATTATTCCAACTTCAGGTTCATTTATTTGACCTGGTAAATCATCTCGACTGAATACACCTCTGAAATGTTTTATACCTAATTGATTAACCAGTTTTATCAGGTCAAAGTTGCTTAGCGGTTTATCTATGAATTTGATTTGATTTATATGAGTTGACCTAAGAGAGGGATTTTTGACCAAACGTTTTTGTTGAATGCTGTATCCTGATTTACTCCGAGAGCTCCTGTTAAAAGTCCCTTGCCTTTCTTCCTCTTCACCGTTTTTTTTTTTACACCAAGACCCACCATAGGACCTTCCCAAGTACCAAAGAATGGATCGCTTCTATAATCAACAGGTAATACAAGACCTCCTTGTTTTGGGGGTAGTTTGACGGGTGGTGATTTTCTTGATCTATTCGAATCGATTTGAAGGCCTTTACCCATTACAGCGTCTAACAGCATCGGAATTCCAATTGAAGCGAGAATAGTGCCAATACCTGATCCCATCTGTCGTTGTGTTGGCTTAATATGGACACCAGATCCTGTTTGTAAAGCATTAAGAATGTCTCGTTTTTGTTTAGCTGTTAGATGATCTTTATACTGAATTAATCTATTTACTTTTGAGTCAGGGATAAGAAATCCACCTGTTTGACCGCTTCCAAATAATTTATTAACACCGAGAGAAGCCAAACCACTCATTGCTCCTGTTGCAAGAGGTGCAATAACCTTTTTAGCTAATGGTACCACCATCGGTAACACTTTAGACGATAGACCTGCTAGTGAACTCCATAGACTACCTCCATGTCTTGCAACCTTACGTAATTGGCTTTTTGATATTTTTATGTCAACTCCTTTATTCATCTCCATTGCCCTCTGAATCTTTTTGATCTGTGTTTTTGTCAACATAAGTTCATGGTTACCTTTCAAATCAGATTTTCCTAATCTGAGTGTGATCGGTTCTGATTGATTGGCATAAGCTCTTGAAAGCTTTTCCATTTGACCTTTGCTTAGTTTAACACCATAAGGAAAATATTGCGTCATATATAATATATGAAATTAAAATTACATTTTAATTTCATTTTAATTTCATATGAAATTTCTTTAACGGAACAAGAGTTTACCATCTTTCTGAAGAAGTTCAGCTTCCTGCTCATATAAAATCAAAGCATAGATACTATAAGCGGTTGCTGTTGTACCACTCAGTTCATATCTGAAAGTTAGTTTAGTTGTTCCATCTCTGATATCCAGTTTTTGTTTTGTGAGATCAAAATACACAAATGGAAAGATTGTACTGAAATTACTTCTATTAAGCAAAGTGCCTTCACCATATTCATTGTTTTTATGGACGTATTTCAGAACATCTCGATACACTCTGATCATATCTGTAGTAGGGGCATAATGTATTTCTGGGTATTCATTACCATTTGCAACAACAAGATGACAATTTAAAAGAGTTCTTGGGTCTGTGCTAACTGAAAAAGTGTTATACAAAAATGGATTAGCTGTCTGAGCGTCAATATTGGCATCATTGATGATAAAAACAAATACATGCCTCGGTTTGCTTATTCCACTTGTAATATTGAAATGTCCAGTTCGTTGTGTTGAAGAATTTGATCTCATGATTTCTTCTCTTAGATAAGCCCATTTTTTATTTGTAATGAATTTACTGGTATATAATGATTGACCTTCAGAATTGAAAGTAATCCGAGGAACCATAAGTTGCATTCGTGTTACTACAACTCTACAATTGGCTCCTGCTTGCCAAATTAAATTAGCATCCGATTCGAGTTCTAAATTAAGCTCCAAACGTGTATTTGGTAGGAGTTCATCACGTAGTGCATCGAAAAAACTGTATCTATTAAGAGGTATTTCAGTACTAACTGTAGTTGATGTACCAAGAAGAGCTTTTCTCGCAGCAAAACCTTTATTATAGGCATTCTGAGCTGGTCGTTCTTCAGCGCTTCGACTTGTGTCTAAATAGAAAAATTCATTAGTAGCAGTACTTTCAGCATAAGATGGGCTATACTCTAAGAGATTTTTGATATTTACACAATGGTTAGCGTCGTTCAGATCATATACTTTTTTTCCATTCAAATTAACTTTAAAATTATTTATCAATGAATGAGAACCATTTACTATACCGTTATGATCTGCTGCTGTAATGTTGCCACCATCAGCTGCTAATACTACTTTAAAATCTACTACAATACGTGAATTATACCAATCAAATGGAGTCACTTCACCTGTATTGTCAACAACGAATCTATGACCATCTTTTTTTTTATTTCTAGTCACTGTTGTATCCAAACCTGTTTCTAGTTCAAAAACAACATCTTCATATCGTTCTACATATTCTGAGTTTCTAAACATATAATATTTGATTACATAATTTTTCTAAATTTACCTCCAGAAATTATTCTGTTAACTCTCTCATTGATCTCATTTTGTGACATTACATTTGGTGAAGCTTGATTTAGCGAAGCTTGATTTAGCGAAGCTTGATTTAGCGAATCTTGATTTAGCAAAGCTTGATTTAGCGAAGCTTGATTTAGCAAAGCTTGATTTAGCGAAGCTTGATTTTTTTTTCTTAATAGTTGAATTATTTTATCACCTGCTTTTTTACCAACATGTTCACCGGTCTTTGTAGCTGCAGTTTGAAGAGCCTTTTTAGATGCTGTTTTTGCCGCCTCTTTCATGGTTTTACCAAATAAATTACTTGCAACAGATTTGAAAATATCACTTAATGCTCCACCTTGGATTTCTCCACTATGAACATGCTTCTTAACATACATTCCTAAATCAGGATCGTATCGTTTCTTGTATTCAAATCGATTCATATACAATTAGATTATATTATATTATTATGTTGTTGATCGCATAATTAATGTCATAAACCAATCAACATCATTCAGATCAATAGGACGACCGAGTGTATCAGTTATATAAAATCGCATCTCATTCAGTTGTGTTTTATTCACCTCATTAAACAACAAACGTCGAGGTTCGTATTTAAACGAATATGAGCGGGTTAAATTGTCGGTTGGTATGACTGCCAGTAGATTATCAGAATAACCACTCAGTATTGAATTTTCAATAATATCTGAATGGATATTTATTTTATCAACGCTGTTGGTTATATTCGGTAATCTAGCACTATATTCAGTCGATTCCACTATTTTTTCATCAAAACCAAGTAAATTACCAAATTCAGTCCCTCTAAGATCAACCTGATAATTATTATCCAATTCAATAATGACTCTAAATGAAGATAGAACGAACTGGATATTTATTGGATATTTATCTTTTGTTGTATGTGTCTCTCTTACCATATACTGATGAATGTAATCATTTATGTCTTCATAACTGTAGCTACCATCAACAAAAGTAATTGTTTCCCAGTTTTCACCTCCATCATGACTATATTTAATCTTATTGTTTCCAATCTTTTCAGATATGTTATGCCAACTGTATGTCATCATCACTGTATCAACAGCTATTTCATACCTCTTATCTTTATCCAATTTATACGTCGTTTTCAGTTTGATTTTGAAATCGTGAGTTTTACTAACACCAATTTTCTCTCTATCAACAGATGATATATAAATCACTTGTTCTTCCATTATATATTATATTAGATAATTCTTAATAAATCATTTAACTGATTATTGTTGATAACTCCTATTTTATTCAATGTATGAGCTATTTGTGTGAATTCTTTTGTAACACCATCATTACCTGCTTGAATCGATCCTCCAAGTAATTCTAATCTAGAAAGTAAATCTTCTGTATTGTTGAAATAAATGACACCCGCTCCCATTTTCTTAAACTTATTACTAGTACGATGTATAGGAATCTGGGATATTTGATTTAATTCATTAAAAATCATTTTTGATAGATCACTGTATTTCTTTTTACTGTTGAACCTCTTTGTTAGAAGATCAAGTGTGTCAAAGTCAGCTTGTTTATCATATACTTTCTGACCGTCCTTATGAGCTATAACTTTGAGATGTCCATACAGTTTAGGAAGATCAATAATCAGACCACCATACTGACCATTCCGATCTATCTTATAAGCATTTCTCTTTTTCTGTGTATATATCCCAGACCCAATTGTTTCCAGACCTTCAGGTATTATAGCAATTCTGTTTCTATATTTTTGAATGGTCTTGATTTGATGTGTTAGTTCATCAATCTGCTCCTTATTACCATCTCGTGCCTTTTTAGTTTTTGATAGTGCTCCTTTTCGCTGTCCTAAATCTTTTAGTAATTTACCTAAACTCTTATTATAATTATTAAAATTAATGTCTTTATTTTGAACACCTTTCAATATATCAGATGGTGGATTAAGATCATAATACATTAATGTTTGAATATCATCATGATCGAATCCTTTATCTAAATCCGATTTATATGTATCCATCATTGCAGGTTTATAACCAATTGGTAATTTTGTATCTTGTGCGGAGGTTTCAGGTAATTGTTGATGAAGAATTAAATCATCTAAACCACTTGTGATAGCTTTTTGATTTTTTTGGAGTTGTTCAATTAATTCATCCTGTTTCTTATCAATACTTTTTTCAACATCAATGATAGGTTGTAAACTTTCTGATACTCTCTCATAAGCATCTTGTTTTGCTTCATTATACTGTTTCAACACATTTCTCACAGTTCTGGTTTTTCTTCCTGCTTCAATTTTGGAATTACTAAGCTTTTTGAATTGTTTAATATCCATTATATATAATAGTTATATAATAGTTATATAAACTTATCTTAACTTATCTTAACTTATCTTTATTTATCTAATATATATATATATGGAAATACCAAATTACGATTTCAATGAAGATGAAAATACCAATTTCAGACAAATAGAAAGTTATATGCCGGATAAACCATTCAGAATGTTGATTTGTGGTAATAGCGGTTCAGGAAAAACTAATTTATTGTATCACATGCTTATGACACCATTAGTTTATTTTGATCAGGTTCATATTTATGGTAAAAATCTTGAACAGGAAAAATATAAACATATGATTGAAACACTGAATGATATCAGTAGACATTCTAAGGTTGGTTATGATGTTATACATTACAATAACAATGAAATAAAACCCATTGATAGTCTGGATAGTGATTCTCAGAAAATAGTAATATTTGATGATTTCATTTGTGAAAAAAATCAAAAACCATTAATTGATTATTTCATTCAGGGAAGACATAAAAACTGCTCAACAATATATCTCAGTCAGAGCTTCTATAAAACACCAAAAGATATAAGATTAAATTGTAGCCATTATGTCGTTTATGAGTTTCCAAGTAATCGTGAAAGAAATTCGATTTCAAGAGAATTGAATGTCACAAAAGATCAATATGAAAGGGCAACTAAAAAACCGTATTCATTTCTATATGTTGACAAACCAAAGAAAACCGTTAAAAGGAATTTTTATGGAAATATATGAATCAATTAAATTATAATATAATCTAATAGTATATGGGGATAAATAATGATAATTTTCATAATCCACATACAGTGAATCCTGGTACTCAAGGAGCAGTTGGTCCGCCAGGTCCGCCAGGTCCTGGTTTTAAATTAACATCTGATGGAAATTATGATATCGATAATAAAAAAATAACTAACGTGGCGACGCCGACAACTGATGCTGATGCAGCAACCAAAAAATACATTGACGACCATGTCACTAATGTTCATCTGACAGGATATATCAAAAAAGATGGTAGCGTAGCGATGACTGGTGATTTGAATGTGGGTAATCACAAAATAATAAATCTAGCAACCCCTACAACACAGACCGGCGCAACGACTAAGAAATACGTTGACGATGGACTGAATTCAAAAGTTGCACAGAGTCAGGTTATGGTAGGTGATGCAGAAGCGGGAAAATTGGTTAAATATCTACCCGACAAAGGTATAATCACACCTAAACTGTATATTCCTGACCAATACAATGATTCCGTGATCATTGAGGCTGAGAATCAGGATTTTGACGATGTACATCTGAAAATACCGAATTTGAAAAATTATGATGGGAGGGGTAAAAGAAGAAAAAGCAGCATTCTCGTCAGTTCTCTTGACAACACAACAAGTGGGTCAATCACAGCCCCGAGTGGAGGAATCAAAATAAAAGACGGAAATAATCAGGTTGTTATCAATAGAGCAGATATTGAAAAGCTTTACGAATCTGCAAGTGGTGCTAGCGGTATTACCACTGACAAATGCGTTCTGTACGACAATAACGGTGATATTTACGCAAATAGTTTTGCTGTCAAAGCCGAAACCGGAAATAACTTTGTTTTTCTAAAGTCTAGACGTCAAACAGCTTGGAGAAGTTTATTCATTCCAATTTTAAGTGGTGATGCTAGTATTGTTGTTGATCAATATAATCAAACAATCCGCGGATACAAGACTTTCAGCGAAGCGATAACTCAGTCAAAAGAGGGAACAGCTAATAATCATTTGGTTACAAAAAATTATGTTGACACTCACTCATCAAACGGTAATTATCTCAAAACTGACGGGAGCTCACGTATGTCTGGTGATTTGAATATGAATGAACAAAGGGTTAAGAACACAAAGGATCCCGTTGACCAACAAGATGGAGTCAATAAAAGCTACCTTGAAAGTCAATTAAGTGATTATTTGAAGACAAATGGTCAAAATCCGATGACTTACAATTTAAATATGGCTAATTACAAAATAATAAATTTGAAAGATACAACAAGCTCAAGTGGTGATTCAGAAGCAGTCAATAAAAAATATGTTGATGCTAAAGTGGCATCACCAGTGGATTTAACACCCTATCTCAAAAAGGATGGAAGCGTAGCTATGACCGATGATCTGAATTTGGATGGAAATAAGATTGTAAATGTTGGTACGCCAGCGGTTTTTGAGAACGATCATGCTGTCAACGTTAGCTTTTTCAACACCCAACTCAACACTTCAAATCAAAATATCACGCAGCAGTATAAGGACTACATCTCTAAATCACACATTGTCACCTCTGACAAGAAGAACGCTTTCTTATACCTGAGAGATGTTAATGAGAGCAGTTCCGAGAATAACATCACCATTAATGGGATTGTTGATTTCAACGGTTCGCCTCACCAGTATAAGAAGGCTTATAGCGCTGTTCTGACAAAGGATTCAGGAACAAACAATTATCGATCCAGGATAGGTTTCAATCTCAATCCTCTACCTCGTGGGACATACACAATGATATTTGAATTCTTTCCACCAGAAATGATCAATATTCAGCTGTCAGCTAATAGTTCTGGTGCGGGCATCAACAAAAACGTTCAGCGTAACTTCACTAATTTCAGCAAACTACTCGTGCAAATCAACAACAACAAGTTACAAGTTATCGATTACATCTATATTGATATGCATGGTACAACAACGTTGACACCGGTAAATGCTCATATGATCGCCTACGGTGTTAAAGATTGGGTGGATAGTGTTGATCCGAGCGTCTATAACCTCGAACTGTTTGTAAACGATAACGATGAGATGAAGATGCAGACTAACATCAACATGGATACTCACAGAATCAAGAATGTGGGTAGTCCAATTAACAACACAGATGCCAGTAATAAGTTATACGTTGATAGAACGCTACGTAATAACACCACACTACTCAGTGTTCCTATTCTTGAGAACCTAACACTCAGTCTGATACCATCGCTAACTCTCTTAGATGTTGATGAGAATGATAAGATAGCAGGGATGACTGACCCTGTTAATAACAGAAAGTTTGCACAATCTGTCAACAACAGGAAACCCTTATTAAAGTTTGATACACGCCTTGGAAAGTATCACGCATATTTTGACGGTACAGATGATTTTCTCGCGTTTAATGGATTTCCTTCAACAGATGTTGGTGGTTCTTCTCACAACACATCAACAACGTTTATGCTTGTAAATACACATAACCAATATGCTCAAACACACTTCTTTTGGGGAAATTATATTAATAATAACGGATTCGGTGCACATTTACCATGGTCTGATGGTTTAGTGTATGTGGATTGGGGGACGCCTCAAGTTGGGAGACTCACTAAGTCTGGTCTGTCAAACTTAACAGATAAAATAGAGTTATGGACTATTCGCGTTACAAAAGATCACAACCCCTCACAGGCTACGTTAGACCTATTCAGAGGAACCGCTAGTGTGTCACCTATAGCGTCAGCAGTAATTACAGATCTCTTACCATCCAGTTCCCACACTTTTTCCATCGGAAGTATTGTAGACAACGCAACGCCCGTAAGTAGTACAAAAATGAATCTATACGCTTTCTTGATCTATAATAAAAGTTTGACAAATGCAGAGTTGAAACAGATGTTTAGATACTTTCAAAATGAGTTCCTTCGTTTCCAACAGTAATCTCTTAACTTTTATATAAACCAATTTATATGGTGGAACCAAGAAAGTGCATATTTGACTGGAATCATATTTCAGACAAATTAAGTGATGATCAAATCAAAGAATTAAATGGTTATTATGCAACTTATCATAGAAAGTGTTGGGTTTACAAATATGCTCTCAAACGTTTTAAACGCTGGAAATTATTAGGAAACTCCTTATCATTGGTTTTTGCCTCTGGTGGAATTGCATCATCAGTAGCCACAGGTGGTGTTAGTCTTGTAGCCATAAGTACTGCTGCACTTTTAATTCAAGGTTGGATGCAACATAAAAACTTAGATCAAAAAATTCAAAATTGTACCTATGCTTATCAAAGTTATGAACATTTGTTAAATGATATAAGAGCAATAATGAGAAGAGGAACTTTTGATCAAGATTACCTATTTAATAAAATGTGTAATATTGATGATTATGTGGCTGACAATAGTCCTATTGTAGATAAATATGTATCCCGTTATAATAATAAATTTACAGTAAATCTGTCAAATAGTCGTAATGCTATTTTTCAATAATTTTTTAAAAAAATTTTTAAAAAAATATTGAAAAAGTACTTTTTCTTCTACCACAAATGCGAATGGTACATGAATTATTACTTAAATTTTTTTGGTTTATTTAAGGTATTTGAAAACTATTACCAAATAATTTTCTTTTTCTTTTATTACAATATTCACAATATGAAACTAATACTTTTTGTCCATCTCTTCTTGTAACAAATTTTATTGAACCTTCACGGTGAGGTGTATTTTTTTTTTCATTGTGGCAATAGGTTTCAGGTATTTTTTTTAAACTTCTACTATATTGAATATAATTATTACTATTAAAATTTCGAAATATAATTTTTATAATAAATAAATTTAAATTATAAATATCATGAAAATAAATAGTTGAATTTTCATACTGATTATCTTCATAATCAATATCTCTATCATTTTCACTATAACTTTCCACAATTTGAGTTCTACAATGAGGGCAACATCCCCTTCCATATCTAGAGTTTAACCATTGTGTCATACAAGAGGAATGAATAACACATTTACATTCTTGACAACCTTCATTATCAGTTGCGAATGGTAATTCTTCTGATTTACATATGAGACAAGTATTCATATAATATATAATATATATATTTTTTTTTTTAATATTGTAAAAACTGAAAACGGACATATGGATTTTACTTTGGTAATTACATGAAATTTTCCATATGGATATTAAATAAACTCCCTAAAAAATGCCTATGGAAATTTCCATAGGCATTTTTTTTGCTTTGTCAAAAATCCCCTGTGGGGATCCTCTGTGGGGAAATTACGTTTAAAAAAAGAAAAAATTGAAAAAAATGATCCTTGGTTGCCGATGCGCATTAAAAGGTTTTTTACTTTGTAATTACGTTTAAAAATTGAAAAAAATGATCCTTGGTTGCCGATGCGCATTAAAAGAAAATTTTTTACTTTGTAATTTTTTCCATTTAAAATTCCATTTAAAAATTTTTAATTTTTAAAAGAAAATGTGTTTTTTAAAAAAACTGGCCTAGAACTCTCATTATCTATCTACTTTGGACGGTTATTTTCAGATTCTACATTATATTTGCTTTCCAGTGACATATCGTTTTCAGGGTTTCCTTAAGAACAACGCGCAGGAGAGATTATCCAAAAGGCTCCCCTAAAGGTTAACAGTAACCTTAAATCACCAATTTTTCCGCAAAGCCTTTGCGGCGGACAAAACGGAGGAACTTGATCCAGGAAAAGAAAGAACGCAAGGAATGCTAACCTGAGTAACAAAATTCCCGAAAAATTGCCTAAAATACTTCCCGAAATTTCCTAAACAAAAATTATAAAAACGTTTTCTTAAATCGTCGAAAATTTCTCTAAATTTCTTTATATACACCATTCGCAATTTTCCCAGTTTAGCAAAGACATGACGTGGAATAACGTAACCTGACAAGACTTGACGACAAAAAGGAAACACGGAACAACATCACAGTTAATTAAAAAGTTGCCAGGGATTCCGCCACGTTTTCTCTTAAACTTCACTGATGGCCACATACGTGCGACACGGTTGGGTCCGTGGGATACAAAAGAATTTGATAGCAAGTTTATTTCTGGTTCATCCGCCACGTACTGTGGCCACTAAAGCCTAACACCTTGAAGCTAGTCAGCGGGAAGATCCCAAAAATATCAGGGTGTAGCTCGATACAACAGCCGAAACGTCACCTGAAAAAATGATTTGTCTCCAAAATTCTACTTATTTTCTAAAATTCCCGGAACTTTATTAATTCCTTTCAGTGTCCAAAATTCACAAAAGGAGATTCCGGAGTTCTGTAGCTAACCTTAACTTATACAATACCAGAAATAATTGGTGGTAAAAATGAAAACTAAAATTGTTGACTGTATGATGGAAGTTATCCAGCAAATTTGTGGTAGAAAAGTCATTGACAGCGATCGTTGTACGAACCGAGGCGTACAAATATACACGCCATGTTGCATGCTCAAATTTATGTATGAAGAAAATAGTCAGCATTAAGGCAAATGCAACAACGTTGCTTATCGAACTCTTTTGTAGGGTAACAAGTTAAAAGATATAGAGGTTTTACGATCAGAAACGTATACTAAAATACTTTTATTTATACTGCAAATGAGAGAAAAATAAATAAACCGTACCTGTAAATTGTAATTTACACTTTGCATTTGTTTTCGCCTGTTTGAGGATTCTATTTAAAAATATGCTCAAATAAAATATAACTCTTGCAACAAACCGTACTAGACGATAATCTTAAAATTTCAGTTATGATGCATGTTAGCCAAAGCGAGACTGAGAAAAGCAATACGCCGTGACTAAATTCTTTTACCACATGCATTTGCGCGTGTTTTCCACCACTACCCCTCGACATTCAGTACTTTTCCGTTGGTTGAAGACACTAAAATAAAGAAAGAAGACAAAAGGAGATCACCTAAACTTAGACGAAACTCGTCTTATTGATTTGAAATGAATGGTTTTTCGTATGTTTTACTCTGTACACATTCAACGAATGGAATTATCCGTAGTTACAGCTAGAAGAATCAAAGCTCGGCTGATATTTTAAAACTTAGAGCGCTAGCTTTAAGGCTAATATTCAGATTCATCAATACTTTCTTGGCTACAATTTGACTCAGTACAGAGAAATTGAATTACTGAGTGATTATTTTCCCGCAGTAGTCTTTTATTTTTCTTCACCTTCCACGGGAAAATTTGAGTTGATTGGTAAAATTTATGAAGGGTGACTGTGTTTTCAATCAGAGCAGAAATTACTCAGGCTTAATCGAGGGACAGTTGATCAAGGATATCAATACTGCAAATCTGCTTTCAGAAGCGCGTTTTAATCTTACGCCGGATTAGTCAGCCTGTGAAGAAGGAATTCAATCTTGAATTAACTAGTACTGAATCGGGGAAGAGTTTAATGCAGCCTTCTAGCAATCGGGGTCAGGTTATTTGAGGCCTTCCAAGGGATAGAACTGACAAGCAACATGGCTCCGAAAGCAGGCGACAATGTTCTCTCAAAACTGTCCAGCCGAGAACCGACAGAAATTGGCAGAAAAAGCGCGACAGTTTGAGATAGGGACAATTCCTCCTTTTCAATTTTTAATTATTTGTTTTCTTTGCGATAGTGACATTTGTCTCTAACCAAATACTGGACATGCAGACAGAGTCGTACTACAAGCGACCAAGCGACACCTGACCACCCCTTGGAAGACCTCTTTTTTGTAGTAAAAATTAATAGAAGTAAGTACAGGTTAGAAATTTGGTACCGTTTTTAATCCGGCGACGATTTCAGGGACTTGGAAGACCCCGATACACTTTCAGCAATTTAAATTTGCTTTTCAAAGTCTACCACTCTACAAGCGCGACAAACAAAAAAATACTGAGAAGGCCAAAAGTCGTGAGTGCACCCATAAATATTAGGCTTATATACAACCTTATGAAATTCCTTGTTAGGGAGAACTATAAACTACCATATATAAGTTAGACGAAATAAAGTGAAAGAGCATATTAAAAAAAAAAAACAAATACGTCTTGACACCGAAAAACACACTTTAGTTAATGGTTGACTGAGAACAACAGAAATTTGCAGAATGTAATAAACATGTTAAAAGCCTGTCATAATGTTACTCTTACGACAAATTCTGACAGATTCAAATTGGCATCGGCCATTTAGTTGACATTTGCAGCTGCAGTACATTTTAGCTCACGTGGACATCTTTAAAATGCACGGTGCGGGTTCTTATGTCTTAAAGTTGCTGTCTGTTGTGGCTGCACGTGATTCGCACGAGGACGTGCAATTAAGAGGTTATTCCTTAAGTGTAAAATAATATTAGATTTAAATTGCTGTGGTAAATCTTTTTACAACAATCTCTGCAGCAAGAAAAGGTCAAGAAACCGTTGCGTGTCTAAGTCCAAGGAACGTTTGCGCGTGCTCATTGTGTTCCCTTCTTTACCACTTGCAAATGTTACGGGTTTTTGTGGTAAGGAAGGACCATGGACATGCCAGCCATCAACAAACATAGTTGTTATTCCTAAGATGACTTAAAGCCAAAATATTGAATTAAGAATGCAATATTTAACCCCTGATCAGAAATTGTTTTTCTGTATCGCAAAATATCTTCGTAAAGACATTAACCGTAACAAGGTACTTAAAAAAAAGGTACTTATTAAAATTCTACTCACGCACAACTTTACGGTAATCAAAGATGAGGAAGCGATAAGTATTTTCTCCGTCGGTGGGCTAATCTACCTGTTTGCGGAACAGACTAAAGTGCTTTAATCGATAACGATCGCTGAGAACAGATTAAATATAAAGGAGTGAAACGTGGCGATAATTTTCCACACAATGCGAGCGAGTTTGTGATAAAGAGGTGTATAACTCCAACGCAGTTAATCTCCTTGCTTTTGGAACACACAGTCATCACTTGTTGAGAGGTGTTGTTCCAGCGAAGGTTTATCACAAGGGCCAAAAGTGACGCAGGTGTGAAAAGGAAAAGGTTAGGGGTTGCAGAGTCCTAAATTTATTTCCTCTAACAGATACAGAACATATCAACTGAATGATCATGTGAAACTACTGAATTCAGGGAAACATAAGCACAACCTTACAAAGTTGGTTTATGTTGTTTGCATTCAAGAAATCTTGCAGCTTCACTTTGATTCGAATGGTAACACACTGGCTTTGTAATACCTTTGCTCTAGTTTTTACTTTTCAAAAAAACAAAACAAGCAAACAAAACACAATTTGTTAATGTGTGACAGTAACAAGAAAATCAACGGAAAATCTTTGTAAATCGCTCTGGAAAACAATCTCGTTGAACAGGAGACGAATATTAGGTTAATCCGGGCCAGGGTTTAAGAAGCCGTGGGTGAACGTACCAATGGTTAAAAGAAGGTATGATACTAGTTAGTCATCTACTTGAATATGTATGTGATTCTTATATCAAATTTCGCTGTTAAAAATTTGCTTTTAGAAATGAAGGCTTGTTTTCAATTACCTCGTCTGTTACAGCTGTCTGGTCGTTTCTTCGTTTTACCTAACATTTCGGAGAAAAATGTTGCTCGTTTTACCGTGTGATATTCTTTCTCAAAATCCTTTTGCGGAAGAAAACAAGTTTCGGTGTGATAAAGCGGCTGTAGGTGTGTCCAAGGCGTGCATGTAGGTTGATCGCTGTAGGTCGCCATCCAGATTAGTGCCGCTATATCTTTTTTGCACCGGAAAAATGGTCCGCAACGGCGAATTAAAAACATGTTTTAAATGACACAAACATTTTTTTAACCAAGCGATTACTAAGGAGCCCCTTCAGGTAACAGAAGTTGCCTTCTGAATCAAATGCTGAAATGATTTAAACAAACAAGCTGTGGATTTTTATCGAGCCAACAGTGTTAGTAGCTCGATGGTTCTTTAATTTTCTTTTTAAATCAAACTGTAGGTATAATGAGATAGTGTTCGGTAATTTAACAAAAAATGAACTGGATAATTTCTGAGTAAGCCTCACGTGAATTATAAACTGCTGAGACCGAGGAAAAACTTCTAGCAGATGAACGTAAATGTTAACCTCAGAGAATAACCATAGTTAAATTTACGATTTAGGCCAACCCTATGCCAAAAAACTCCTCTTTTTTAAGATTAACATCTCTTAGACATTCACTGATTTCTTTCGGCAAAATTCAGTCCTTTTCGTTTGAAACCTCGAAGGCGACAAAGTGCGGAAAGAGTTCTGTCCGATTTAGATCTCTTGGGTGATCTGTGAAAAAGTAATATTTCTCCGGCTCTGAAGACATTCACTGATTTTTTTAGGAAAATTTCGGTCCCTTCGTTTGAAACTTTGAAGTCAACAAAGTGAAAGATTTCTGTCCATTGATTTGGATCCCTTGGGTGCTTTGTGAAAAAATGGTATTGTCTCTCTCTTTCTGTGTGTGTGTGTTTTTTTTTTGTTTTTGTTTTTTTGTTTTTTTTTTTTTTGCAGATGTTTAAAAAAATGTGACGAGAGAAAAACAACGCAACAAAAATATGCAGCAAATAAAACTCTGTGTCATGCTACCTAATGACGTCATTCGTACAGCTGCCTTATAAGAGCCAATCACAAAGCTCGAAGTTTTATAAAAACAGCAACAAGAACATGTTTTTCGTTATTGTAAGTTATTTCTTAACCTGTTTATATCCCTTGCAAGATTATGGCATCCATAGATTCTAAATAGTGACATAAAGAGCTGTTTTTTGTGAAAATAAAAGTACTTCTTGACCCTCTGTTTGTTTGTTTTGACCAGGTATATTTTGCATGACAGTATCCTAGATTTTTACCAAGTCTCAGCCGTTCAGTTTGCATCTTGATTACAGGGTATGATTAAGGAGATATCAGCTCTTGTTAAAATGCATCAGTGGGATGTATCTGAAAAGCCAAAATATTAATTTCCGTGTTTTTAACTCAGAGGGCTAAAAGCTACCAAACAAGGAAAGAAAACTAAGCGAAAATAGATAAACATTGAAGAGTAAGGAAAGATTAAGCTTTTTACTAAGGTAACTATTTATATATTCATTGACTGTCAAATGTTAAAGTGGGCATCTCACAGCTCTCTGTCTGTAAGGAATGGAGCCCGTTTCTCGAACCTAAAACCTTTTCGGGCCCGAAAAGCCATTTCTAAAGCTGCGATCCACTTTTTCTAGAAAGCTGCTCTTTTACTACGATTTTAAGATATGACAGGGAAAATTTGTTGTAAAATTTCATGGCTGGAAACGTCTTCGTTTTTAAAATACGTAGAAAATTATGGCACTCGAAATAGGCCCGAAAAGTTTCGGGGGTTTCGAGAAACGCACACCTGAATTGTTTGTTTTTGTCTAAAATAAAAACAAAATTAAAACGACGGTGAGGGCATCGCCTTAAAAAGACAAAATACACTGAATGGACACCAAATAATTTTTTCATTATTATTTTTCTTTCGCTTTTGATCCGTAGACGGCTCAAAACCTTTTAAAGCCAATGATTGATTAGAGGTGAGGATTGTATTTACGGACTTAGTTCAACTAAGTCTTAGTCTTAGTCTAACTTTAGTAAACCCACCTTCTACAATACAATAACCAGTTCAGAGGAAAGTATTGTTCATCTATAGCTTTAATGTGAGCGGTCATTCTGAAGTATTTCAACCAAAGAATGAACGGCTGAAAACACTTTCGACGAACTTGGTACTTGGTACTTAGTACTGCGTGAAACAAGCGCAAAGAGATCATCGCATGCTTCTTTAGTTAAAGGGAAACAGTTGCTAGTACTCCACTTTGACGCAAGGACACTGAGTGTCTTCGATCGCGTATGACCAAGGTAGCAATTGATACTAACTTGAAAAAGTCAGATCGGAACTTTGGTTCTTCTCAGTGTTGTATGGTGCTTGGCGAAACTGGGAGCTGCTCACTTTAGATCATGCTTTCTCTTAAAACATTCGCCTCCCATGATTGATATTACCGGGCAAAACACCCCGTGTACTCCGGAGAACGATACTTAAATGTAATTTCTTCGCAAAAATGTGGGATTACTGAGCATGAAGTACCCATTACTCCGCTTTCAAGCAGTTGCCATTCGAGCGATAGTAGAAGCTTGTAACGCGCAGAGTGAATACCCAACTCCCAGTTCACCGGCCGGCGCAGATGATAGCCAACTACAAAACTCGTGGTTTAGATTCAAGGTTTTGTAGGGAAAGTGATGCCACGTGATTTCAAAGGTGTTTGTACCAATTTCAGTTGTTACTTAACAGGTTGCCCATATTATGTAAGTTTGCTATCGTCGGGTCACATTCTCCACTGACAAAACGACCTTGGATCTGTTCATTTCACGCGACGTTTTCAAATAAATATGCAAAAAATGACAGTGAAAGAGCGATTGTTTTGTCGCGTTCTTACTGTCGTTGCCGTCCTCATTGCATTCCCTACTCACTGGAGCAGAATAAATTCTACTAGAAAAGAAAACGAGAATTAGAAGTGAACGATCGTTATGTAATTTGGCTTCAATGGATCAGCCATTAGTTACGGAGTTTGTTATCATTAGCGGCAAACGGTTTCTCCTTTTTAATGGTCATTATTAAATTTTTAATATGCCTTTTAAGGCTTTTTAACCCTTTTTGTATGCAGCTTGACTACAAGTTTGAGTAGCCTACAGATAACACAGTTGTTATATAACGCGAGCAAAAAGTAGGATTGCCTTGTTTATGCGAAAACATTGCGCAGATGTTTTACAATAAATTACCCGCCTTAAAAAAAATTATCATTCATTGAAAAACATTTGATCACATCTAGCCCTCCAAAATAATTAATTCGTTGGATGTCTTGGAAATTAAGTGCATTTCCTGTACAGTGTACCAGGTTTACCGGCAGTACGATTAAGTCCGAAAACTCACAGAAAATATATCAAAAGACTGGTTATACGGGTTAAGGTAGTGAGTGGTGAGTATGTGGAATACTTACTCTTAAATTGCACTTCTTTGTGGTATACAAGCATAGCTTTCTTAATATTTTAAGGCATTAAGCACCGCAAAGTAGATGAAATCCATCTTCTTGTTGTGACGATATTTTTCCGTCAAATCTTCCGAAAAGGTCTGGAAATATTCTGATTCCCTTGCCTTTTAGGAATTGCCGAATATGTGCGAAATACAGCTTACTGAAAAGCATTTGCTCTTTGGTATTAGGAAAAAATTTAAACCTTCGTTGTGTTAAAGAGCCGAGACCAGTGTAACATTTAAAATAATATTTTCAGTTTGAAAAAGTGGGGCCCTTAAAAGTTCTATTCTTGCGGGCCAAAATCCGGCGTTGAATTTTATATTAAGGAGACTCTGGCGGAAAGAAGATCATTGTTTAACAAAACAGTGATCGTCTATATATCTGTTAGACGGAATACATTGTGTCTTTGCCAAAGTTTTTTGAAACAATATTCGCATTTTCATACTTCGATTCTAAACTTTAGCGCAGAAACTATCAGATTTTAAGGTGGCTCAAAGTGGTTTTGTAACCAGTTCTTTGGATCGATACTACTACATTTTTGCGTTTGCCGGTTTCCTTGAAAAATGCACAATTATTTCTTTTACATATAGGCCTAGGGTAACCATAGCAACACTACAGCCTCTCAGAAACACCTTTAAATTTAGCTTTATGTACCTGTAACCCCAAAGCCCCATTTTATATTATTGAATTGCAGTTAGCATATCAAGAAGAGAGATCAGCTAGCGCACAGAAAATATACTTTAAACTGAATTAAGTATACATTATAGACCAGGCCCCGGTTGTTCAAATGTTGGATAGCGCTATCCACCGGGATAATTAAATCACTCTCCAGCGAATAAGTATTGGGAAAGCTAATTGTACTATCCACTGGATAGATATTTATCCGATGGATAGCGCTAACCTGCCTTTGAACAACCACGGCCAGGGGTTTTGTTTCAGGCCGAATACCGGAGAGTCTCCTTCGTAGACGCTCTTTTGGCTCGTCACGTAATCTTTCCTCCCTAACGAACGTCTGCTGAAACGAACGGGGATTTGCGTAGTCCAATCAGAGCGCACTTCCCAATCCTGGAAGTGTACTTTGGACTTGGATATGCTACGTCAACAGTTTACATTTCACGACAGCACTTGCAATGGTTTCATAGTCTTTTTTTATTTTTATTTTTTTTTTATTTAAACATATTAACCATTGCTTGCTCCAAATGCACCTGGGCTTTTCAAGGGGGCTCACAATGCAATGTTCCACAGTCTGACAGCAAACGCTTGTTGACAGTTTTACTGGGATAGTGAACTGATATTTGCACTAGAGAACCTCCGTGGGCTGACGGTCTGTCCCCGATTTTGAGAGCAAGGCATTTTGTATCGTAGTAGATCATGTCAAATTAGGGGTCGAGATAGGTGATAAACAAACCGGCTTCCTTTGTTAGCGGCGGAGTTTGAGGGATTTCCTCGGTGATTGACGAAATAATTCATATTGACTTCGGCAACTTTCCGATAATGCAGAACTTTCGTCATCAGTCTTATTCCGAAGAAATAGAAGGTAACAAATTTCAGTGATTTTGTTGCGGTACGTTTAACAGTTAAAGGTGCGATTGTTGCAATAACATCCACCTCCGTTTCAGTTGAATCTCGTTGTACTCGCTTCGTTCTTATTACAGCTTTCTTGTATTTCTCCTTAAATCTCCTCTTGCGTTGCTCCCAGGTGTGCTTTAATTTTTTTAAAGTGAAGTAACCGCCTATGGCCCCGCGGAAACTCCAGTATCTCTTTACAAGAATTATGGTCCGTACTTTTTTGACGGGGTCCGGACCCACTTTTTCTGTAATGTAAACGCGCCTTTAAGGACGTTCGCACTAATTCACGCGCATCCCTACTGCGCAAGAAATCCATGTCGCAAGGTCATGCCACGTCAGCCATCGAGCACGTGCGCTTGAGGAAGAAAGCTAAGCAAGTAAAAGGATGGTAGCTGTTGCGTTCCCTTCGCCTTCAGTTTACTCTCTTAAATGGTCGGTGATACCTACTTTTCTTTCCAGAAACAGATTTTATTTACAATTGTCTCCGCTGACATTGTCCAAAAATGAACAAAAAATCAATGTGGGAAGTTAAAAAATTCAAGATTTCTGTCCACGGAACATCGAATCCTGCCATCTTGCGGCTGCAAGGCGAGTGAAACTATGATCGCTAAATGCGAACTTGTTCTTTAAGGAACCTCACCAGTTGACTAAATTCACTTAATAGGTCCACTTAAACAATATTTGGCAGAAAACATTTCACTTCAAAGACTCAGTTGCAATATTTTTCGGCTTACAGACACTGGCCTTATTCGCTAACGAAGCCCGATTTTTTCAGATTTAGGGTGTTCTTCCCGGCATGTTCTCTCCAAAATGAAGTAGAAATCTGCAATCAACATCATGCGAGGATTAGGTTAAGGCTGCGTAGGTTAACCAGACAACACTCACTGAGTCACGCCTCACCTTCAATCGATCAGACTTTTCTTAAACATTGGAAAAGTCGTGCCTTTTCATGCGGCAATCACCAGAAGCAAAAAGAGATATCGTTTTCAAAACGAGTTTTAGCCACATTTAATTTGTTATGTAAATTCCTCATCAGATTTGATTTGCTTAAAGTCTCACGTTTCAACTGCAGATTACGTAGCCGTGAAAATTCAGGTTTGAAGTCCAGAAAAAGAACATGCCAACGCCAACGGACCAACATCTGGAAAGAACCTTCGACTGGCATGATGCATGGTACCTGGCATACGGGATAGTCATGTTTGCAATCCTCTCCATTGGTTTCCTTGGCAACGCGTTGACAGTCATCATCTTACGAAGGCATGAGCACGTGAGTAAGTCACTCACACCTCTGATGATCAATATGTCCATAGGAAGTCTCATTATCATCGTGTTGGGGTACCCAGTAGTGATTACTCTCCTATTGAGTGGAGGTCAAATTAGCAAAGAGGACACCACCTGCAAATGGAGCGCCTTCATTAACGGGACAGTAGGTATGTTAACTCCTGATGAGTTTCGTATTATAATAGGACCCGCATCTATCAAGCCGCACTGAACAGATCGCATAAATCGGTATTCCCTGGGTTTCTTTGAGGTCTACGAGGTAGGATGATAAATACGACGCTACGTAAGGCCGTCCCCTCTTGGACTTCTCGATACCTCCACACCGACCACCTAGATTGATTCCAAAATAATCAAAACTAATACAGATGTAGCATCGTGATGCAGTGTTTAACTTCCCTTGAAAACACAATTATGCCCGAAACTGTTAAATTGACTCTCGACTTATTTATGCTGCCTAGACAGTTTAAATGGTCCTAATCTCATTTTGTGTATCCTTCATAACAGGTATCTCGGGAATAGTAACTCTGACAGAGATGAGCCTTGTTATCAGCTACAGCTTGCACCGGATGAACCCAAATGTTCGTCTCTCGAAACGAAACCTGGGACTTGTCATCGCTGGGTCCTGGGCCTATGGATTAGTGTCCATGTTCCCTCCGCTAGTAGGCTGGAATCGGTTCGTTCCAGGAGCCGCTTATATCAGCTGTGGTCCCGACTGGACAGATAATTCTCCAGCTGGGATGTCATACAACTTGATGCTAGTCGTTCTCGGATTCTTTCTGCCTCTTTCAGTCATGTGCTTCGCTTACTACAGGATTTACAGGTATAAAGGTTCATGCGAAATTTCTCTTCATTTTCCCATTACAAGTAATATTAAGATTGAGAATCCTTAATTAATTAGGTTGATTATAACTAAGTACACAAGAATTTGGTTTATCAACGGAGTTTAGAAATCAAATGGAGAATGATCGTCGCAGTAGTGATCGCAATTTTTACAATTGCGTAAAGAAGCCTGAAAAAAATTCAGGACTTCAACAGGGCTTGAACCCGTGACCTCGCGATTCCGGTGCGATGAAACCAGTGACGTTGGGAGCAGGTCAATTTTGGATTCATTATATAAAGTAAATTGACCACCGTACAGAAAAAGCTGACGTTTCGAGCGTTAGCCCCTCGTCAGAGCGAATCGAGGAATTATGGGTTCTGTGTGGTTTATGGAGCTACGCTATTGGTGTTAACATGGCAACGTCAAAAACAGGAATAAATTAGTTGACTGAAAAACGTTCGTTAATGCCGTGGGGATTAAGTGTCCCGATTTGGAATATGAACTTTTGTTCTTGATTCTTGCAGCTTTCCGCGGTACCTTGATGTAGGAAAAGCCCGCAGATAGCCATGTGGAGTGGTTAAGGAGATTAAGATGACGAGCGACTGGCTTGGCTGCTTCCTTGTCATCTTTCTCGAATCGCGAAGGTGTTCACGGAATCGATTACCTAGTCATCTTCTGTCTCACCAATGAATAACTTTTTTCATAAAGTACAGGTTATGCAATAGATGACGTTGGCTGAGGTACACGTGAAACGATCGGTGATCTTAACAGATTGCGCGGCTTAGGTCACGTTTGCCATGTTAACACAAAGTTCACATAGTTCTCAAATTGCACTCGTATAATTTTGAGAAGTTAAAATAACCCGTACCAATTAATCCCCAATTGTATCCGAGATCGTGCGATTTACTATACTAATTGTCATAGAGTTACTTAGTGGTTTAAAGCCTTGCTATTTCTTTCTGTTTTTAGGCTACTGCGTGGCCGAGAGCTATTCATTTCTGGCAACGGGCATTTTCAAATACGACAGAAACTGTACATGAAGAAGCTTGTGCGCATGACAGTGATAGCAATAGTCGCTTTTATGTTGAGCTGGGCGCCATATTGCCTGGTAAGCATAGTTGCGGCCTTTAAGGGAAGTCACGTGTTTAACAGTGGCGAAGCTGAGATCCCAGAGATCATGGCTAAGGCATCAGTCATTTACAATCCCATTGTGTATATAATAACAAATAGCAGTTTTCGAGCAAGTTTTTGGAAAGTGCTTTCATGTAGCAGACGCACAATGGTGGTTCATATCAGTAAAAATATCGTATTCAAAGACGGTCCAGCACGCCGCAGTCTCAAAGCAAGACGCATGGCCGTTCTCTTGAAACCGCTGAATGAAGTGAACGTATACACTGGTGGGTATGTTGTAGCAATGGGCTTCACTCATTTGAATGAATTGTGAGTGAATCATGGAATATATCATAGAGCGAGTATAATGGCACTATGTTCACAGCAACAGCAGTCCGGTAGCAGGCCCCAAAGCAGCTGCATAAGGACGAGAATTACGACCAGCATCAAATCTCAGGGACATCCACAAAGAAAAACGAAGATTTCCTTGTTCTCAGAAAATTCTGGGCTGTTTTGGAATTTCAGACCGCGCAGGGAAAGCAGGGAACAGACTAAATGCTAGAAAGCGCTATCTCGACAACACATTGTATCTTACAAGGGAAAGCACATTTCTCCAGACAACTTTCCAGCATAGCGAAGTTTCAAGGTGGCACACTTCAACTGAAAGAAAACGTTAGTTCATTTTGCCACGATTACATATTAACTTCAAACGTGGTTAATTAAGCCTTTCGAACCTATTTCCCACTCAAAGTAAGCTTTACGTGCTCCGTGCCAGTCAATACACAAGAATAGGAAAGCATCTAAAACAATAATAAGATGACGTACTAACATGACTTTATCACTGAAATAATCAGTAGAAAATTATAAGTAAAATGGGATACATGTATAACTGAATAAATAGCTAATGAAATGTCATAGTAACAGAATTAAACTGGGGCAAATTTTAGGAAAGTGACTTGACAGAAGTTAAAGGAGCTCTGTCATGCTATTTCGGTCCGCTGTAAAATGCCAAAAGATGTCGGAAAAAAAACAAAAATATTATCAGTAATGAAGCAGCTTATTTACTTAAGACTGTGTTACTGCACTGACACTAAAAACTATTTTCTTTTGTTACGGATGGCAAGGATGGAAATAGATTGTTTTGAAAAATGTAGCCTAAATATTTCAAACTCTCGCAGGTCACCGTGAACATGAGCCATGGCCATAAATGTACTATAGATGAATTTTTCTGCAAAAAATCCATTGATATCTTTCTCCTACATTTCAAGGAATGTTTTGGCATAAGTTGAGGTCATTAAATAGCATTTCTGTTGAGTTTTCGCCTGAAAACAGCAAAACTCCTCTGTTCATCATGGTTTCCAAACTTCGGTGCGAGCAAGTGCGTTGAAAAAGGGAAGCGCACCTGAATTTTTGTCAGGGATTTTGAGGGGCCGGTTTCGCCGAAGGTTGTGTGACATACTTGTAGCTGCTCGCACTATCAAGCTCCATGGAACTGTTCGCCAAATTTAAAGTTATGATAATTAGGATTTCATACTGAATGCTGGCCTTTGAGGAAGTGATTTGCAGTGATTTCTCTTTGAGACTAATAGTGCATGGACACTCTCTTGTTGAGACTTATTTATGAGTGTGAGAAGATTTACTTGCGATTCCTTCGAAATCATAAGAGCGTAGAGCTTTCTTCATATAAACGGTATTCGAATCATTACGTCATTATGGCGTCGTTTGGTTGTCGTGATAATCGTATCCAACATTAAAAAATTATCAAATTTAGTGGTTGTAACTTCATCAGTTCTGAAGTTATACGTTTTAATTACAAATTTCCAAAGATGATAAAGACCTCAAAAAGACCTATCTGCCTAGGTTAAGTTGCCAATGACAGCGCTCCAAGCTCACTTTTTCAAAAAGTCGCCTTTTGGCGACCCTCAATTGTAAAATGCCAGAATTTTAGTCGCCAAATATATTTTCCACTCGCCATGGCGACCAAAATGGTCGCAGCTTGGAGTGCTGCAATGAGATCAGTGTTAACGGAAAATTTCGTTAAACAAAGTCGATTTATTATGTACTGCAGAGCCTCGTTAGTTTAATGATCAAAATACCTTGTCCTAAATTATTTTCATTTTGTATTAGATATCAGAACAGGGGGACGTAAAAATCCCTTGAAGTCTAAGTTGGTCACTAGATTACTTTTGCGCTTACTTTTCTGCACAGTTAATGCAAAGGGCCGCCGATGATGTTTAGGGTCCACTTCAAAACAGAAGCTAACTGTCATTATACATGAAAAGAAATTCAAACAACGTTTCCATGACTTTGTGACGTCATTGTCAAGTTCAAATCTCTTAAGTTAAAATCTCCCTCGATATTCGCATACAAATCACAAGCTCAAAGTTTGGGAAATACTCATGGAAATACTTCAGGTGCCGGAGATAAAAGGGTATACAATAGAACCCCGGTAACTCGAACTCGGATAATTCGAACTCCCCTGTTAACTAGAACTGAGTCTCAATCCTCTTGGGTTTGACCCAACTTTTCAGTCACTTTTACTCGGTTAACTCGAACTCGGATAACTCGAAAACCCTACTAACTCGAACTAAATTTCGTTTCTCTTGATCAAAATTTACCCGGATAAATCGAATTTCTGGTTCATATAACTCGCCACGGATGCCCATTGAGATACCCCATTAGCTTTTCTTATCATGTGATCGAATTCTAACACTACAACAAAGACTGGAGCAATTGCATTTTAATTGGTGCAACGAACAGATCACGTATTTGACAGTTATTTACGGTATTTCACAGTATTGCATTGTCGTAAGAATGCATAATCGTTACAGTTGTTACAAAAGTATTAGTTTCTCGTGAAATAAGTTTAATTTGCACTGTATTGTATACCGAAGTGCTGAAAATCAATAAACTATTAATTATTAACCTGGGAAATTGAATATTTTAATCGACCCCGATAACTCGAAACCCCGCTAACTCGAACAGTTTTTCGTTTCCCTTCAGAGTTACAGTTACCTGGGTTCTACTGTATATAGCAAAGTAAAGGTATTTGTGTTCTAATTAAATAGTTATGGGTGGATTGAGCTTGTATTGCTGGTTTGCATGTGACGTCATGGCGGCCATGTTGGATGGGAACTAAACTTTATTTTATGCAAATTCTGCGAAAAAAGATTGTACTGTATTTTAGTCATCCAACATGGCCGCCTTGTCACGTGGTTGAAAACCAAGAATTATTTGAATTAGCGAGATTTGGACTTCTTGGACGTCTTTGTCAGCATGTAAACTGTAATTCTATTATTCTATTCCTTTTTTTTGGCTCGAACTTGATCTTCGGGCCCTTCATGTTCTTAGCGTGATCTTATGACGTCAAGCGGATGCGACAGCGTCAAGTCAGCAGAAACAAAAACCGGAGTAGCTTGGTGAAAAAACTATTGCTTAATATTGATATATTTTATACTTAAATTAATTACTATTTACATACATTAATTCCTCTTGATTTATTTTTATCATTTTGATGTTCATCGTCATGTGTTTTATATATGAGCCTCTGGGCTCGATACAAAGGCCAACGTTATCCCACGCATTGGCGCTAGTAAATTGGTTGATTGATTGATTGATTGATTGATTGATTAACTGATTGATTGATTGATTGATTGATTGATTGAGTGATTTACAAACAGTACTAGTATAAGAAATAAGTATAAGCGTTCTCTGGTAAAAAGTTTTAAAAAGACTATGAGCTTTCGACAGACTGAACTGCTGTCTTCAACGGATAAAAACGTGTGAAGAATAAAAGCGAAAGATATTTAAATATATCGGGAAATTGGCATAAATTAAAGGATAAAAACGTGCTAAAAAGAATGTGAAAAGATGCCAAGAAAAATTAATGTTTCTTTAAAAGAATGTGATATTGTCTTGGGAGCGGGCACGAATTATTGTCCGCCCCAACAGTTTTTGCCGTGTGCCATGACTCCAATGTCTTTCTGTTCCGATTGTTCGCTTTGTCGATGATTTTAGAGTTGTTGAAGTCAATAACATGATTAAACGTCCAGGCATGTTTTGCGACTTTTGAGCCTTTAGAACAATGCTTTAAGTTTCTCATGTGTTCTTTTCTCCTAGTAGTAAAGGATCTTTTAGTTTCGCCGATGTAGTTCCAGGGGCAAGATGCGCATGGAATTTTATAAATGACATTGCACTGGTCATTTTCGGCAGGTCGAAACTTAGGAATAGGGAAATGCTGTTGTAAAGTTTGTACCGGTCTGCTGGTGACTTGGATGTCGTGTTCCTTGAGGATTCTTGTTAGAGGTTCCGTGATGCCTTTAATGTAGGGAAGGACTGCAAAGTTGCGCTGGTTTGTTGGGTCGGCCCATTTAAAGAACATACCGACCAACTCCTCTGGAGTGGGTATAGGTGGTGGAGGCCTCGTTTTCTTCCTTATAACATCGGCGGCGATTTTTGTGGGATAGCCGTTGGAGTGTAAAGCCATCTACAAACAAATCCACGGTTGCGCCATGGGTAGCCCCGTCAGCCCTGTAGTAGCCAACTTATGCATGGAAGAAATCGAAAAAACAGCAATTAACGGGACTACTGTCTCGCCCAAATTTTGGAAGCGGTATGTAGATGACAGTTTTTGCATTATTAAGAGTGACGCCGTTGCTTCCTTCCATGATTCTTTGAACTCAATTGATCAGCATATTTCTTTCACCATCGAACACGAGTCCAATGGCCAACTACCCTTTCTTGACACCCTCATCTCGCGTGATAACGGAAACCTTTTGGTTGACATCTACCGCAAACCCACACATACAGATAGATACCTTGACTTTCATTCACACCATGACAGAAAACATAAAATCAGCACCGCTGAGACACTCCTGCATAGAGCTTTGAATCTCCCCAACACACAAGTAGGAAAGACCCGTGAAACTTCCCGTGTTTGTGCCGCTTTACACTCCAACGGCTATCCCACAAAAATCGCCGCCGATGTTATAAGGAAGAAAACGAGGCCTCCACCACCTATACCCACTCCAGAGGAGTTGGTCGGTATGTTCTTTAAATGGGCCGACCCAACAAACCAGCGCAACTTTGCAGTCCTTCCCTACATTAAAGGCATCACGGAACCTCTAACAAGAATCCTCAAGGAACACGACATCCAAGTCACCAGCAGACCGGTACAAACTTTACAACAGCATTTCCCTATTCCTAAGTTTCGACCTGCCGAAAATGACCAGTGCAATGTCATTTATAAAATTCCATGCGCATCTTGCCCCTGGAACTACATCGGCGAAACTAAAAGATCCTTTACTACTAGGAGAAAAGAACACATGAGAAACTTAAAGCATTGTTCTAAAGGCTCAAAAGTCGCAAAACATGCCTGGACGTTTAATCATGTTATTGACTTCAACAACTCTAAAATCATCGACAAAGCGAACAATCGGAACAGAAAGACATTGGAGTCATGGCACACGGCAAAAACTGTTGGGGCGGACAATAATTCGTGCCCGCTCCCAAGACAATATCACATTCTTTTAAAGAAACATTAATTTTTCTTGGCATCTTTTCACATTCTTTTTAGCACGTTTTTATCCTTTAATTTATGCCAATTTCCCGATATATTTAAATATCTTTCGCTTTTATTCTTCACACGTTTTTATCCGTTGAAGACAGCAGTTCAGTCTGTCGAAAGTTCATAGTCTTTTTAAAACTTTTTACCAGAGAACGCTTATACTTATTTCTTATCATGAATCCTGGTAACGGATCCTCAATATTTTTAAGTACTAGTATAGTTGCCGTCAATCGAGGGTTATTTCTTTTCTTTTAATTTGATATAGTGCAAATACTTAGAGTAAGTGTTAAATAGCTTCAGAAAGGAGACTTTCTAAAATGTAATTAGAGTCCGGGATTCCATTCCCAAAGAATTAATACCATCTATCATTTGTTTGTAACTGGTAAACGCTACGTAACTGATCAAAGACAAATAATTGTACTACGCTAATGAAATTGCAACTTTACTGTGCGAATCCAAAAACCGTGACTGACTTTGATTCGATGTTGACATTACCCCTTGTGCAGCAACCAATCAGAGGCGACATGAAACCACAAACTAATTACCGTTACTGTTTGCGGTTTAGATTTCTCGCTTGTGATTGGCTTTTTACTTGAAACACAATAGCATTCCAAAAATATTTTGTGTTCACTGTTTTCGGATTTTCACAGTAATGTTGAAAAATGGCCTGTAGTTTCCTTTATTTCTTATTTTTATTACAGTGCTTTTTATCTTAATTTCTGAAAGTGTTAATGACTGCTTTTGAAGGAAGATGTAATTTTAAAATTACGGTGGCTATTATTTCAAGTTGTGAGAGAAACACTCAGGAGCTTTAATTGAAAAATTAAACCTCTTGAGTGAATTTAAATTTAATTTAATTGTGGCGGGTGACATCAAAAGTTTATATTAAAAAAATACCGTTAAAGGATAGAATTCCATGCATTAAGAGTGGCCTCACTATCAAGCAGCTAGTGCAAGTGTACTGTAGTATTGTACGATCTGTACTAGAATATGCTTGCCCTGTGTGGGCAGCTCTGCCTAAGTACTTAGATGACGCTATAGAATCTGTACAAAAAAAGGGCCCTGCGCATCATTCTGCCGAACTGTCACTATGACGAAGCCCTAATTCAATCTGACATCACTGCCCTTTCCCAAAGAAGGGAAGAAGCTTGCATAAATTTTATCAAGCGTGATTGCCGTTCGTCTCCTGTCCTTAAGCCATTAATTCCTCGCGTGTCAATTGACAGGCCGTACTGCCTCCGATCAGGCGAACGTGTTCCGGTGCGCTTTGTCCCCAAGACAAAGCGTTTCGCAGATTTCTGCACCATTAAGTATCAAGACCAGTTGTAATCCTTTTCTCTGTTATGTTTTCTCTGTTATTTGTGCTTTAATCATAGTTATATCATTATTTATCTGACTGTCTTTATACCGTAGTGTCTTGTGCTATTGTCACTGACCATCCTTGTAATTCAGCCTTTTAGGCTGCGAGAGGGATATCAATAAACTATTATTATTATTATTATTGAATCAAATAGCGGTGGAAAGCGGTGAAGCGAGCTTTTATTCGTTAGTGTTGGTCGAATTTTTGGGCAACGATGAGTTGGTAAAGAAAGAGAGGAAATTTATCCACGCAACTCACTGTTGCTGGTGATTTGAAGCGGACACTCCGCTTTCTTGGGAATTTATTTGCCTTCGAACGCCGACTGGTTCAATTTCGAGTCACCGGCCTTCCCTTTATTTAGAATGGACAGTTACCTCGGATTTAAAAAAACCGATAGCATTCATGATGATGAGGATTTATATAGCGCTTTTATCCAAAGGGCTCAAAGCGCTTTACAAAACTTTTTGGGGACTTTGCCAGAGTGCTTTTAGGCGCAAATTGCAGCCACGCAGTTTACAATCTTATTTGAATGAATAGTAGGATCAACACAGGTGCCCCCGGAACACAATAAGATATAGACCATCACACCGGGGACAACGTTCCCTACTCTTTCCGATCAGTGTGTGGGTTCTTTAACGTCCTACACCAGTACTGTGAGACGGGACCTCCGGTTTTATCGTCCTTGTCTGAGAAAGTCTAACCATTTGCAGATGTCATTACAAAGGTAGCATTTTCCCCTCAGTTATTTAAAGACCCTGAGTGTTGGACCGGCCTGGGCTTGAACCCCCGACCTCCCGTACAGCAGTCCGGTGCTCTACCACTGAACCAACTGGTCAGCATTGCACTTAGACGTCCCAGAAAGCGACAAAGAAACAGTGGAGTGAAGGTAGAAAGCTTCGGATTTGGTTACAATATCAATATTTGTCCACATGAAAAGCACTGCGCTATGGGAGCGGATTTCGCTGTCTTTATCAAGTCCACACGGAGTGTCTGTACAGGGGCGTAGCCAGGGGAGGGTTCCAGGGGTTTCGGACCCCCCCCCCCCCACCCTTCTCTTATTTTTAACAGTGATTTTATCCCAGCAAGAGCGTAATGGACTCTGGATTCATGAAATTCCTCGTTTTGTTTTATGCTTACAATAAGTACAGTGAACGTCATTGTGGTATCTATTTGTACTTACGTAATGTAAGGATTTTAGACCAACCGTTTTCGTTGGAACCAATTTGGAACCCCCCCCCCCCCCTCCTAGAAATCCTGGCTACGCCCCTGCTGTAGAGTGACTTCGCAGTATTTTTGCCATATTTTTGGGCCATATGTTATCAAAAGTGGCCAGACAAGAGGAGGATTATCCGCTAAAGAAAAAAACCTAAATCACTCAGTGATTTAGGTTTTTTTCTTTAGCGGA
>OX419345.1:14463799-14496299 GCA_948470475.1 Galaxea fascicularis
GGAAACTTCCTTGGCTGTTCCACTTATCCTTCTGTCCGCAGCGTTTATTTTCGTGTTAATCCTTCAGGCATGTAAATTCGATTGCCACCAGAATTTTAGATGAATCCGTCTTATTCTTAAGAAAGAAACCGGTGCAATACTATGAAACTATTTTTGCCTGCTACAAATTTGCATAAAAGTCGTCAAAACAAATTATAAAAGTGCATTTCACGGATAAATAATCAGTGAGAGAATTCGTTGAGATTCATTGTGAAGGGTATTTGAACACAAAACCTTTCCTGAGGTCGGGGAACTGTAACAGCGACTCGAGCAATACAGTGTGCATAGTTTTTGATATGCTCGCCACGCCTACATGTACAAACATTTGTTATTTTGATATTCCTGCTTCAAATCTGTGATGTCATTTCCGACCGTTTGCTAGCTTTAACGGCTAGTACGACGAAAGGAAATATGATTTTGGCCGTGAAATTAAGAAAAGTACAATCAAAAACGGTTTTTCCAACTCGGATTGAATAATGATAAAAAAACAAGAGAAATTACAAAAATTATCGAAAATGGCACTATAATTTTTTTTTTACACTATCTCACTGACGGGGGAGGGGGGTGGGGAGGAGGCAACCTTTCCAGGTTAACGGTTATTCTTTTTCCGTCACGGTTAACTTACATGAAAAACAAGGAAACGTCCCTTGTTGAAAATGAGACATAAAGATTCCTTGCTTTTTCGGGATCTGTGTGCTAGAATATCAGAGAGTAGAGTAAAGGAGGTAAAACGGAGTCGAGTGCAACGAAGTCTCTGAATATCTCACATATTCCCTATTCCACTTTTCAAAATAAAAAAAATCATGCTCAATGGTTAACATTTTTCACAGTTAACGATTAAAGGCTACCGCACACTAGCCGATTTTTTGTCGGCCGACAAAAAATCTTCACTTGTCGGCTAGTGTGCGGTGAATTCAGACAAGTCTGCGACAAGATCGGGGCTTGTCGGGCGATATCTGACAGTGCTAGATCTCAAAACGTCTTGTCGGGCCTTGCCAGCTAGCGTGCGGTGGGCCAAGATAATTTGTCGGGGCTCACGCGTACCCAAACCAATGAGGAATTGTCATGAGAGTCACGTGAATAAGCGTCTTTTCCAACATGGCGGAGATCGACTCGACCCCAAGACTAAACGCGGTTAGTCGGGACAAAAACTCGGCTAGTGTGCGGCAAGCTGACGTCTCGACAAATTTTAACCCGATTTAACCCCGACAAAAATCTTCAGCTCTGCGACAACCCCTGCTATTGAGACCCTCTACTACCGCAAGTAAAGAAAAAGTGTCCATTGGTCGCCAATGGACAGTTTGGAAATGAATGGCATCTTGAAAAACATACGTCACATTTATTTAGCTTCTTCCCATTTATCTCGCAAAAACTATCATTTAAATGACTTTTTTTATTTTTCTTTCACTGGAAGAAATCACGTGTGTCCTTTCTTTGATAAATTCCAATTCATGACAAAAAATCTCGTTTAGTCCTGAGCTGGCTCCAACTGAAGTTTTAGCTTCAAAGCTAACGATCCTTTTAACTCAGATCTTTACGCAGACAACCTTGATGTGATCGTGTATGATTTTGTACGACACTGCTCTGGCTGGCGACTCGATCCGAGAGTTGTAGGATACAAAACGGTCTTGGGACTCTTACAGCATACTGAGTTCGAAAGGGTCATTCGGAAGCGTCTATTCATGACAGTATATACAATTGGATTATAGATAGCCGATGCTTTAGCCATGAGTGCAGGAACTTCAGCTTCTCCTGGCGCCAACACATTATTCCCTCTGAACATGCTGATCATGCTGACAAGACAGTATGGCGACCAGCTAAGCATGAACGCGGCTATCGCTGTGGCTGTCAGGCGCAGTAATTTCATCTGCCAGCGCCGCCTTCTCAGTCTGATGCGATTGTTTGCAGTAACAATGTCTCGGCGAAGAAGCCTGGTGACGAAACGTAGATAAATCAAACAAACAATCGAGAAGAATTCGCAGATTTTCCTATTATTTAAAGCAGGGAAAGGGTCGGATTCTGTCCTGCGGGCTCTAGAAATATATTGCTTTTTAAAGCGGTCTGTTCATGAAAGTTTTGGTTTTGGTGTTTTCCGGCGAAAACCTCAAAGAAAGGCTACTTTGTGACTTTTACTCAATATTCCTTGAAACTTAGGAGAAAGATTTCATGAGTCACCCACTGTACATTTTTGGGCATGACGTCAAGACGTGGTTCGAGAATTTGAAAAACTTATGCTAAATTTTTCAAAAAGCGATCCATTTCCATCCTTACCATCCATAACAGCAGAAGACAGTATTAAATCTCAGTGCATCTTTTAGCATTTTACAGTAAGAACAAAATAACGTCACAGAGCCCCTTAATAAGGAATATCTACATTACAATGAATTTCATGTTTAAATATCCCTTTAGCGTACTTCTTTCGTTTTTAATGCACAGTTTTGATGTGTTTTTGCAGGAGTCCATGTGGGCTCCTGGTTTTTGAGATTAATCTGAACTGTTGAAATCCAACAAGGCAAATCTAAGATGGTACCCAATTAGAAGCGTGACGTCATAACTCAGTCCGTCAAATGATGTTATAACTGGCGTTTAGGGATCTCAAAAGAAATCTCCTTGGACACCTTTTTACCCACTAATAACCATGAAAGGTAACAAAAAACGTTAAATAATTTGCACGATTAAAGAAACATGATGTGTTAATTTGGTCAGAAGACTGACAGTAACAATGAAAACATGAACCCAGGATCCGTTCATTGCATGCGTTTTTTTTTTTGTTTTTTTTTTTGAGAAAATTCAAATCCGGAGTTCTGAATCCGAAAACGGGTTGATTCCTCCAGACCAAACTTGTATACAACCGGTTACCGTACGTGGCGTTCTAACCGAACCGTTTTCTTTGTGCCATTTTAATGTCACAAGGTCGAAAAAGGTAGCTTTCTGTGCAAATTTTGCGCAAAAAGCTAAACGAAAAATGTACTTTACAGCAATTTTAAGCACCTTTCTTACAGCCAAACTATCATTCTCTCCCCAGGGACCGCGATTCTTTCGGTCAGTACGAAGAATAACGACCTCTCGCTGGTTCCGATTCTCCGATTCTACGCAAAGTCAGAAGTTTGAAACAAAAGTGTTTGCCAACGGTTAAAAACATAGGCACGCAATGCGTGCTTGAGCTATTTGTGAAGGGTGGAAAAATGTTGATAAGATAGGGAGAAGTCAGAAAATGGTTGAATGGTAAGTCATTTATCTGTGGCGCTTTTGGTTTTTGCTATGGTATCGGAGAAGTACGAGCAAACTGTTTTTCATTTGATTTTTGTTTAGTTTTCTTATTTCTAAGACTGATTTTTGAGTTTGATTTGTACCAATTTAATAGTCATTCATCCTACATTTTTTGAAACAAGAGTTTTAGTAATTCCGCAAAAACCAATATGTAATATATTTTCTATTATTTGTTCATTTTCTTTCTCCGCACTTTCGCAAACACTATATTCGTCCAGTCTCTCAAATTCCCAAAATATACGTACACGTGCTGAAACAGTTCCAGGACCACATGAAGAAGTATTCGCAAACAAACGAACCACCAAATACACCGTAATATACAACACCAGCAAAAACAAATCAACGTTGAACAAATAGTACTGATAACGAATATAGATGTAATTGCCATAATTCATCCATTTCTGATTTTCAAGTGCTTTGTACTTTTTACTTCGGACAGGAAAAATAGCCCGACCTAAACAAACGCTCTTATTTTAGTGTTGGGCCTTTTGCTGACAAAGTCTGTGTACAGTAAGCAGATGAGCGTAACACCGCGTTATATCCCATAATAAGGGAAATATTAAACTTACCGACTCGAAAACAAACCACCAATAAATTCCAAAATAAGCTCCTCCGAATTAAGAGCGTCATCAGTTGTACAATATTAAAAAACGCGATCAACAGACAAACAACGGATCGAAATCCGCCAATGAGAAGAAGAGAAAATTGAAGTTGAGAAAAGTAACCAATAAAAAACGGTTAAAAGTGACCAATCATTGCCTGATTTCATACCGTGAAGGACTAGGTACGAGTCTGTAAATTATGGGATTAGCAACTATTGATCCACATAGTCAGAAAGAGCACACCGAGATTCACAAAATCCCCAAGTTTGGTGTTAATCGGGCTAGTTTTGACTGAGATACAGGCATTTAAAAACGTAAAAAATTACAAAGAAATGTATGGAAATCCGGACAAATCCGGACTTTTGTCCGGATTTCCATACATTTCTTTGTAATTTTTTACGTTTTTAAATGCCTGTATCTCAGTCAAAACTAGCCCGATTAACACCAAACTTGGGAATTTTGTGAATCTCGGTGTGCTCTTTCTGACTATATGGATCAATAGTTGCTAATCCCATAATTTACAGACTCGTACCTAGTCCTTCACGGTATGAAATCAGGCAATTGTAACAGAAAATAAATTTAATTAGATGTTGTTGTAAACAAGTTGAATTGACCACGTGCAAATCTTGTGATTGATCAAAGGTCATGTTGGATGCACGTGACCGATCAAAGTTCGGAGTCGCATTTAACCAACAGCGCTGCCTTATTCATGTGGGAATTAACCAACGAACTTGCTATTACCAAACGTATGCACGTGATAGATCAAAGTTGAAAATCGCATTTGATAAACAGGGCTGTATGTCATGGTGCCTGTTTACACGTGAGAAACAAAAGTAATCCATTTGACAAATGAAATTGCTCACTATCCGAAATCACCATTTTCATTGTTTAACATAAAAACTGCTTCACTTCAAGGGGAACAAATATCCAGATTAAGGATTCCATAGAGCATTTTTCTTCCGTACAAATATCACTTGTGGAAACAGCCACTTCTGATTAGACTAATATTTATAGTTTTCAAATCCATCAAACATATGTTTATTTTCGTCACACAATGATCTTCCAGTTTTAACAATGTTCTTGCAGTTTTGACAAAATTAGCAAAGGAACAAAAAAAAACACAAGAAAAATTACAAAACTAAGCACTCGTCCACTTCGAAACGAAATCTGATTTGCTCCCCGAGTAGGAACCGCTCAACCAAATTACCTTGGTGCTGAATCAATTACGACTAGCATTATTCGTTTAACGTTTTTGCCGCTTTTCACCGCCTGCATTTTTTCCGATAATCAGAGCATTCAATCAGTTCAATGGCAAATAGTAATATGTGATTTAAAGAACACTGCTTGATCTCAGAACGGCATTTCCTCCCCGCTAGGTCTCTCGCGGTTACACTACGGGTTGTTCGAATAACTCGACGTTTCAATTCTCAAAAACTAAATTTCATTGTTTTTAACCCTTAAAAATTCTCTTCAGAAGTGGTCGAGTGCCACTAACATAGTTCTACTTTCGTTTTCATCGGGATGACCGAATTCAAAGATGCTGAAAATCATTGAAGGACTTTCCAGGAGGCGCAGGTTGTACATCACACGCAATTCAAAATAGTAAAGACACTTCCCTCGAAAACGTGAGACGTCAGGCTTTTCATTACACAGTAACTTAGTGCTGATTGGCTCTGTAGTAATTTTTACGTGGACTCCGGCTGATCTTTGCCAATAATGGGAAAGGAATCTGCTGCTCGTTTCAGCAGACGTTCATTGGGGAGGAAAGATTGCGTGACGAACCAAAATAGCGTCTGCGAAGGAGACTAAACGCACGGTTGTTATAACCAACAAGCCGCGGCCGTAAACTTCAAATACTTTCGTCCCCACCTTACTACCTTCATCATCCATCGAAACAGCACAACTCATACTTCATTCTAATCTGACTCCAGTATCTCACGCCTATTGATGTCATTCACGCATGCGTTAAATATACAAACCCTATTCTCCGGAAAGACTACCATAATGGTGGTACCCCTTGGCGTGATAGTAATAAATACATCACGCAACATGACATGGATGACGCGTGACATTCCACGCTGATGTTCCTTTGAGCGTAATCGACACGCATGTGTAACTTAGTCTCAATGCTGACCATCACTGACCACATGCTTTCAAAAACACCTTTAAAACAGGGAATTAGATTGGTCGCTGGCTGAAACAATGCCATCTAAAGAAACCTTTATTTCATTGGTTCAAGGCAGAACCACCCGACCACGGAAGAATTTCTTGAGCTTCATGCTGACATAGAGCGATTTTGTTTACACAAAATAGCTCAAAAATGGACCTTCACTGAGTCTGCACCTATTTCGGAACTGGACAGAGGTCGTTATTCTTGGTGCTGAACGAAAGAATCAAGGCCTTTGGGGACGAGAATGCTAAACGATTTGAGTGCAAAAATACCGTTGGTAGTCGTCGTCAGGCTGACACTTTAGTTATCACCTGTCAAAGCTATTTCTTTTCTCGTGGCGTATTTTCAACCAAATTGACCCTTAGGCTCCTTATAATTATAGTAGATAGAGTGATGGCTGGTGTTATTCTTGTTAACAGCTGAAATATTTATGAGAGACAAAACACGTTCGTGCGTGCGTGCGTTCTCATGGTAAATGATCCTTCTTCGGATCATCCGTTTTTTTTGGTGGTAAAGATTCCATATGATTCGAGATCGTAAACCCTTTTTCAGATTCTCCCCCAAGACGCGCCATTTACTAGATAGTGAATTTTATGTGCTCAAAATACATACCTGCAGATCTTAAAGTAAGAAATAGCAATAGCTAAAATCGGTCCAAAAAACCCTACGACAATCAGAAGAAGGCTGTACGCCATTCCAGCAGGTGATACATCGGTCCAATCAGGACCGCAGCCAATTCCTGCAGCTCCAGGGACGAAGCGGCTCCAACCCAGCAATGGTGGTAGCATCAAGGCCACACCGCAGAACCAAGATAATGCAATAAGATGGAAGATGCACTTATTGGAGACTCGAAACCTTGGATTCATTTGATGCAAGCTATAACTCAGGACTATGGTCATCGCGGTGAAAGTGGCGATGGTCGTTATTCCCACTGCGCCGTTGACAAACGCGTACCAGTTACACTGGACTCTGTGGACACTTATGTCCCGCCCGGGTAGGACAACACTCATCATTGTAGGATATCCGAACACTATGAGGAAGAGATCGCCAAACGCCAGGCTCAACATGAGAGGAGCTAGAGCTTGCTTTCGAAGCGAAGGTTGGCAAAGAACGAAAACTGTTAGCAAGTTACCAAGGAAGCCAATCGTGAGGATCGTGAACATGACCGTGGCATAAGCAAGGTAGCTCGCTTGTTGCCAGTCAGATGAGACTTGTTTAGAGTGATTCAGCTGGCTGTCAAAGTCACTATTGCTGGTTGTCATATTCATAGCGTAGGGTGTTTTGAGTATTCTTGTATCAGCAGAGCTCATTAGAAACACATATTTAGCGTTGCAGTCGTGGTCATTGCCCTTTGGTTTTGGCCGAACGTCTTCACACGCTCCTGGGAAACCCTATTAAACGAAGAAGCAAAAATAAGTTTACATTTGTCAAAAGAATAAAGGGCGTAGCTTCCAAAGAAACTGTGGTACTGCGTCGATGGGGAAGTTGTAGACAAAAATTTGGTTTAATCAAAAGAGTTTATAAATAATGTAAATTGATCACCGTACAGGGATTCTAGAACCTGACGTTTATGGTTATCGTGGTAACTTGATGTAGGGAAAGGTCGCAGATCGCCATGTGTTGTTTGGAGTGGTAAAATGACAAGCGACTGGCTTGGATGCGTCTTGTCATCTTTCTCAATATCGCGAAGGTGTTCGCGGTATCAGTCGCCTAGTCGTCTTCCTGTCTTGCCAATGTCTAACTTTGCATAAGGTACAGGTTATACAATAGATGATATTGGTGAAGGTACACGTGAAAGGTGATATACACGTGAAAGGATCGAAGTAACAGATCGCTTAGGTCCCGATACCTCGTTAGTGTTTTAAATGAAGGGACAAGTAAGCGCGTATTTAAAAGTGCGAAATTGCTCATTTGTTTTGAGTGCGCTTCTAACCAAAAATTAAAGTTGTCTACGTTTTTATCGCGTTTGAATGAAATTAGTGGTGGTTGCGAAAAGATTCTACCAGTCTCGTGATCATTTTGAAGTAAATGTAAAGTTATTAAGATGGTGGTTTTGACTGCAGCGTAGTCCTATCCTGCCTCTACGGGATCTCTGCGGTCCTTACAGTCGACCTCTGAATTTCACCTTAACTCACTGGCTGAAATTTTAACGTCCTGGGCCTCACGATTAGCGTAAACTATGGTACAATTTTTAACTTTTTGTTTTTTAGGACTGATTTCCTCTATTCTAAAATTTTGCAGAATATCAGCGTTGAACAACGTTTGGTGATAGAGAAAAAACTACTTGGTTATTTTTTGATCTTAGATCAGCGTTAATCGGCCTTCGAATAACCGGGCCCTGATGGTCATCCAAGGCCGGAGTAACGCTATATTTCAGAAACGAATTCCCCGGTGAAATAAATTGCATTCACGTATTTTTCGAATCAGTTAACAATTAAGTTTGCAGATATGGACCTTATCATTAAAAGCTAAGTCCTGGTACAAACATCGAACTTCACATGTGCCGAATCTAATGCAAATGAGAAAAATCCATTGTTTTCCCTTATTTGCATTAGATTCGGTACATGTGAAGTTCGACGTTTGAACCGAGCCTAATTGATTTAGGGGCTTCCCTACGGGAGCCACCATCAAGTTCTTCCAACAGATAACATTGAAGTCTACTGAAGTCTATACAAAGACTGAAAACTCTAAATGTTATTTTGAGCAAGTAGTGGATACAACATTAATACGCCTCTAAAAGTAAACTATATTCCACGAGGGCAAAGATAATGTGTTTACAGTTTTGGAGCCACCACACGGAAATTCAAATTGCATTTTCGGCACAACGAAGCCATAGGCTCCCAAAAAAGCAAGTAATCAACAATAATAAATGCAAATAAATAATAAAAAGTTGGCGGATTTTTCTCTGGGATGAAATAACTCTAGATTGTATTCCATTTAGCTCTTTTATCTACTTTATTCAGTAAGACTATAATACTTTTCAGAGATTATCCACATCAAAAGACTGAATGACCACAAACTGTCTGATAAGCTATGCGTGGGATTATTGGAACCTTAGCCAGCGGGCTACTGGGCACTGGCACGCAAAGGCTCAAAGGTCGCGTGCAGCCGTACACGTGAGATAAGTAAACACATTAAGACATTATTACACTCCATAGCGATTTGCTCTCTCGGTTGAAAATAAACTCTACAAAAAGATCAACATTAACGATAACATTGGCTAATTGTTTCCGTTCAGAACAGTAATATGTGGCTTATATGTCCTTCATCGCTACTACCCTCTCAGTTTGTTTTTAATAAGAACCTTTTTCATAAAAACGTTAAGGCTGAAATTGGCCGAGATGTTAAAAACATTCTAAGAACCTCCCCTACCTGAGACTAAGAGATAAAGCGATTTTAATTTCATTTGCATCAGGCTAAAAAACGTAGTAACAGCATGACATTGTATTGAGTTATTCAGAGAACCACCAATTATTTCTTATAACTGAAATGAAAAACCTTAATGGTTATGCCCGTTAGAGTTAAGATATAAAGGGTCTACAAACGTTTCCACGCCGTTTCTCACTTTGTAGCTTAGGGACACAGGCAATAACGTTTCAGGCGTTTCAACTTTGACCGCAACATTAGACGTTCTTATTAAAAAAAACAAATAATATAGCGAGTATGGGGAGATACGCCGGCTCGAAAAACGAGAATCGAGGAATGGAGTTCAAAGGTTGGGTAGAACAACATCGTATTCCCAAAAACCGAAAAAGCTTTGACCTAAGTTTGCTTCTCTGATCAACAAATCAGATTCGTTTCTACTTCTATGTTATCATTTGTATTGGTACTTGAAGTCACAAGGTAGTGATTTATATCTTTTCACCTGCAAGGGTGAACATATGCGATTCTATTTTTGGATATTTGTTTACAAGAAGAGAAAAAGCTGCTAGTGACATAGGTTTTAAACTAAAATTTTATCCATCTTAAATACTGCCAAGATAATCTCCGCAATTTTACACTGTTAAAAAGTTATTTTGAAACAAATTGACATCGAAAACACCCTCAATGCTTATTCGCAATTCAAAACTCCCCAAACAAACCTCTTGCTATGGAAATAAATAATAGGCAATTTTTTATACGTTATGTCTCCCAGAGGTTTCAACAGAACTGTTTTGATGGTCAAATGAATTGAAACAGCTTTAATACGAAACGATTCACTACCGAAAATGAAATATTTTTTAGTAAGGTTAGCCCAAGAAGGTTTGCTCGGAAGAGAACAGTTCTAGTGCTACTGGCAAATGCATAATCGTGTTTAAAGTATGCTGTGAAGTGGCACTAGATTAAGGCTTTCCTGTCTCTGTAAGTTTGATTTTAGCGTTTGAAGCTGTTCGAGGTGCTGGATAAAGAAATACACCTCCGTTCACGCCCACGATCACACCTTGATTCCATCGATATGTCTCTCAAACTTTTAAGGTTTTGGATGAAATCCTTGCATGTGACTGTGGAGGTTATTTCGACAAAACTTTCACCTGGGACTATTACGATGCTTGCAATTTGTTTTCGCTGCCAATGACTGGACTAACGCTTACGTACATCCAAACATTAAATGAGCTATTGATAGTGGCAGGGTGATTTTTTTAAAAATTAGTTCCAGTCAAGTTAAAGCCCTTTCTTTTCTAGACAAAATTGCCGAATAACCAAACGCGTTTACCTGATCTGAGGATACGTCCTTAATCCTGTGATATGAGGAAAAATGAAGGCATTTTTGTCTGTGATGTTTCAGAAGACGGATTATAAAATAGTGAATCTCTTATTTTGTACCATGCTAATTATCCAAGTGTCATGTGTTACATAACGTTGAGCAGCGCTCAACTTAAAAAAACAAAATTATTCTCAATTTCCCGTTTCCTGGAGTGATCTCTTACTGTAACTAACCGTTTTACGCCTGTCTTGAATATTTCCTGTGGAGTTTTGAGAGAGACCGACATTATAAGGTTAGAATGAAAATACGGCTGTCAGGCAATCAAATTACTAAGTAATTCAGACCTGATGAAAGTGACTTACACCGACTCGATTATTTGTTTCTGTTACTTTGAACACAATACGTCAAAAAAATGCTTTGATGGGTTCAAAATAAAGCATTCAAATAAAGAAAATTAAGGGACTGGCCATTATTTTCCTGGAGGGGGACGGGGGGTATGAAAAATTATCCTCTGCAAACTTTTCTTTTTTTATGCACGTCTGCAAACATTTTTTTCGAACAACACCTTCCTGCAGACACTTTTTTTCCGATCTTTTTTAACCACGTTCTGACACAAAAAGGAGGTTCCCTTTTTGCTGCCGTAAATCATTATTTAATTTAATATTTTACGGCGGCGACCAACGAATTGGAAAAAGAACAATCTAGAAAGCGGATCGAAATCTACCAATCGCTGCCCGCGAACGTTACCTTTTGACCCCTCTGGGGACTCATCTTTTCGTTTTCTGAGACGCACAGTATGATGATTGGCACCAGTGAAAAGCGAAACCACCATTGCTTAAATTTAAATGTTCAGTCCTTGTGCCATTGAAAAGCGCAATATTTTAAACTATTTTTCGAAGAAAATTTCAGAAAAGCTATACCCAATTTATGTTAGACATGTAAGCTCCTAGTAATAGCGTGTTGTTTCTTTATAAAACACTCACCATTTTAATTCCTACGCAGCTACTAGCGCAAATAAAAAGCATACGACAGGCCTGAATACGCAAAGGGAGTAGCAGGCTTTTCTGCTATTCCGCAGTAGTGGAGTCCTGGTCCTCTTTGACGATATTCCCACAAGCCATAGCACTCGTACCACCCGGCATGTGGTACCATGCAATATTTGGTGTGCCAATTTGGTCAAATATAATGGTGATTTTAATGGAGCCCTGTATCTTGTCTACAAACAACTACATACAATAGTCTAAATTTCAGTCTTGAATTTTTTTTTTTTCATTAATAGGTTACACGTTTCTCTGACCTCTACGCAAACTATTTTTTTTATACATATCATGTTTGCAAGCAATTTATGTTGTCTTTTTAGGCCCTGTAAACAATTTTTTTCCAATATTTTCCATACCTCCCCTCCAGTAAAATAATCTTCCTTCCCTAAGAACGAAATTACAAGATTTTTAAAACCTAATTGCCATTGACAGTCGAGCTTATGCCCGGCATTGTTTTCGTCACTAAGTTACCATTGAAAAATTGTGAAGACCTAAAGGGGAATCGCAGCTCGGTCAATCGTTCTTTATATCTCAGACATACATGCAGTTTAAAATTTTTAGCTTTATTTTTTTTCTATAAGCACGCTCACATTGAGACACATTTTTATACTGGATATAACGAAAACGTTACTATCAACGTTTTTTGAGCCCAAAACTCTTACGTCTAGGGCGAGCGAGTCCTTTGCCTTTTCCAGAACAAGACGCTGTTAAAAGCGTTAACTCGAGCCTTCTTGGGGATTATTTTAGGAATAAGGAGACCGGTTTTTTTCTTTGGAGCACGCGTGTAAGTGTCTTATTTTATTTTTATTCTATTTTTATTTTATTAACTTTTCCACTACATAGCTGAGAAATACAAAAAAATATATACAGTGGCAGGGACACCGCAACAGCAGGTAGCAAATTACTGCGGGCCCGATATCAGGACTATCGGAGCTGTGAAGGGAAGGGTAAAAAAGTGCCATTTATTGACTGCCTTTGCACTGGCGGATGAAGTGACAAATAATGCTAGGCGATGATTATGAAAATAAAGAAAAGTGATAATTTCAAGTCAATTTTAGGAAAAACATGATAAATGTAATTATTCGATTTCACCCACGTGACAAGGCTGCCATGTTGGTGGTCAATAGAATACAAAATGTTTCACAGAATCTCAATAAAAATAAAGTTTAGTTCCCAGCGCGGAGAGACTTCAGAATAAACGGAATAAACAATAATAGACAGAACACCAACATGGCTGCCACGAGGTCTCATGCAATCCAGCAGTAATCATAATAATGGTCACGTAAGTACAAAAATTATGTGTATCTTCACTTTGAAATGAAAGCCACTCAGGAGCTACACTTGTGTAATATCGGACAACATAGTATCCATATGTTGACAAGATTGTTGTTCCCAGTTTCCATGGTGTCTCCGCTAGGAATGCCTGGGACTATGATCCCACCCACCCTTTTTGGCGACCAAACACGAAAAACAAGTTTCAGTAAATTTTGCTGTTTTATTTTCAACAAGCAAAAATGATCTATGATGATAAGTTTTAGTGATCTTAGTTAGTGTATGAAACATTAATTTTATGTTATATGTTGCCCTTCGGGATTGTAACACAAACATGTTTCAGGAAATTTCAAACTCACTTAGTTTCCTTAGTTTCCTTAGTTTCCTATTGCTTTGATTCTCTTGTTGCGCGAGTTGCACCTTACTTGAGGCGTACGAATCTCGAGAATCTGTACTTTGCCTCGTTATCATGTAACCTCGCTCCCAGTGTCTCTCGAACTAGGTCGTTTTGAAAATACACGGCATGGTAACTGTTTTATCAAATGTTGATTTGCTTTCACAAGTAAGTTTTATACTGATCTAGACTTTCTGAATGAAGATCGGTGTTTTGGCTTGGAGAGACTTGATTTGTGATCGAGCAATCACCTTCAATAGAACCCGGCCAAAATTTTTTCAAAGACGACGTGCCTGTCTGCTGATGTGAGCAGCATAATCGATCATATTTTATTCCTGGACGCAAATGTGTTGCTTGTCTAAATACCGTGTTTTTGCTAAAAATCTTTCCTCCGTCAAGGAGTCTATTTAGTTGAAAAACACGCCACAAGAAAGCAAATAGCTTAGCGATGGTTTTAACCAGGTGAAAAAAAAAAACATGCCAGCTAAATTACAAATCGACGACGATCAGAGGTATTTGTGCACTCAAATTGTTCAGCTGTAGGAAAGGTTTACAGTTCCTGTAAGCTACCTTTTTCGTGTATTTTTTTTCTGATATTAAAATGGCACGAATAAGACGGCTCGGTTGAACGTCGACGTACGAAAACTGTTATGTACCATTTTTGTACGGAAAACAGCGCCCAATTTTGTTTTGGATTCAGATATCCGGAAAAACAACCCCGATTTAATACAATTGCCTCTCTATAACTCGAACCTTGAGGGGAAAGGAGAAAAGATTAGATTTAGCGGGAGTTTGAGTTATCGAGGGTAAAATTATGGAGAAAGTAACCTGAAGGAAAACATAGATTACTTCGAATTAGCGGAAGGCTGGAGTCGGTAGTATGAGTGGTGTAAGGAATGATCTTTGCTTTGTACGTGGTCGACTATTAATTCTCAGGTTCGGAGATCTGGTTAGTCTGCAATCTGCAGTCTGCTGTTTGCATTTCATACAAGGTCTGCAATCTACAATATTCAGTCTGCAATTTGCACTGACCTAGGCTAGAGGAATCCACTCAGGCCGGAAACTGGTCAACTTTGTGGTACTTATGCTACACGGAAGACCTGCAACGGCTGTAATTGATTTCCTTATACCCTCCAATCCATCTGACAGAGTAAAAATCTTCCATTTACTTCAGTTGGAATAACTGCCATAAAATGGTGCCGAGATTCCTACGACCGGTGAATCAACGATTTGTACGACGGCTCATAGAGGACATGAATAATGCCTGATTTTTACCAAATAAATCCGAGTTGCATGTTAAATAAATCGGTTCGGTTTTTTATTGCAAAATCCGAGTTGTATTGACCAACAAATTTTCTACTGCAAAAATCCGAGTTGTGCACTCGGAGTTTTGCAGTAAAAATCTGAGTTGTAAACACATCCCCAGTGGGGGTACTCCGGATTTCAAGTGACGGGGATGATCGAATGGGGGCAAAAATCAAAATCCAAAAAAATCCCTGGACCAAAACTTACGCGGGCACTACCCCCGGGGCACTATAAAGTCCCTACTTAAGTCAAGCCGCACAAAATTATATTTTCCAAGGTGTCCTGCCCAAAAAAATCCCGGAATCGAAAATTTCAAACCCAAAAAATCCTTCGATCACCCCCTTCACTTGAAATTCGGAGTACCATCCCTCCCTTCCCCACCTTCCCCTCTAGCCCTGGGAAAACAACTAGGATTTGTGCATTTAAATTGAAAATTTAGTGGTAAATGCAACTCGGAGTTTGGCAGTAGAAATCCGAGTTGTGAATTGGTGATGAAACAATGGAAATCTGAGTTGTGGATATGATGGTCAATACACCTCGGATTTTGGAACAAAAAACCGAAATGTAACTTTGGCTTAAAATACGTTTTCTTCATGTTCTATATAAGTCACGGTACTACCGTAGATTTGTGTTGTTGTAATGCAAAATGTGCGGGTTTAGTAGGCTGGCACTCGTTTCCATCTCTCAAACTGACTTCGAAGATATACCGCTGGGCAGTTACACCATGGTTTGGTATGGGTGCTCACTCCACCGTGGGCTCAAAATGTCAGTTTGAGAGATGGAAATAAGTGCAAGCCGGTTTAGTAATAGCCTGCGTGACAGATGCCTTTTTCGGCTCTTGTTTCACACGCCGAGAAAAGAGCGTCTGCGATCCCGAGCTGGAGAACGATTTCCGTGACGTCAGTGCTTTTGTTTTTTTCTTAACCAATAAAATTGAGTGATAAAATGATGCGACCAATTACACTCGAGTTACACTCGCGAACTCGCGGGCTACTGTCTTCGATCTTAGCAGTAGCATGTGTCATGAGTGGGTGAAACGCCGAAAAAGGTTAACTTGTCTGAAGATTGTTGTTATCCGTGTAAAGTAAAAATTTCCACATCGGCGTGTGAAACAAGAGCCGAAAAAGGCGTCTGTCACGCAGGCTAGTTTAGCAAGAGACTCGCAAGCGTGAAAATCTGGCGTGACAAAAACAAAAGATCACATCATTCGTATGCAAATACTGTACAGACCTTCTCCAGCACTCAGTTGAATTCGGTGAGGAGATTGAAAAGAGTTCAAGGTTAAATATAGGTAAATATCATAACAAGATAGGACCGGTGATGGTCTATAACTTTGGACCTTCAAACTGTACCTAAGAAATCGCAGTTATCATTGCGTGAAAATTTGTATCACAGTCAGCATCACGCGTGTTCTCATGTATCCTGGGCGCCAGAGGTTATGTCGTTCGCTACACAGCTTGTTTTGTACGAATACTGAGAGTCCCTCGTTTCTGCCGGCGTTTCATGCGTTAGGCTGTGTTGGTACGAGGAGAATAACCTCTGGCATCCAGGGTGTACTTCTCATGCAAACAAGACCAGTAGTTCCATGCGATGGCATATTTTATTTGTCTCCTTTCGTTCTATTATCAGTCCGCAGCTTGAACGGTAAGATGACAGAATCGGGACGAACCCGGTACAGTAATCTCCCTGAAGCAGAAGCCCACATTCAAGAACACTCCACAAGCGCTCCTGAAATATCCTATGATGAACCGAAATATAAACAACAGCGACCGGAGCAAAAACCTTCGATGCTGAGGCGGATATTGACATGGAGGAAGTATTTAATATTGGTTTTAACACCGATTTTGCTACTTCCCATACCGATTGCCATTACAGGGACGGTAAGTGCTTTATCGTTGAAAAAGGGCATTGTTACATTTCAACATTAACACCTGAACTCCTTTCCACGAACGAGAGGCCGCGGTTGGCTTTGTTAAAAAACTGAAACATTTGTGAACCCGAAGTTGCATTGGCGCGTCCACGAAAAAAAAACATTGTCTCTCGGGTCGTATTCGATATTTGCACTCGCGTACGAGTTGTGTATCCTTTCCTTGTCTACAATAACCAATAAGGCTCTCGTTGGCATCTCTTTGGCATCAAAATTGAACAACAGGATGTTTTGCCTTTGTGAGCAGTCAAGGAGTTATAATTATGGAAAGAACGGTGGCAGTGGCCTATTATATGCTTAAATTTCAACTGAAGCGACGCTCTTTGATTTTATTGTTAGTGTTTTTTTTTTTTTTTTTTAACAAGGCAATATTTAAGTAACCTGAACATGCGTTAACTGCACCCTAGCAGGGTCGCTTTTGGTACGGTGCACGCGAAGACTGACTAAATGCCGTTAGATTTTTTCTGGTTCTTATTCGTCGTGCTATGTAAAGTAACCTAATAATTTGAAATATGTAAATGCGAAATGTAGAATGGTTAATTTTAGTATAGACCCTATGCAAATATGGCTGCTTTAAATTATTCTCTTGTTCATATTCAAAATAGCCCAACTAACCTTGTTTTTGAGACAAAAATTCTAAAGAATCTGTTATCCCGAGCGAGGTTAGTTGGGCTATTTTGAATATAGACAAAAGAATAATTTAAAGACAGCCATTTTTGCGTAGGGTTTATGAAATGATATATCTGTAATATGGCGCATAAAAATTGTAGAGTTCATGAAGAACCCAGTTGTATTCTCTGTTGGTGAAAGAAATATTCGCAGAAATGGTTGTGTCCATATAGGCGTGCATTAGAGCAAGAGCCGAGAATCGATCTGTCTTCATGATTTCCTGTAGATAAGTCTTGACTCTACGCATCGTGGGCTAAACTACAGAATACAGGGCCTCTTTTGAAGAAGTGGCTTCGCGCCTCCGCAGTCAAATTGAAGAAGTACCGTATTTTGCTCCACGGCTCCGCAGTCAAGTTGAAGAAGTACCGTATTTTGGCTCCGCGGCTCCGCGGCTCCGCAGTCAAGTTGAAGAAGTACCGTATTTTGCTCAACGGCTCAGGGTTCAAAATAAAATCAGAGCTTTTAGCCTGAATTTATAGGCTTTTTTTCTCAAGGCTGATTTTTTCCCCGATCAATAGATGAAATTTTCTATTGCTTCCGTGAAAAATCGCCGGCAAGTGTGACCAAAGTGCCGGCTGTCGCCGGCAGCCGGCTGCTAGTTTGAACCCTGCGGCTCCGCAGTCAAGTTGAAGAAGTACCGTATTTTGGCTTCGCGGCTCCGCAGTCGAATTAAAGAAGTACCGTATTTTGTGCTCCGCGGCTCCGCAGTCAAATTGAAGAAGTACCGTATTTTGGCTGCACGGCTCCGCAGTCAAATTAAAGAAGTACCGTATTTTGCTACACGGCTCCGCAGTCAAGTTGAAGAAGTACCGTATTTTGCTACACGGCTCCGCAGTCAAATTGAAGAAGTACCGTATTTTGCTACACGGCTCCGCAGTCAAATTGAAGAAGTACCGTATTTTGGCTCCGCGGCTCCGCAGTCAAATTGAAGAAGTACCATATTTTGTGCTCCGCGGCTCCGCAGTCAAATTGAAGTACTTTATTTGCTTTGCAGTTCAAATTGAAGAAGTACCGTACGTATTTGACTTCGCGGCTCCACAGTACGTCAAATTAAAGTGGCTCCGTGGCTCCACAGTCCCCGGGACAGTCAAATCGAAGAAGTACCGTATTTTAGCTCTGCGGCTCCTGTCAGACTTGCTGGTCGTTCTCCAGTGGAATACAGCCACTTTGTTTTCCACCACAACATCTTGTTGTCGAACTCTCTCTTGTCGCTCACTGAGATCATTCGTGTGCGCCTCATACATCTTTTCTCCCAGACCTGTCCATTCCTCCATAGCTCAAAAGCGCACTGTACGCTGACAAATAGGGAAAGATGGCACATTTAAAGCGGAAAACAGAAAAATAAGCCGGGCAATGAAATGTCGCATGTGAGGGACATTTCTGGCTAGGTCCCGATTTATTTAGCCTGGTGCGTGGATTCTCGCGCGAACGTCATGTTTACATTTGTCGCTCCCCCAAGACCGCAAGCACGACGCGCGGTTCCCACGACGCACCAAGCACAACAAAACGAACAACGTGACGTGCAACGAAATAATTTTTAATATATGAGATGCATTGAAATAAAAGGAGGCAAAAGGAAGCGTTTAGCGTTGTTATACAGCGAAGCACAGCAGCAGTGCGACGTTTGAAACGGACCTAAACTGTGCGCAATTTTTGATACTTGACCAAACTACTTAAATTTAGTTCGCGGTTTAAAACACGAGCAAGGATAACATGAGTCAGATGTTGGTTTGTTTTTGTAGGTGAATGCGTCAGACCTGTTCTGACCGTTGACACCATGGAGATAAATGACCGTGGGCGAAATCAATTCAGAAATCAGAAAATATCTGCACGTTTTCTTGAGCTTTGATTCTTTGCATTCTTGGGTAACAAAGTAAACACGTTAAAATGATAGTTTTGTGGTAGCCTACCTTCTCGATAGAGATCAAGAAATGGTTATAGTATTACATTTCAATTCAGACCGCGTATTCCGAAGCTTTTAAATTTTGTCCGTTCTCAACTCGAAAGGTAGTCTATAAACTCCCAGGGGTGACGAATAAGTAATTTCTCGTTGCAATATCATTACATTACCAAACAGACAGGTGATGAGAATAAAGAAAAAAATCAGTATGGGGATATTGGCTGATTTAACACCAAATTCTTGGAACTAACATTATACGCAATGTATGGCGGATAGTAAGGAGAATTGATATTAAGATCGTGGAAGTGAAACAAGGGTTAATCACCTACCCTATTTGATGTGGGGTTTTATTAAGCTCTTAAAGTTCATTACAATGGTTAAGACAAGACAAAGCGAATTACCATAAGTATACAATATTCGATCGGTATTGTCTTCGTAAACAAATTTAGAGCGTAGAACTTTTTTCATCGAGCAAGAACTGCACTGTCGTATCTTACCTCACTCGAGTGGGAATCGCTTTAGTTGTGATTTCGAAGTTAGTTTCACTGGATTGTTCAACAAATTCCCGGCGCTCTGTTTATGTACATGTTTAAACTTGTATTCATTGCTCCGCAAATCAAGAAAACACGATGGACATAGGAACGACAAACCACGCTTGTCTTCCATCTGCCCCCGTAGACGAAAAACCGCAGGAGGGGCCCATAGCTAGCAAGGACGAGGGATCGACAGGTTCCACTCGAACTTTACCTCAAAGGAAAAATGCCTCCGTCGCGAAGAGTCTTCTGAAATGGCGAAAATACCTTATTCTTCTCTTGACGCCGATATTGTTGATGCCGCTTCCAATTGCAGTTCCTTCATCGGTAAGATCATGAATATCATGCTTGAAAGGTGGTAGACAATAAGCTGTAACGTATTTTCACCAGATATAAGCCAATTTAGAGGAATATTGTATGGGCGCATAACTGTAACAAGGGCAGAAAAAAGTACCGCATACAAGCATTCACCTTGTTTGTCAGATGTTGTTGTTGTTACAAGGTTCTTTCAATGATGTAAAGCCACTCGTCTTAAGGGCAAGCGACCACCCATGGAAGTAGCGTTTAATATTTTGGGAGCCGTGTAGGACACTCTCAAACATTTTGCTCGAAAACGTCTGAGCATCATGCCTCAACCTTCGACTTAATTCCAGGATAAGAAATTGCTCGACACTGAGTCTCCGATTCAATCGATTACCTCATAAATTTAGAAGATGAGCGTTTTGATTTTGAAGTCCTGCAAGTCCTTTAAACTAATTAATTCCTTTCGAATAGGTTTTCCGGTTTGTTGGCTAAGCGTCTCGTGTAATCATCATTCATACCTATAATAAAACCTTACTTCTTGCACTGATCGTTAAGGCTACCGCACACTAGCCGATTTTTTGTCGGCCGACAAAAAATCTTCACTTGTCGACTAGTGTGCGGTGAATTCAGACAAGTCTGCGACAAGATCGGGGCTTGTCGGGCGATATCAGACAGTGCTAGATCTCAAAACGTCTTGTCGGGCCTTGTCGGCTGGTGTGCGGTGGGCCAAGATAATTTGTCTGGGCCCACGCGTACCCAGACGACGATCGAATAGTATCCCATGATGCAATTTGCTACGTACATGACGCAACATCGAAGTTATCATGGATTTCAGCGTGAAATAACGTGGTTTTCTCCGCGGTCTATTTCTTATTTGTATTGTAGTAAAAGGTAAAAAAAGTGCATTACTTAATTCGTTGGCACAATTATAATGATTTGTAAGTGTTCAAGAGGGCAGTCTTATTATAATTTTTTTGTCTTTAATTGTGTCATGTGACTATTCGCATCACAAAGCATTCATTGACCCGTAACAAGGTCATGAATATTCGCTTTTTTTGCATAGTATGTTGATGTCTTCCATTTGAAGGCATCACGCCACAGAATATAGACATGATAGTGACTTTTGGCCAAGAAGTACCGAGAAGTACCCACATTTTTATGACCTTTTGAACGATCGAAGTTGACTGAAATTTCGTAACATACCAGTGTTGCGTGTGTGGATGTCTGTCTCAGTTCGTTTGGCGCTTTATTCCCGCGGAGTGTTTAACTTCGTAAATTTCAATAGCTCAATGGAACCGGAGCAACTACAGAATACAGGGCCACTTTGGTCCACCTCATTTACAAGATGCGGTCTCGAGCGAATTCGCAACAACCGCAGGGATGAGAGCTCTTCTTCGTTCGCCCATGCTTTCCACATAGCTTATATGTGCTTTACGACAGACCAACGAAACACAAGTAAAACCCTTCACTGTAACGGCAAAATTCTCCTTGGAAACGAAGTCAAAATAAACTAAATCTGTACTCTTGAAAGTAGAAGCCACGGAATTCAGACAAGTCTGAAAGCACGCCATGGTTTCTTCGCAAGAGCGTGGAATAAATGATGACGTCATGTACGCAGTGATAATATAAGCCTAAACGAGGTGCATCATGGGATACTATTCGATCGTCGTCTGGCGCGTACCTAAACCAATGAGGAATTGTCATGAGAGTCACGTGAATAAGCGTCTTTTCCAGCATGGCGGAGATCGACTCGACCCCAAGACTAAACGCGGTTAGTCGGGACAAAAAATCGGCTAGTGTGCGGCAAGCTGACGTCTCGACAAATTTTAACCCGATTTAACCCCGACAAAAAATCGGCTAGTGTGCGGTAGCCTTTACACGATTACATTCTGATGAATTAAAATGTCGCAGGGAAACCTTTATTTCCTCTACTGCTAGAAAGAGAAATTGTTTTCAATATCGAGACAAATCATCCTATCAGCAGTCGAGTTGTTTTGAGCTCTTTTGTTTATGTCGTCTTTTGTCCTATTGTTCTCTCAGAACGAATTTATGTACCAAGCCTGGTTATTAATCGCCCATGAATGGACACGCTTAAACAGGAAATTGCTAGGCTGCTAAACTCCCTGTATGAAAGCTAAATCGATCGGTGTTTCTTCAAAACCACGTTAATTAAAGTGTATTTTGCTTGGAAATAAATCGATGAACTTTACGATTCGAAGGCTCAAAAACAAGAATGATATTTGGACATTGTTCACCCAGCAAATAAAAAAGACACTCGGAGGACAAATACCCCATCCAGGCCTGGATGAGAGCTCGTTTATTGAGAAAAAAGAAAAATTTTGTTAATCTGCTTGCATTCGTTCTGATCGCTTGAACCCGTTGCTCAGCATCAAGTGAACGCGGTATTTTTCCCAACGGTTTCTTTGTAAAGGAAATATGTAACTACCAGATTGTTCGCGCTGTTAGATTTTCGGGAAAAAGATTTTCCGTTCGAGGATTTTCCGGCCGAAAATTCTGGGATTACGCAATTTCGGTCAAAAACACCTTCGAACAAAATTAAACATTTTAAAAGAAGCCGGAAACATATTTAACAACAAGAGCAACAAGATTTATTATGTAAAACATAAAAGGAAACGTTAGAGGTTATCCCTTTCGAGGACGTTCCCTAATTAATTCAGTAGATATGGGAGGTTGATAAATTTTAATGACATTAGTTTTTAACCGTATGACTGGATCTTTTAAAGTTCACTGGTCTTTTCGGTTGGCTCAAAATCTTAGAAACACCCTTAATTTTAGCTTTAGGTGCCTGAAACTCAAAAACGAGTTCGGTGACCCCCGATTTTTATTATCAAATTGCAATCAGCATATTTGGTGTTTAAAAATAACGAAATCATTTTGAGACTCCTTAAAGCTCACTTTTACTTTAACAGAACAGGTTTATTTTCACAGGCTACCATACCGAATTTTTCTGTTACGTGTTTGAAACTCAAGACTCCAAGGTGGTCGTGACCCCCATTTTCTGTCAATTAATCGGACGTCTAGATCTCTACAGTATCAACTCATAATCAGTGAGATGGAGTATTCATCCATCGAGTAAAAATGCTTTAAAATACTGATGGGAAACCAATGCAAGTCACCTTAAATGTATGGTCGCAAGAATAACAATGCTCAAGGCATATTTTGTGGTTTGTTGCAATCAAACTGCACAGAAAAATGTTCGAAATGCACCAGCTTACAAAAGGCGCCCGATAATTTTTTATCTATGCAAGAGTGTTTCCGTGTTGTCATAGAGTTTTCTTAAGAATTGAGAGTTCACGCTACTGTTTCAAGTTTGAATTGAATTAATTAATTTTCTTGTGTTAACATAAACTAAGTGCGTGTTATATATTCGTTTTACCAGGAAGCCAGATGTGCCTACTGTATTCTGATCATGGCTGTGTACTGGGTGACAGAGGTTGTGGAGTTGGCGGTTACCGCCCTTCTGCCCTTGGTCCTCTTTCCATTATTTGGTGTCCTGGGTTCAAAACAAGTCTCCACACCTTACTTCAAGGATACAAACGTTCTATTTATGGGCGGCCTGATTGTAGCGGTCGCTGTGGAACAGTGGAATTTACACAAACGGATTGCCCTTCGGGTGCTTTTATTGGTTGGATCACAGCCTCGCAGGTACAAATTTGCAACAACATTTAAATGAAGAGATATTGTTGGCGGGAAGGAGTCACATACTAGAGCAAAAACAACGCGGAAAATATATTTCTAACCCAATCGGAGTAATTAAGGTCCAATACATTGATTTATCATCATCACCCTTTCTATGATCTTTTCCCTGTTGATAAAATGACATTTCCCCATAGCAACGCTCTATCATCAAGATAGAGTGAATCTCTGTGTTTCTGGCTCTTCACCAAGCACTAAGAGCGGAATTCCTTGAAAAGCTACTTCACAATATTGATGGCTCCTTTAAACATTCTGTATCATCCATGAGTGAAGGATTGCTCAGTTAACGCACATATAAAGGGGGATGGGGCACAAATACCACTTTCTGTTAGAAGGGTGGTGGTAGTTGTCAGCTGTCAAGTAAACGTTGGTTTCCAGCTTTGGTTTAATGTGAGAACTTTCAACTACAGCTATTCTCCCTTGAGAAATGCCAAAATGCAATGTTCAGCATCAGCTTTCCCACAATCTCACCAGCACAAGTATACCCACTTTTTTTTAGAGAGCGGATTCATCGTTGTTTTCTATTTCCCTGCAGCTTGATGCTCGGTTTCATGTTGACCACAGCATTTTTGTCCATGTGGATAAGCAATACCGCCACCACTGCCATGATGGTGCCGATAGTTGAGGCAGTGCTCTCAGAAATTAAGAACGAAAGCATTAAGAATCGTTTAGAGAATGACGCCAATGATAACAGTCAAGCAGATGACGTAAGGACCTGTTTCTTGTCTGTAATTCCTTTTCCCATAAAGCAGAAAATGTGGCCAAAAAAGTATGAGCCGAGGGTCCGATACGGCTTGTGTAACCATTTAAATAGAAGCTCTTGAAAATCAAGTATTTCAAAGCACGATTAAGCAATCCAGTATTACAAATTCAACTCTGGCTCCAATATAATAACAATATTATTATTGCATTGTTACTTATTACTAGTAATTAAATATTTTGTTTGATTTACATATTTCCTGAACATTACAGTTGAATCCTGTTATTAGCGTTTGAACGCATTTCCAACAAGCGAAATGAAGCTTCTAAATGTTTACTCTGAATTAGCAAAAATCGGCTTTCTATTAACTCGCTTAGTAGCGTTTCACGACTTTTTTTTTATTGGAATTGCTGGAAGAAGACGGTTTTATTACTCAATTTTTCTTTAAATACAGCTGGATGAAGTTGTCTCTCATAGTAATGGCTCGATGACTTTTCAACTTGGTGACATTAACGAACATCGGGAAAAAGAAGAAAAAAAGACAGTTACTGTCCAGGAACCAGAAATTAACAGAGAAGCCGCTGATCAAAACGACGCTGGATTCCGCTACAAAAAGAATGAGAGGTATTTGGCTTAGGCACTATTCAACTGATTGACGGCCTGAACTCAGTTGATCGAATTCATTGACCTTCAGCATTGGTACCTGGCAAATCTCAAAAGGAAATTCGCTGGGTGTGGGAAATCTTTTGGGACAAGGAATAAAATCTAGTATTACGATTACTGTTTTCCCTAATTTTGTTCACCACTGATATTGGTCTACGTTTTCGATGAAAAATTGTTGTACAGCTTTTAAGGAATGGGTTTTTTCCATGCCACCCAGCCGGCTATGTGGGTCATCGAAAGCAAACTCGGCAAATTCCTGTGGCTTTTTCGTGAGCATTCGAGTGTTTTCGGGCGATATGCGACATTTCTTCGGTATTCTCAGCGGTACAAAGTCGGTTGAAAGTCGAATACTGACGTAGTAAGGTTGTCGCAAGTGATAATAACTCGCGATATGGCATTTTGACTGCCTTTAAGGATTTCATATGCTTGACTTAAAACATGTTGTTCAAAATGAGGAAAAATTTGGTGCCTTGTAGTTGTGTTCATCGAATTAACAGGCTGCTTGTTTAACTTATTAACAAACAATGCATAAGCTCTTCATTTATTTCTTGATTACCTACCCAGTATCCACTAGACACAGCTTTATCTGTTCACCGAACTGAACCGAAACCAATGTCCTCCACCATGATACACTTATGTCGGTAGGCATTAACTTTGTCTTGCTTTCTTTGACATTTTCAGAATTTCCTCCGTAAATTTGGTGGGAGACGAAGAAGAGATAGAGGTAAATGTTTTGCTGTTTGGATTTATTAAGTCATACTAATCACTCTTTTATCTTGTTTGTTGTTACAAACGTGCTGTAAATGAAGTCATTAATTCCAATCATTGGCCGGTGGCAGGACCGGGCCAGTAAAGGATGCTTGGCTCCAAAAATATTTCAAGTTCATTCTAATCGAGCAACAAAGGTGAAGAATCTGAGAATTTGATTCTTGGGCTACAGAAATAGTACACGCCTGGTAATAGTGTATTTAAAATTACTTACGTTGTTCAAAGTAATCCTTTGTTTTTCTGGCCGTTTTCCCCCGCATATTTCGTGGACAGAGCTTGCGAGGATGACAAAAGCGTTGCCTCAGCTAGGTCTTACTAACCAGGCCTTTTTTCCAATACGATGCGCGTTTCCTAAGCGCTAATGCACTTCAACACACTGGACTCCTGGTTGATTTTGCGCGTTCTCAGTTGTATGACCTGCACACCTTTCTCGCAAGGTGGGGGAATTGATTTTGACGCTGCTATCACTCCTGTATGACTCCACTCTTTGGGATCTGTTTGGTATCGGTTTATCTTGATGCCGTTAATTTACTGTTAATGATCTGTAAATGGAGAAGCCTTTAAGAAGAGACACTGTCACAGCAATTCTTGTTATGGGTCTGTTTAAATCGCAAGTACGCACTGTTTCTAGTATTTACCTTCGTGTGACGAAGAAGTAGATCCCTTTAAAATTGTTTCTTGGACGGAAAAGAAAATAATTATTTTAAAGTGATTTTTCCTAGACACAACGACGAAACTGGACAATTTTAACATATCAAGTTGCAATCCATTTCCTCCTCGTCATCCGTGACCACAGACAATTAACCGTAAATAATTCGTGGAAAAAGATTCAAGTGTTGACAACACATGTTTGGGTTAAGGTTCAGCTAACACCACAGTGCCCCTTTAAGGCGTATTGTTCGTTTTTAGCTCATGGATGACGTAGTCATGCCATGAGGTTTTGTTGTGGGTCTGAATTTCCCTCACTCACTCAGGGGATCACTCATTCGCCCACTCACTCGATTCTGATTAATTTATTCATTAAACTTCCCCCCGATCCCTCCCCTGGTAAGTATTTCTTTTGTCTCCATAGTCTTCTTGGTCCAACGTTTGCAAATTTCAGGGTGTAGTACAAAGGCGGAGAATTTGCTCTGCAGATATTGTTTACGTGTTTAATGTTCATGGCGTCGGTTTTTCGTTTCGATTTTCCAACTCAACAAAGGTAAAGTTAATAAGATGAAGAACACGAGCTGCGAGAATTGAACTTTCAAAGCAGCGAAAATTAACTTCGAGATATCGCAAAAGCAACTCTAAAGCTTATCACTGTGCGGTACCTGGGGCAGTAGTAATCGAGAATTTTTGTCACAATATAATGGAAGAAGGAAGAATGAAGAAAATCGGCAGAAAAAGGAAACAGGAGAAAGACTTTCTAGCCAAAAAAACGAATTCTGGTAAGCAACGCATTTGATTTATGAGCAACATATGATCGATTTAAGCAGGTACGTAATGAAGTATTTTTGACGACGCTCTTTTCATGGTGAGCGCTTGATTGCAAATATGATCTTGTTTAGAAAGGCTATATCGCTTGGCTTAAACGATCAGTATAACACTTTGTCAACATTTGACAAAAACACAAGGACCACAAGCATGCAAATATTTTTCTCTGTGAGGATATAATTTGGTCTGACAAGCAGCAATAACAGCTAATCTGTTCGAACAACAAAATATTTGGAAAGTCAAGTTAATTGTAGCACAAAGCATAGTTAGATGGATTGAATATCTCACCTTACAAAGCAAAAGTTTTGTGCCGGACCCCGAATCGCTCAAAAACATTCTGGCTGTAAAGCGTGACTAATTTCCCTCAGGACTTTCACAAAATATGTTATTATCTGTATGTTATCTCGCATTCAGAATAGTCGGAAATTTTATTACGACCAAAAACGTTTATAAAACTAACTTGAAATGAGCCATCGACCAGTAAGAAACTTTAACTTGCCTGTTACACTTCTTAACAAAGCGATCACATTTGAATATTATTTTTATAGTCCGTGTAGAAATTTGCATATTTGTGCGCCGGTTCAAATTACTAACTTCAATCAATTTCGTCTAATGTAATGCTTCTGGCGCCTGTCAATCAACTGCGTAATTTTAAGGAAAATATTAGCGCGTAAACGGTTCTTTTACCAAGAGGTGTGTCTGAAAAGGATGTGCTCGCACAAAACACAAACGAATGTACAGGTTCCTTGCACATATCTTTTTAGAAAATAAAGTTGTTGTAAATTCAAAGTATTGTTATGTTCCCCATCCATGAGCTGGCTCATAGGAGCCTTTGATTCTTTTCAATCTGCAGACCGCTGAGACACAGTATTACAACAAACTGTGTAAGGGTATGATGCTTGCTATTGCTTACGCTGCTAACATCGGCGGCACAGCCACGCTTACAGGAACCGCTCCAAACTTGGTGTTCAGTGGACAGGTTAACAGGTACGCCCTTTCTGTTATTTTTCCTATTGTCCTAAATCAGTAGTAAATTCTCATGGCAACTGCATTCACAAGACGCGGTGATTTGGCAACGTTTTTTAATACGAGAGATATACCAAGGCTTTTCTTCCCAGATAGATTTTTAATACCATCTAAGATAAAGCGAGATAATGTTATTAGCAGAAATGCACGATAGATTATTCGAATCATTCTTGAGACATTAATGCATTCAGCCTCTTTAGAAGTGATATTTGAAAGAAATCGTTAGCTCTTTAGTGGTTTTCTCCAAACATCGATCCTTAAGCACAGAAGATATGACTAGGTCTGTAGTATGAAACGACCTTGTTAGGCCGGTAGTCACTAGCATTCGAAGCCATAGTTAGGCCATTAGGCATTTAGAAGACATCCCTCTGTACGTCTTCAAAGACGTGAATAGAGCTCTCTTTACACTGAGATACACTGGGATATCGTTAAATGTATGTGGAACCTTTGGGGATGTATGATAGCCTCTGCTACATATGCCGGAAGACAAAGTATCGCCAAGAGCCATAATAGGACTATTATAGCTCTTTGTATTGGTTTATATCTTGGCAGTCAAGTAAGCGACCCAGCACCGGTATTGGGTTACCCGTTATATTATTTTATCTGTGTCTTTGTTCCCAGCCTTTACCCAGACAGTCCTGGATTTAGCTTCGCTTCCTGGTTTGGTTACGCTTTTCCTCAAATGGTGATACTTCTGATGGTTGCTTGGGTCTGGCTTCAGCTTTTGTTTATCAAAATTAAGTATGTGCTATTTGTTTATCCCTTGGAACATTATAGCGGTTACTGCAGATAATTTTCGAAATGATTGTTTGTGTCGAAGGGTTTTGAGGGTTACGTGTATATGTACAGCTAGTTAGTATACCTCTTGTTCTTGTGATAATGACTATGATGATAATGATGATGACGACAATGATGATAATGATGACGATGTAAACGACAACGATGATGACAATTATAACAGTACTCTAGGATACCCTCGCCGCCAAAGTGAAGCCCTATATATGGGCATTAATACAGTGACACACTCTGCTCACAATGCCTTTTTCTTTCCAGTTTCCGTAAGCTCTTCCGCTGTTGCCGGAAGTCACCGAGGTCCCAAAAGAGGAGTGACCAATCATCAAAGGCCATTAAAAACGTTTTAGTGGAGCAGTATAGATCACTTGGACCCATGTCGTAAGTCTAACTATACTTTCATGTGCACCTCTTTTAAGGCTATGTTCACACGGGAACGGTCCTTAATGGACCCGACCCGATCCTTGAACGGACCACTTTTGTTCACACGGGACCGTTTCGTTTATGAACGTCAGGCCACACAGGACCGGTCTGTCCGGTACTGGATCGAAGTTAGCAAAGAAGCTATTTTTTGGCAGTTAAGCATGCGTAGACGGTGACACATAAATTTAACTAGTACTCAAGCTTAAATTGCGCTGCTAATACCGAAACGAACCGGTCCAGGTGTTTACACGATGACAGACTCATTTGGGACCGAAACAGTTCCAAAACTGGACCTTCTTTTTTGGAGGTCCAGAAATCGGACCTTATTTGGAACGACCGGGATTGACGGTACGGTTAGCAGGTCCCGTGTGAACAAAACGGCTATCCGTCACGATTTGTAGATCGGATCCATTTGGAATCGGTCCCGTCTGAACATGGATGGTCCAGAAGGAGATCACAGTCTGTGTGTTAAAACCGGAAACTGTCGGCACCTGGTTATAAAAGTTTATAGGCAGATCGTTCAATTCATCTATGATCTCTCCCGCGTCATGCCCAACCAACGTGATTAAGTCAGGTTTAAAAAAAATGTTGTGGTCAGTTGCTGATCTTGAAGACTGGCCAAGGCGCCCAAGTCAATTCTCCTATTTTACGAATTAAATAAAACCGTACGAAAATGTATCTTTCGGGTTTGAACTTTGTTTAACTGAGGCGTGGTATAGGCAAGCTAGTTAGACTTTGTTTGTTTTCTTTTTTGTATTTGCAGGTTTGCTGAAAAAGCAGTTCTTGGTCACTTCACCTTGTTGGCTCTGCTATGGCTGTTTCGTGAGCCTAAATTCATGAAAGGATGGTCGATAATATTCGAGGAAGGGTAAGAATGTTTGTTTATTTATATGGGGAATCTTCTCGGAATATATGGGGGGTCTTCCCTGTATTTATGGGGGATCTTCTCAGTATATATGGGAGATCTTCTTGGTATATATGGGGGATTTCGGTATATATGGGGGATTGAATAGGGGCCCGAGGCGAGGCCTATTCCCAACCAATCGATGTGAATGTGACGAAGAAACAGTGACGAAAAACCAGGGAGGCTCGATGTATCTTCCTGATATCTCCGTTTTATTCTGAAATAATTGAATAACTGAAATTATGCAAGCCGCTCGATTAGCGGTAGAAACGAAGACAACAGCTAAATAAAGACACAAATCACTAGTAAAACTTAACAACATTGCTTACCGAACATCGAGGGCTTATTGAGTGTCCAAGGCGGACAAAAACAGAAGGAAGTAGCTCACAAACGTTAAAGTAAAACACTCCTGTCACCCCTGGCAGGAATCAACCTGGTGTCATGAAGCGGTTTTCTATTGAGTCTCAAAAGTAATTCGCGTTTGCTTTGGTTTTGCTTTACTTCGCTCTGTGATTGGTTAAAAAAACTCGCGCCACTTTCTCAACCAGTGAGAGGCAAAACCAGATCCTGTCGCTAGTTGCACGCCCGCATTTTCCCGCGCTTGGCGCCGGTTGCGTGTAACTGTTTCAGTTTCTGATTGGTTCAGTGGGCTGTATTTGTCTGTTATGATTGGTCAGAGTAATTGCGCATGCTTTGGCTATGGTATTACGACACTCAATTGTAAACCACTCCAAACGGTGTTTTTTTAGCATCTGTTTGCTGTGTACTCTTCGAAATGGTCTTAATTTGTGTTTTCCATGAGGAAATCGCAAGGTGTGATCATTCCCTCTGAAGTTAGGAAGCAGCACTTGCCACTAATACGGTTGGCTTCTCAGCGAGTCAACTTAATGAGATGTGCAATCTAAAAGTACAAAAATTTAAACGGTTTTTTGTTCCTTTTCTTTTGGCGCGGTTCACTTAGTGAAGGTTAGAGTATCAATTGGCGACCATTAATTGAACTATTTATTTGCTCTTCTGCTTTCCTTTTCAGATTTGTTCGGGACGCTACAGTGGCTATGACGATCTCGTTCTCATTGTTCGTGTTTCCCTCGGAGATCCCCAGGATTTATGCTCCTGATGGTTCAGGTGAGCAGGGGTCATCTATTAATGCTGCTATTGCTTTAGATCTTTAAATGAAAGTATTACCGATTGAAACGAAATAACACATTTGAGATCTCTGGACTCCAACCAATGTCTTCCAAGGCTAAATTTCGTTGTTGGCTTTTGTCCTGATTATGAAGGGTTTTTTTTTTTTACCTTCCAGTTTCTGTTTCTACGCACACGTTAACCGTTGGACGGCTTTTCTTCCCTTAAAAGTTGTTGGAAATATTTACTAGATTCCCAAATTTACTCAGTTTATAAAAACGTTAAAGTATCTTTTAAGTGAACAAAAAATTGGCATCACTAACGCCTATTTCTATTTTTAAATTTCCCGTGTGCCGCTATTTTGGATTTCATGCATGAAGTCCATTGGTTGCCGCTATTGTCAGGAAGTAAATGCAACAGAAAATTTTTTGTATTAGACAACTGGGCAACCAAGTGACGTCATGAACTCCAAAATGGCGGCGCCCAGGAAATTAAAAAATGGAAAAAGGCGTCAATGATACCAATTTTTGTTCGCTAAGTCTTATTTCTACATTTGAAAACATAATTTGCAATCTACTTATTAGTTCCAACAATTTAGTGTCATTATGTCCAAAGAGTGGAGGTTCCCTTTTAACAGCTTCAATTTATATGACTTGTTTTGCTGTTTTTAATTCGACTGGCCGCTCTGTTACTCGTTGATTTTGCCATGTAAGGCAGCCAGATTCTCATGCACTGAGGTAGAAACAGCTTACAGATCATATAATATCTACACAGTAAACAAGCCGCCACCTGGTCTAT
>OX419345.1:14503799-14576299 GCA_948470475.1 Galaxea fascicularis
AAGGTGGTTGCAGAAATTCTGCACAACCTTTTTTTCCGCTTAATTCGCTACTTTACCCATACAAAACTAAATGATGCAGAAATTTCTGCATCTTAGCTAAGTGGCCTGGCTCGTGCAATTTTGTTGGTGTTTGAAAAAATTTACTCGTGCTTATTTATTCCAAATTGCACTCGAGATCATGTGATTACCTATACAAATGATGCAGAAATTTCTGCATCTTAGCCAAGTGGCTTGAAAAAGTTGGTTGCAGAAATTCTGCACAACCTCAGTTATTTTCGCCTTAATTCACTACTTTTTCTACAACAACTTTATAATGCAGAAAATTCTGCATCTTAACCTAGTGGCTTGAAAATGTTGGATGCAGAAATTTTGCAGAGTTTTATTGTCCGCTTACTTTAAATTAATAATTTACTACTTTTTCTACAACAAATGTATGAAGCAATAATTCCACATGTCAGCCTACTGGCTTGAGAACGTTGGAGCCAAAAATACTGCACGAATTTTTCCGCTTAATTCAGCACTTTTCCCACAACAAAAAAATGATGCAGAAATTGTACATCTATACCTCTTACTAACCGAATTCGAGGTCCGTACTGTAAGTTACGGACCGAGTTTTTTCCCGTTCGCTTATGGCCCAAGCGCGAAGCGCGCGTGCCATAAATCAACGGGAATAAACGAGAGGATCCGTAACTTACAGTACGGACCGAGATAAGGAGGTTAGTAAGATATTTATTATATCTCTGAGGTTAATCAGACGTGAGGAAAAGAAAACTTTCGAATTTAGCGGGCCGTACAGTAGAATACGGCCCGCTAAATTGACCAATCACAGCGCACGTACTAAATACAAATCCTTTTTTGCAGAATATGTTTTTCCGCTTAGTTCACTGACGCACAACAATATGACTCCTGGGTTCAAACCATTTACGAAAATGAGAGGTGTAGAAATTCTGCCTCTCAAGCAGATGGCTTAAAAAATCGCGTCCACGCGACCTTCCACTCAGGCCGCACTTAAAATAAAATCCATTTCTTCCGATGCCCTGTATTAACCCTGATATCTGGAGCGGAGGGGAGTGCATTTCAAATTCAATACTGTAAATCTAGGAAAAGGGCCAACAAGGTTTGTTTCCAGTGACATAAGTCGAAGTGAAAGGATTCGCCGTGTTCAGTTTTCTACACGCAAGGAATCTCTATGACGAGGCATAAGGCACAGAAAATGTGACCGGGAACTTTACCAACACTATACATGGCAGTTGGTTCGTCTATCTGTTATGCTGCACATTGACAGGTGGTTCATACTGTTCTGACTTTGTGGACGAAGTCTATGGAAGGGCAAACGAGTGACCATCCAAATAAAAGCTACAGTGACGATATCTTATCGCTGTCTCTTCTTTCTCGTTACTTGGTAAAATGACTTCGCGACTCGATTTTGCGCCGTTTGGAGTAAGGTAAACAACAATAAAGCAACTACACCAAATTATGTGGTTGTGATGTTTGAGCAAATCAGAGTAGCGTTTGAGTTAGTGTCCAGGCCTCCTCCTCCTCCTTCAGCTGCTGCAGCTGTCGCAGCACTTGCAGCCCAGGCGGGGAACTTGTTCAGGTCAAACATGGCAACACCATACGTATTGATACAGATAACCAACACTGTGACGGCCAGGATATTCATTCCCAATCCAGCCCTTGCCTGGAAAACAGTGATAGCAGTAGTAACAAATGTTGGTGAGGCATTAAAAAAAATTAAATTAGTTCGGATTAATGTTTGGTAATGTTTAGCGGTCAAGGTCAATGTAAGCCTTTTGTTTTGGGCGTTTTCATGTTTTTCAACAGCTGTTGCGAGCTACCTTGCTGTAGCCAGGTTTACCACTGCGTTTGGTTTTAGCCTTGACCTACTCGAAGCTTCAAACTAAACAATTATCTAACTTTCCATTCATATCAATGAATTGCCTGCTCGTTATTTGCCTTCAGTAAGCACAGTTGTGCCGTTTGTCACAAAACTAACTAGTTTCCCGAGGGAACATGCATTAAGTGCTTTGCTAGATGTTTAGACTTTCCCTTAAACAATCATATAGCAAAAACGGCACAACTTTTTTATTCACTATCGTCAATCCTGCTGGTTGAATAAGCACGTGAGCACGTGCTGAAGATCACGCCATTTTTAATATAGTCATGCACTGATCACGTGCTGACGGCACGTGACCAAGAATCGACCTGTCACAGTGCTCGTTTTGTTGAGTGAAAGTTTAGGTATATAACAAGTGCAATTACACATACCATGTCCTTGACTTTGAGATGACCACCAGCAAACACAATAGCATTTGGTGGAGTGGCAACAGGGAGCATGTAGGCAAATGAGCATGAAAGAGTGGCTGGCAGCATCAGATACCAGGGATGAACTTGGATATGCTCTCCCTGGTTAAAACAAAACAAAACAAAATTTTAGAGTTACTATTCAACAAAAAAAAATTATAAAGATGATCAACTCTTATTTGTGGAGAGGGAGCCGATCAAGGAAAATTGGGCACCAAATCCCGAAGGAATATAAAGGAGAGTAAGGGACCATTTTTCAGAAAAACGCGACATATATATCATTTAGAGTGTTTTCACTCATGTTACTTTCAGCCATATTGGTTTACTGAAACAAAGGAAGCTATTTGCATAAAAATAGAATGCAATTCCCAGAGGTTAGTTTGGAAGACCAATATGGCCGCCATGACGTCAAGTGAAAACACTCTACAGTGAATATCACGTCGTAAATTTGGACGAAGGAACCAAAAGGGTTCCCAGCACGATATCATCAGTGGGATAAGTATAGCAGACTAATTGTTCATAAATTCCCGCAGACGCCCAGAGCCGCTAGGAGACAAGCGTCGCTTGCCTCGCCCTTGCCGTCTCTTTTTTGATGATACAAACGCGTCGTCTCCGAGCCAACCAACAAACGCGTATGTAAAGCTACAACAGTGTCAAAGGTCAGAGTCTTTGCATTCGCTTTAATCTCTCTACCCACGACTTCACGCCTTCCCACCCGCATAGACGGTGCGACATTCTGGCATTTAGCTAGTACCACAAACTCTAAAAGAAGCCCATCTACGTCTGAAAAACTCACCAGGGAGGCCAATATTGGCAAAAATATTGTGGCTGTCGCTACATTCGATGTGAATTCAGTGAAAGTAGTGATCATGATACAGACGCAAATCACGATTGCAAAACTCGGAATGGCATCCAGATGAGCTAATTGCGTTCCCACCCACTTGGACAAACCTGACTCCTGAAACAAATAGACAAAACCGTTTAGATTATTGCGTTCTAGCTCAAAACCATGGTTAATTAAACAACCACCAAATCTGTTACGTAGTTTGTTTTCATAACAATGTAATGGCACAGAATGTACAGGACTGTTTAGAAACTGCCTTACATTTATGTTCACTGGTATGATGAGATCTGATAAGGTAGTCAATTAGAAACGTCATCAAAAGGCAGTGAAAAAGGGCTTCTCCATGACGTGTGGCCATCGGAAACGAAGCGCAGGACGTTGTTGTTGATCCGAGTTTCATTTTGTACGTCCTGTCTTCATCTATAAACGTAACATTACTGGAAACCAAGTGAGGTAGAAATATTGTAGCCCACTGAGAATAATTTTGTTCATGATTTGTTGTTTAAGATTTGCAAAGTATTGAGATCACCTTGAATCAACAACTTATGGCCCCCTAAATATTTTTTTTCGCTAAAATGAATCTTTGCACCTGTTCGAAACGCATTGCGGCATTTTCCCTTTTCTCACCAAATCTTGACTTTTAAAGGCTGTAAAACTGAGCATCGTTTGCTTCCCGACCGAGTCAGAAGGGGCATAGGTCTATTCCTGATTTGACGTCACAAACTGATTTGCATTCCATTAACACTTTGTAAACATGCATGCAAAGTAGATTGTGATGTCAAATCTGGAATAGACCCACTCCCCTTCTGACACGGTCGTGAAACAAACGATGTTTGGTTTTTCGTAATTTTTAAAACCTATAAAAAGGCAGGATTTATTAAAAAAAAAAAAAAAGGAAAAAAAGGCCTCGAAGTATAGGAACAAAGGACAGCTAAACATTATTCACAACTCGACTGGCTCAGACAATTGCCACATTTGAGTTTGCCTTGCAATTTACGTTTTGGTGTTCAAAGTTCTTCCACATACGTAACACAAAAGAAACGCAGATAGTATTCTTTAAATATCCAGTTCTTTTTTTTTTATTTTCACTGCCAGGAAAAGAGCTTGATTTTGGCAAACAGCAAATAACATCAAAAACCTAAATACGATGGAACGAACTTTATATCTCAAGCGGAATAAACCGCTATTTACCTGACAAGCTTTCGCTAATGCAAATCCGCTACCAAGCAGGAAAACAAGATGCCACGGAAACCTCTTGGACATGGTCCTGAACTCCAGTAAGCCAGTGGGTAGTTGGTGAACTGTGTGATGTAATTGACGGTCAAATAATTCATGAGCTGAGGCCAATAAGTTATGTATTGCTAAACTTACTCTCAGGTATTTGCTAGCTAAATAGTGTAGTTACTGATTCAAACATTTCAGTTCAGCTCTACTCACGTGATCCATCTGTAGCAAAGATCCTCGGCCTTCGCGAAGGGAACACAAACAATGAGAAAGCCACGGTCATGGCTGCAGTGGCATCCCTCACGTATCTGAAAAAAAAACACAAAAGCAGCAAACACATTAGGTTTATGCTTAAAAATTGGGTTATTTTGTTTTCTGAAAATGACCAAACTTAAAATGGATTTCAGTTCTTCTCTTGTAAACAGGCAAGATGATTAAAAACTGATTCCGCATTGTTGGACCAAAGTAATTACACTGACCAATCACAACAGATGCTAACAGTTCAACGAACCAATCAGAAAGCAAAGCATTTACAGGTCGCTGGCGCAAAGCGCGGGAAAATGCGCGCGAGAATTAAAAGTCGCCATTGTATCGGGTTTGCTTCTCATTGGTTGAAAAAGTGGAGCAAATTTTGCTGGCCAATCACAAAGCGAAGAAATGCAAAAACAAAGCAAACGCAATTTACTTTCGACACTCATTTGAAAACCGCTGTATCAGTTTCAAAAGCATCACTTGTTTTCTTTCTGTTAACTGGTGATCATGTAGCGTGAACGAATGACACGTCATTTCAAATGAAACATTGTTTTGACGTTAACACTGGTGGTCAAAATCACAATGACGCGGTTTCTTCAAAATCGTGAAGGATGACAAGCGAGTGACAACTTGACTAAACTAAAACGAATTTAACGTAAGAAGTAATAGCTGTATTGGAAAAAAAACGTACCCTTTTTCGAATATTATCGACCATCCTTTCATGAATTTAGGGTCGCGAAACAGCCATAGCAGAGCCAACGCGATGAAATGACCAAGAACGGCCTTCTCAGCGAATCTCGGTGGCAAAACAAACGAATGTTACATTATGATCTACAGTTGTTACAGCAATTATTTCGTAACAACAAACGTTGATTATGAAACACTTGTAACTAACAACATAACAGGGCTGGCACTCCTCGTTCAGTGTGGTTCTACTGAAAAAAACTTACGACATTGGTCCGAGTGCCCTGTACTGGTCCACCAACACTTGTCTGATGGCTTGTGTTGACTCGTTTTCTCTCCTTTCGGACCTTCTAACCTTGCGAAGACACTTTTCAATGCAATTACGAAAGCACCTGCGGCAACTAGAGACAAAAGATAGTCAATTGTTTCAATTAGGGTGACGAGAGGGATACAGTGTGTAAGTATTTGATGTTCGAAAATCTTCGGAAGTATTCGGCTGATCTTCGGAAATCGTCGGACGTATTCGGTCGGTCTTCGGAAATTTTCGGGAGGTTTCGTGCAGCCTTCGGATTTCTTTGGAAGGTGTCGCACATTCTTCGCAGGTCTTCGAAATGCATTGGATGGCCTCCGGCAGTCTCTTCGTTTTAACTTCGGAAATCTTCGTTGTAAATTTGCACTGTGTTAATTAAAAATGCGCTCGTTTTTAGCCAATCAGAACTGAGAAATTTGTTCAAGTGTATTATTAAGTCATACGCGTGATTTCAAAATCAAACGAGTGCTCAGCGGGAGTTGGATTTGAAATCACAAGTATGGTTTCAGACCAAAATTGCATGACACCAAGTTCAATTGCCGCTTTATTACACCTATTTTGAAATCACACAGTTTTTTTAATCAATACGTATATTTATTTAATGTTCACTCCAGGAAAACCGAAACAAGGATGCGATCTAGAGCACAGAATAGTGCAATTTGGGAATAAATTGCACTGTTGATACCCAATCAGATTGCAAGAATAACCAGTGATTTCAAAATGGGTGTAATAAAGAGTGAAACAGGAAGCACGGCAGATGATTAATAACCTGTGGAACTCTGAACTTGCTTATTTATCGAAAATGTGATGCTGATACTTCGCCAAGTACCAAGCAACCATAAGTCAGGATCAAGTAATCTTACAGGCCTAGGATGATTAGTTGCTACTTGTTAAGGGGCGTTTCTATAAATCAACTTTTTACCGTATCAAGAAATGGTCTATTGTTCCGGCCTAAATTCGCCCATTAAGATTTAAACAATAGCCCTATTGTTTTAAGTGAAGCGTTCTGAATTTTGCCGAGACCACGCCGAGGGTTTCAGGACTCATCGGAAATTTCCGGCGTGCAAAACGGGTGTTATTAGGGGGTGGGGGAGAGGTAGATTGTTCCTGGGAGAATCTATATTCACTAGGGTACCCAGGTGAAGAATGAACTTACGGCGTCAGGTGTCAGGTGAAGAAGAACTTATTCGTCATCCAAGCATTACATGTGTTTTCTTAAATATATTTTTGTCGTTATAAATGTTACTTGTGCTTTGGGTTATCGAATCCGCCCTTACTACATCGTTCGTGTTGTTGCTTCTTTTAACAGAGCGTCTTTAATCAGCCAAAAAGTCGTATGAACGCGGGGTATTTATTAAAGGTGGATTCATCAAAACGCGAATCATGACGCGCACGCTGACTTTCACATGAGCGCGCATAACTGTGTCTTACAAAAGCTGTTGACAGAACATTGACACGGGTTGAACCAATGTTTGTGCCTTTGGATTTATCGAAACGAAACACAAAGAACGCGCTTACTTTAACTTGAAAGCCTGAACGTGCTCAAATTTGTATTTCAAATTTAACTTTCAGTGGAAATTTTGCAGTCTCTTGTTGTATTGTATTTTACCTATTGTAATTGAAGAAGTACCGTAAACCTTTTTTTTCGGTGAACGTGCCATTCAGCTGAAAGCGCACACAAGTGTCTTTGGAGGTTTTCAGTCTTTAATGTTTTTAAAATTTCTCATCTTCGCTGAGACTGCGCTTTACAATTTCACTTTTTCAAGGAACACGAGCCCTTCACCGTATTCATAATCATTTTGTGTTAAGGGACCATGAAGGTGAGACTTCATCCGTCTATTGTTTGCTTTGCTTTGAATTTTAAACCGGCAATGCGGTCGGACACTTACAAGAGAGGTGTGACTTTCAATCGATTGTTCACTCTTTTCGTCTCAATTTACTGACCCCAATGTTTGGAAAGAAAAAAAACAGACAACGTTTTACTTCGTTGAAATGTCTCTAGAGTTTAAACGTACGATTGGGAAAGAAACACCTAAGAAATCATTGCTGCTTCGCTAGTTTCATTTTAGCTTCACCCGCGTTTGAGAAACGAATAACGAACACAATTTATTTGCGTAACAATTATTTCTACGGCGCGAGATTTGAACGAATCCCTCTGAGAATGAAGCGCGTTAAAAGCGCGAGAACTTTATCCGTCTAGTGTTTGCTTTGCTTTGAATTTTAAACCAGCAATGCGGTCGGACACTTACAAGGGAGGTCTGACTTTTTCAATCGATTGTTCACTCTTTTTGTCTAAATTTACTGACTCCAATGTTTTGAAAGAAAAAAATGAACGACGTTTTGTTTTGTTAAAATGTCTATAGAGTTTAAACGCACTAATTCGGTATGAAACGCCTAATAAATCATTGCTTCTTCGCTAGTTTCATCAGTTTTAGCTTCACCCGCGCTTGAGAAACGAATAAAGAACACAATTTGAGTAACAATTATTTCTACGGCGCGAGATTTGAATGAATCTCTCTGAGAATGAAACGCGTTAAAAGCGCGAGAACTCGGCCAGTGCAATTGTTGAAGAAGTTGATTATTAAAGTGCTTTGCTGATATACAATTAACTCGGCCAGAGTATGCGTCGCAAGCAAAACATTTGGTTACGCAGAACGAAGCACATTAAAAGCCATGAGAACTAAACTAGTGCGATTGTTGAAGCAGTGATTTTATTACCTTTCTGCGTTGATATCCGATCAACTTAGTTGGAGTATGCTTCGCAAACAAAACTTTCTCTCACCCCTCACCCCAGCGTTCTTGGTTTCGTCGTCCCAGTTATAACTCTGTCCCTCCCCCAGGGTGCAAATTGCTCATGATTCGGTCTCGCCGAAGATTCAAGTCTCCCGCGTGAATAGTAATCGGCAATTTTGAATTTCCCTCGCGTGTTTAAAGTCTTTGTTTTAGCCTACATCGTTTTTGACCATACACGGTCAAAAACGATCAACTATAACAATACCTATTGTTCACGAATTTGAGCCGCTTTTCTTGATACGCTAATTTTTCTACTAATTTGTTACCGAGAAGAATCTTCAATAAGTAGGCAACAGCCACAAAATTCTGACAAGAAAAACTTTTCTAACAGTGAAATTCTTGACTCATTAACTTTAACTTTTCCATTGACATCTTCTCGCAATGAATCAAGGCAAACTGCCTATGAAAAGTACTAACTACGCGGTACTTAAATAGCACATATATGCTTTCAATTATTGCAAATGCAGGTCCGTAGCAAGGGGAGGGACAGGGAGGGGGTTCAAATTGCCAGGCGATTTCTCTTGCTGTCAAATTCTACGGACCGGTTCCAAGTTTAAAAGAAAAAGAAAACGAAAAATTTGTCGTCGGGTGTTTGCGTCCCACATAAAATGTGAACTATGAAGAAATGTACCAAAAAATGTGATGAATAAGCAGAATTATTGTTTTGCTTAGTAACCCTAGTACTGTTATGTTCTCCATGCTGTCATCGCCGTGTCAACTTTTCTCTAAGACAGGGTGGGGGGAGGGGGGTTGATTCGCATGGCTAACTTGGTGAGCCTCCTCCCCCTCCCTCCCCCTGCCAGTTACATTAGCCTTGGTACGAGCCCGAAATGAGACTTACTCAAATCCAAGGAACAGAAGCTGAATCCAAAGCCAAGCAACAAAGAGTAGAATAACCATTTGCGGAAACGCATAACCAAACCAAGAAGCAAAGCTAAATCCAGGACTACCTGGGAAAAGACTGACAAGGTAAACACATTTAAATGGGACGTTGATAACACACTCGAAAACGGAGTTTACGTTATAACCTGACTGCGCGGGTAAAGGGGATAGTATTCTAATCATTTCTTGTGACACAGTAGACTGCGAGTAGTCTCTCTTTTGCTCTAAAATCTGTGGAACGAACGCGATATACGAGCACGGAATCCGCTAGCAGTCTAGTGACACAGAGACAAGTACATAAACGCAACGCAGACTAGCAGACAAAGGTCAGGACGAAGCCAAGATTATAGCACCTAACCAAGGTTTTGCGCAGAGGTTTCCAAAACATGCACATACTGTAGCTTCCAGAGCAGATTTTCGTTCGGCTCGTCACGCAATCTGTCCTCCCAAACGAACGGGGGAGAGATTGCGTGACGAGTCAAAAATAAGGTCTCCCTCGGAGGCTGAGCACGCTGTAAGCTACGGACGATTTTTATATGTGGCTGAAAACAAGATTTGGAATGCGATCATATAACGCCCTACTGATTCACAAGTCCTCCAAAAACCAGATTTGGACCGGTTCCCGTCAGGGTGGCTGTTCCGCCAATATTTGCAGAATACGCCACAGCCAGCATCATGGCCTTGCAAAATTTGCTGTAATAGTGAGTTTCCTATAAAACAGATTATAAAGAACTATAGTTAACCTTATGTCAACGACCACAAAATGTCAAAGGCTTGTTTCTTCCGGGAAGTGAGACATGAAGAAAAGGGCCTAACCTCCCTGCATGATGTCTTTAATTTAAGTTCTACGAACCAGCTGAGGAAGGATACGGTGCGTGTAATTAACAGAGACGTTATCAGTGAAAAATAATAAATAGTTAACCCGACAAATCGCGCGGAATATTGCCTGCTATTATTCAATGCAACATATTGTGACAATGGCCAAATATGGTCATGCTGCACACGATATCCGTTGCGCGCATACACACTCGACAGATATCCTGCGATATACGTGATTTCGTGTGTCGGGGAGAAAAAATGGCAGTTTTCTATTTGTTATTCCTGTAATAAATTCTAGTGCCGTCTGTGCTTTGTCGTCACTGTGTTGAGGAATCAATCAATTATCCTGCTCAATCTTGCATGCGGAACATTTTCTCATCTTAGCCAACTTGGCCTACAGCCTCGTCGGTTGAGTATCAGACGATATTTTTCCACGTGATTTTGCAGGAAAATTGTTGAAAACTTAGCCAATAAGGCCGTAGGCGAAGATGGCTAGTTATGAGGACATATTTCGCAAGATTGATTAAGATAACTGTTTTATTCAGTGTTCAACACATTCACAACAAAGCTCAGTTCATTGAGTTTAAAGATGGAAAAGCCGCCATTTTTCTGTAGACAAAAATGTAACGTCAAGAGCAGTTAACCCACATCTATGTCCTCTTCTTCTCCCAGAGGGTTTACCACAGATGATCTGAGAATAACAAAAGGCAGAGGAAAGGAACTTAACAATGCTTTGCCAAACCGACAGTATATCAAGGGGTATATCACATTATATTTTTCAAGATATGACTCATCCATGTTTGCTGATTGCGTCACAAATGAATTGCATAAATGCAACTGGTAAGTCACGTGGTGCAGAAACGCCATACTGGGCCGTAAGCAACGCACTGCGACAAACAAAGAAAGAGCTTGCATCAGTTATAATGGTAATTTTCTTTGTTTGACTTGTCCCTGCCTGCGACTTGGCATGGCTTGTTTTTACCACGTGACTGACCATTTGCGAAGAAGCCAGCCACTAAAAATGAATTTATTAATAGCCAGATGATAAAAAAAAAAAGCAAGAGTTCCTCGGTCGGGCAGAGTGCCGGTTTCAATACGCGTAATAGCATGTCCCAATTATGTAGTTGTGATAACAATCCACAGGTACGTTTTATTTGAGAAATTGCTTGAGACCTCTACATGGTTCGTTCGCCCTGTCTCCTTTCTTAATGCTTTCCATTTGTCAGAAATGGTGCGCCAGACCATCCAATTCGCTAACGTTGATGCATTAATTTGAGTTATTGGTTCCAGACAAAATGGTGCGCACCAATTCCGAATGGCCCCTCAAGAAAACTAAGAACTTGTCCTTAAAAAAAATAATAAATTCGGTAAGTTCAGGTTCACACAGCAACCAGGTGGACATTCAAACATGGTTTGACATTACTTTGGTTTGAAGATTAATGAATGTAACTTAAAACGGTATGATTCACGACCTGTACCTTTTTATGTTACATTTATGAATTTCCAAACCAGAGTAGCATCAAGCCATGTCAAAAACTAAGTTTCTTTCGCACTCAGCTGACCAATCTGGCCAGCCATTTCTGACAAATAGAAAGCGCATTTCATGACCACACCCATACCTGTTTTGGTTTTTTACTAGATGAGATCCGGCGTCTTCATGGTCATTTTCTTCGCCGCCAGTTTCTCTTGTGATCTCATGTTCTTCGAGTGTGGCCACACTCTTTTCTTCTTTCTCGGTACTGCTGCAAAAGGCATCAAGCTCCCGGGAGCAGGGCTGAGAAACAATTTCATCGAGCTGCAGTTATCGAGTAGACAATGCAAGTAATGCGGTCAGTCTTTTAATGCTAGCTTCTGATTGGTTGCTAAAATGTGATTCATATCGCTGTCTTTAGTCAGAGTGGCTTTGTCACGCAAGTGTGGCCATAAAGAGGGCAAAATACTTCGTGCGCGGTCTGCGACTCACAGTTTTAAAAGCCTCTACTGCTTTTTCACTTGTGCCTACAACCATTCTTTTTCTCAATTGGGGATCACTATCAGCAACTGGGCACGATCCATAATTATCAGTATAAAAACAGCACCAAAATGTAAAGATGTAAACTGTGACACCCTATCTAACTTAACCCCGTCAATTTGCTGGAAATACGAGTACTAAAATTTGAAGCACTGTTGTTCACCTTACATCAGTATGCTTTAGGAATTCAAATTGCGGTACAAAAGTGAATGCAATTGGAGATCACATGACTAAGGAGTTACCATGACGACATTGTGTGGAAATACGTTCAATTTTAGTTTATCATTCAAGGTTCGTGTAAACACCGTCCAGCATTGCCGGCCAACAAAATCAGAAACACCGTCTTGGACACTTTTCTGGTAGTTAATGGCTGTTCCCCCAACTCCCAGAGATATTTCGAGAGCCACACAGAACATGAATCTTGACTTCAGCATTTTATGTTATGATGCCAAATGCAAGTATAATTGACCATGAATTAAAAGTCTAATACAGTTTCAAGATAACAAACATTCAACAAGTATGACTGAGTCCTCTCAGACTCCTATTTTTTTTTTCTTTTCTCGCTCCTCTGCCAAATCACTGAACAAATACTATGGCCGGCCACGGCCTTCATCCATACCTCATCTGCTTGTCTGTTTCCACTGTCTCCCTTCAGTCGGTTTTTTATGCTTTCGTTCTTAATTTCTCTCAACACTGCCTCAACAATCGGCACCATCATGGCCGTTGTTGCCGTGTTGCTGATCCACATGGAGAGAAAAGATGTCGTCAACATGACGCCCAACATCAATCTGAAAAGAAATTATATCATGAACAAAAAACCAATAATACATCTACAAATCCTCGTCAGTAAAGTGCTTTTTGAAGAACTCCTCATTCGAAGTACGTACTTTTGTAAAGTTCACTGTCGAAAACAAGTATCATGAAAGAGATGGTGATGGTGATGGTGATGGTGATGGTGATGGTGGTGGTGGTGGTGATGGTGATGGTGATAGTGATAGTCTAAGTGAATGTTGGTAGTGATTCCCTCTCTCTCGGGAAGAGCCGCTCCGAAGAGAAAATTTTCAAAACAGTTTTGTCCAAGATTGGAGGTATACTATAAACTCACCGTCGGGGTTGAGCTCCAACCAATAGAAGAATCCGAAGGGCGATTCTTTTATGCAAATTCCATGTCTCTACAGCGACTGCCACAATCAAGCCGCCAAGGAAGAGAACATTGGTGTCCTTGAAGTAAGGAGTAGAGACATCTTTGGAACCCAGGACACCAAACAGTGGAAAGATAACCAACGGCAGAAGGGCAGTAACCGCCAACTCCACAACCTCTGTAACCCAGTACACTGCCATGATCAGAATACAGTAGGCACATCTGGCTTCCTGAAAGCAATAATATATTTTATTTTTTTAATGCCAAAATAATGCATGACACTTGACACTTGCGAATTGTCTGATGGACTGCCAACGACTGGGTTAAGTGACCTTTAGTCGTTTTAAAATGTTTAAGCTCAGTATAAAACGTAGTGAGATAAATTTGAGGCAAGCTAATTGTCAAAATAATACCAAAACGACAGCGATTTTTCATGATACCCTTGTTACGAGTAATAGCGGTAATTAAAAAAATATGAGGAAATTCGAAATTTCACGAGTGACGCTGAATTCTCGATTTGCACGTGTTACCCGGGGGGGGGGTACTCCTCAGAAATCGTGGTAGGGGTGTGCCGCCCTGTTCTCCAAATCCTGACCCTATTTCAGACCATGATATGCCATTTTCCACACCCGTTTTCCTACCAGGCCCCGGTTGTTCAAACATTGGATAGCGCTATCCACCGCATAAATCACTATCCAGCGGATAAGTATTGGGAAAGCTAATTGCACTATCCACTGGATAGATCATGATCTATCCGATGGATAGTACTTTCCAGCTTTTGAACAACCGGGGCCTGGCCTCTAAACTCCATATCCGTTTTCAGACCTGACGTTGCGGTTACAAATTTTCCTACTGGCTTTGTTGTAGCGTAATTAAGCTACACATCAGTGACTTTGGGGCGGCACATACCTATATAGCTTATACTGGGGAGTACCCCCCGGGACGTGTGACGCCGGAGTAATTCATGAACGTAGCTCCCCTTCCAAATACGGCGCCTCTGGAAACTTACTCTGGCAACTTACTCTAACAAAGACAAAAGGCATTTATATCCTGACCTTTGTCGTGACGTGGCGTTTAACCTCAATACTAAGACTGAAATACGATCACGTTCTTGTCAATCTATTCCAAACCTAACGATTTGTCTGGTTTTTGGATGACTTGATGAAGTAGGACTCGCATTACGATCAAGTTCCAAGCAATCAGTGGTCTTACTCACTTTTCCGGGTATAGCAATGGGAATGGGCATCAGTAATACCGGCGTTAAAACCAATATTAAGTATCTTCTCAAGCTCCAGATACGCAAACCAAGCGGGACATCTTTTATTTGACCAGGTTTACTGTGAAGTATAGGCGATTCTGGCTCCTGGGGCTGGCTTTCTGCCTCTGGGAGATTTCTGTACCCCCTCGGTGGAGAGGATTCACCCATTCTCTTTTTGAATCTACGAGACAAACGTACCTAATGCCTTCTGTGAACAATGTGAAGCCGTGATTTGCATTGCTATGTGATAACACTATGATGCAGTCTTGACACGGTGGGTAATCAGTTAAATCAAAAATGTCACTTCTGGTAATTCATTAACTAACGCTAAAGCCTTTTTAATATCCTGCATGATATTTACATTAAATATTTTCCCATCTGATCTTCAAGACATAGTCGCTCCATCTAAAGAGTATTGTAAAGGAGCTGAGAGCGAAATCCAACAAGGCTGTGCTTGTATACATGCATATTGACCGTTTCATTACTCACGATACATATCAAGGAAACAAGGGAATGAAGACATCTCTTTATCACCGGGCTGTCTGCCAAGTCACTAGCTGTCAAAACCTCTTTTGTTCGGTCAATTCTTGCTATGTCCGCGCGAAAAGTGATTTGCTCGTAACAATAAGGAGACATTTTAAAAACGTTGGAGCATTGATATCACTTCCAGGCATAGCTTATTGAAACTTTACCTTTACAGTGGGCCGGGTTAATCATTGTAAAGTAATACAAGGTTGTATAACGTCCACCCTGGGTGCCAGTGTGTGTGTTTTTTTTCTCTCTCTCTCTCGTTAGGGGCGACAGAATTGAGCGGCGAAGCCGCGAATGCGAGTCGCGAAGCGCCGAGAAAAAAACCCGGTTTATCGCCGACCAGAACTATTCGCTCTGACGCTCCTCGCCGCTGGTGAGCGAGAAGACCTCTGACATCCAGGGTATGTAACGTCTTAACAATGGTAATTTTCCCATTGAATGTGAGGAATATGTACAAACTGTATGTAAACCAACATATTACCTTCGGGGACAAATGAATCACACCAATCAAACTAAACGCGGCTGAAGCTGTCTGAATGATTGACACAGTCACCGTCATTGTGTTGTTCAGTAACATTTTGACCGAGGCTTGCCTCTGATCAGTTAATTACCCACTATACAGGGAGCTTAATCGCAGGCTAGCGAAAAGATGACATTGTTTTCCTTTTAGTAATGGCCTTTCCGCTTAGTTACTTATAATAACTAATGACTTAAATTCCGCCTTTTACGCAAAAATGATAAAAGAAGAGTTACGGTTATATGAAAATTTAAGAAAATTGTGTTTTAAAGTGTACTGATCGAGAGTGCTTGTTTCGAGTTAGACTGCGACAACCTATCATTTTCACAAACGTTGTTTCATTCTAGTTTCTCTTTTGTAGGCGTAAATTTATTTTAGCCATGTTTCAGGAAACTAAAGTGGTAACCTAGGAGAAGTTTTCAGGGCACGCTTCGAAATAGCACTTTTAAGTCTATCTAGTAATCATGAATATTCATAATCTACAATGATTATCATCAACAAGCCTGATTTCACGGTTCGCCAACTTCACAATATTCAGTAACGAAAGTCGTTTCTCACACGGGGCAGTTTCGAACCTTTTGTTGTGGAACCACCGGATATCCTTGTCAGGTGATGTTCCTCGATTGTCCGAGCAAAATCTTGCCCCTTTGAAGAACTAGAAGTGACCTTTTTTTTCCGCACAAGGTGATGCAAGGTAAACAACATGAAATGTCACTGATAAATATATTTGAAAGTGAATTTTGGCAAGACGAGAATTAGAGGTGAGTATATTCATGAAGAACTTAAGATTGACACCTCTTTGCTAAACTAACGCTTTATGTACCCGGAAAATCGTAGTTAATTTTACTCATTTCGGGGTTCGCAGATTTAATTATTAAATACCATGAACAACAGGCTCCTTGCTTCTAATTGTGGGCTCAATTCAAAGGAATGACAGAGTCCAGTTTTCCTCAGTGAACTTAACACAATACTGGCTTAGAAACCACAACTTTCGTCCGCCATTAGATTAATTTTAACTTCGGTTCGAACTTTCGTGTTCTCATGAAAAGAAAACATTTCCCGTGACTGTTACAGTCTGAGGTTCTATTTATTTGGGTAGCTGTGCAGAGTGGGTTTAAATGTCAACGGATTGCCGAAGAAAGTTGTCTCGGACAAGGTTCTCAGTTCCTTCCGATTGCTTGTCAGAATTTTGTCCAGATGAATTTTATAATTTTATTGAACTCAGCTATTATTTTGTACGCCGCGGTAGATTTTAATTACAGTTACTGTTGTTTTTCTCTTTATGGCTTCCTTGTAAATATCTAAAATCTTTACGTGAGCTGCTATTTACGCAATAGTCCTCTCTTGTTAGCTTTTGATCAGAGAGTGAGTCGAAACGCGTTCTTTACCAGTCGATATGATGCGCCAAGTTGAACAGGAAAAAAGATATGGCTGGTTCTGAGTTATTTATTTAAATATTGTACTTTTTCCCGTTTCAATGTTGTTGGTTTCCACACGACTTCCCATGCGTGTCGCGCAACCATATCTGCTTCAGTCGATGAAGCCTGTGCCGACACCGGTCAGTTGCAATAATTGGACTGGTAAATTACAGTGGATGCATGGGAGAAATTAAGTTTTAAATGACGTCTGAGGATATTCATGCACTCCAGGTTTAGTATCTTTGAATTGGTAAGTTAGGCTTTTCAAAGGGAAAGTCCCAAATACATCAATTCAGGAGTCAGTTATTTAGCTTGAAATATTCAAGGACAAACTTTTGAACCTCACTCATTTTGTCTTGATTACAAATCATGTAACAATGAGCTTGAATCATTCTTTTCTTTTTTTGTCCTTGTCTTATAATTTCTCGTACATCATATCGCTTAATACAAAACGGTAGTTTAGTTTTTTCTTCAGTTTTTCACAGAGCCATCCCATCGTACAAGGCATTGATTGTCAAGACATTTCACTTGCACTTTCTTTCAATACATACTCACCCAATACGAAGAAACTAGAACTGATACAATGACTCGTGGGATGTCCCTTGTTGGTACAGTGGATAGCGCTTTTCGCGCTCTTTGGTTGGCTACTCAAACTCGGAATAGCTAGCCTGCCTGGCAGGCGTAAACGGGGAGCGGGGTGGGGAGCAAGAAACGAGAGAAAAATGGCGGAGGGCTGGGAAGGAAAAGGGAAAAATGAAAGGAACGCCTGCCCGCAAGACCCCCATTTCTGATTTTTGTGTCTAACGCGCCGGCGGACGCAAAATTCTGATTGGTTAATTTTAACAGTAGGTTGCATGGGAATTGAACTGGTCGAAACAAACTTCCGAGAGAACTTGCTATCGCGAACTTTACTGAGCCGATTTGAACTTTGTCGCAAATTGCGAATTTACGTTGAAGTTGGAACAAGAAGAGGCAGTGATAGCTCCTCCAGAGGGAAGGAAAGTTTTAGCTGTTTTACCCACGGGATACGGTAAAAGCCTCATTTGCCAAATGTTTGTTAGTGCCAAGTAATTTGCATATTTGTAATGACGGATTTATCGATCTATCAAAAGATTCTTGAACAACAACGTCACCATATTAGGACGCAATATCACGACCTTTAGCTGTGTATCTGTTTTCATATATGCGGTATTACAGCAGCGAGTCAGAAGTAATGAATGCCCGGGGATTTAACTCCGTAATCCTGATTTGTTTGTCGATATTCCCAAAAACAAGGACTTGCGTGAAGTTCCCAGGCACGTTCTGGTAAATTTTAATTTTGTATTCATGGCCATGGAGAGGACTTTGCTTTTTCTCTGACGGTGAAAATTGAAAATTCTTAAATGACAACGGCTTCCCGTAGACGTGAATCTTAATGTACAGTATCTGTACGTTTTGTTTCGATCGCTGTCTTCCTTTGGCTTTCTCCTTCATTGGAGTTAATACCAAAATAATTCTGTTTTACTCAATTTTTCAATTTTCACCTCAGGCAAGGTAAGGGTAAATTCTGAGTGGTGTAAACTGGCAAAGGTTGCCTTACCTTGCCAATTTAATTTTCGGTTTTGGGACCATATTTAGATGTTGTCCCGTTTTTGAAAATATCGGTAAGGCAAGGACGAAAACCGGCACCTTGCCCTTAAAATGGAACGTGTAAACGTTCCTGCTTGCCTAGAAGGTAACTTTTGATCATTCTTTGCATGTTCTGATAACAGCGCTACTTCTCTTGGGTGAAGGTACTGTCAGCCATTTTAAACCAGTCATCGGACTGTTGATTTATCTAGAGGTTTCTTTCCCTTGGAGGGTTAATCAATGTTAATCAATGTTAATCTTGGTGAACGTGAGCAACAATAGTTTTTTTTCCTTCCGCAGTTGCGGTATCTAATGAAATGCTCTTTCTTCCTCGATTCCTCACTTATCTGGTACTTTATTTCACGTTGTCGACGTTTTTGCTCGGTTTTCTTTGATTTCCTTGGTACGGAGGTTTCGAACATCAACAATCCCGTGGACGCCATCTTGAATTAGCACAATGCGCATGCTCACTTACAAATCTAAGCCTTGCCTGGAACAAAATACCCTTGCCTAGAACAAATCAAGCAAGGGTGAAACGGTACATTTGTAAACAATCCTTGCCTTACCAAAATGTTAGCTACCCTTGCCATGCCGTTTTTTTCTGTAGTGTAAATGGGGTTTAAGACAGTGGGTTAGACCGCCTCAAACGTTGTGGAATGTATGCCTCGAAAAGCAAAATCTAAAGGAATGTCTTTGCGAGTCAAGAAGTTAACTGACACCTTAGAGTTTGTCGTGTTCTTGCAGTCTTTTTGGAATTTAAATGAAACCTATTATTGTAATTCCTAAGTCAATTTCCGTCATTTTCATGCACTCCGCATGACGCTAAAATCTGAGACATTACATGCTTACGGGAAGCGTTTTCAACTCACTGATGATACCTGAATCTGCCAACTTTAGATAAAAACAACTGTTTACCGGCAGTTGGTACCCGTCTCGTGTTTATTTCGAATCTAATCGGTCCGTCAAAATTATCCTGCTTAAGTTAACAGTAAAGATAACAATCTTGCCTGTGAAGATGAAATTTTGATTAGCGGATTGACAGCAGAAACGAGACAAAACAAAAACACTCCCCAGATGACTCTCAAGTCTAACGGTTCTTCGTGTCTACCTCAATTACAGGGTGGGTAGTTTATTGAAAAGATTTTCGGGTGCAAACTGACAATGCAATCGTAACTGATATGTTCTTATAGAACCACTCAATACAACTGGGTTTTGGTTGCGCCAGGCTTCCAGCTTACCAGGTTTACATATTTGAATGGTGCTTATTCAGCGCTTGGGTTTCCGACAGACATGGCTATGAGCGGATATTTTACGGACGGAAAGCCTTCGCCGGGTGTACCCGCTCCGCTCTCACATCTCAAGTACGATCCAGAGGATGTGTTAACAAAGGAACCGAGCACGCCGACCCCACCCAAGAATTATGAAACAATAAAGAGCTCCAAAGGCGGTGAGTACATGGCGTAAGATCAGTTTATACAATAAGAGTAGACATCGTACCAAGTGCTTTAATTCAGTTAGAGAAATAGTACTTCACAACTTTTCCGTTGCTTTTGAAACCTGCTCAAGCGTTAGCTGACACCTGTTTGTCAATGTAAGTGGGGAATGCTTGATCCCGATTGCGGGCACCGTTAAATAAACAACACCTTCTGGTGGCTGGATTATCAAAGGAAAATGCTCGCAGCTAAAAAAAAATATCAGAAGAAACGACAATTTGAACGGAGCCAATCTACTTCATCGCTCTGTAAATTCTTAAGGGGGTGTTACGGGTAAAAATTTGGGAAAATGGGGTGAATTGAGATTGAAAGAAAGAGAAGTAGAAAAGGGTATACACACAATTATTTACTTAAAGCTTTAATTTTCAACCACCTTCAATGCCAATTGTCCAATAATTTTTGCTTTTAACTTGGCTCTCCAGTTGGCCTCTCGATTGTGCAAAATTTTTATATTCCTGAAACAGTGGATGGGCTATGGGGCGGCCATTTAACTTCTTCTTTTCGTTTCCAACACACCATTTTGTTAATGATCAGTTTTGAGTGAATTGTGGGTAGATCCAGTCCTTTCTGGGAGCAAACGGTCAAAATCAGAATTTAAATTGGATCTATCCACAATTCATTCGGAACCGATCATCATGCAGCAAAATGGTGTATTAACGTTAGAGACGAACCATTAGAACAATGAGTGGGAGATTTTCACTGTTTGCAGTTTTCGCCCAGTGCTTGCGCAAGACTTTTTTGCAGGTGCATGACTTTTGTTTTAGTTTCCTTCTTCTTTGCGCGAATTTTTTTCTTGTCCTTATCCTTTGCATGATTTGTTTTTTGGCTTTTTTTCCCCACCATTCCCCCCACCCCCCCCCCCCCCCTGCATCCCATCACTTTTTTAATGGTCCTTCCGTTATACTACATAAGAGGGGAGTAGGGTTGGTGCAGTGATGACACCACTCGCCTTCCACCGATGTTTCCGGGTACGATTCCCGGATTCGGGTTGAGTTTGTTGTTGGTTCTCTTGTCTGCTCCGAGAGGTTTTTCTCCGGGTACTCCGGTTTTCCCTCTCCTCAAAAACCAACATTTCCAAATTCCAATCGATTCGGACGCAGGCTCTCCGGTGTTCTTCGGTGAGTAGAGCTTCCTAGTTAGATATCATGATATTATTTTGTCTGTGTTGTTAGCGCTACTAACGGTAGACGAATTTTGGTCATTGTGTGGGAAAAAAACGGTTGCCGGCATTCTTCAGCTTCCTATCTACTTGGTCAAGATACATGATTTGGCACAGTTTGAGGGTTATTTTGTATATATGAGAATAGATATGTTCTTTGATTTTTCCGTCCAAAGAAAATTACTGAAATTACATAAGACAAGAATTATTCTAAACGACATGAACTTCCTGACGATCGATCTCTAGTCGACTGTGTATAGGCCGCCGGGAAGCCGAGCAAATGTCGGTCGTTCGAGAACTTATCTATCACTGGCTACTAATCGACAAGAACTCCAATACTATTAATTGGCTGATCCAAAGCTCTGACTGGGGGGACGAAATCTCCTCCCTGCAAAATCATGAAGGAGAAAATCAACAATAAAGGAAAAACAATAAATTAAAGCAGACCAGGAGCCTATAAATATGGGCTCCTGAGCAGACTTACTTTTCTCTCGAACAACGAAAGCGGTCTTCCCTGCTAGCAGAAGTCTCTCATGGCGAGAAATAAGAGACTTTAAGCACCGGCAACGGCAACGGCAACGGCAACGGCAGCGTGGATACCGAGGGAAAGACTGGGGAGACAACGCGGTTGAAAGGCGAGGAAAATGGGATTTTCAGACTCACGTTTTCACAAGACGGCAAAATCCTACTTCTCACGTTGCGACGTGACGGCAACGTCAAGATTGACATGTGCATTAGATGAATTGGGTTTTCCCAGTGGCCTCTCCCATCGCCGTCGCCCTTCCCGTTGTCGGTGCTTAAAGTCTCTAAAACGAGTAAATGAAAGGAACTCAGAACAGTATTTTTTTTATTTATTTATTTATTTCCGCAAGGATTTATTTGCACAATTCAAAACTATGGAAACCTTCAGTTGTGCGGCTATAATAACGGCATTTCTGCGAGTTAAATTGAACAAGAATTGATAAATTACCAATTGCCGGCAAAAGATTATATTTTCTAGGAAGTATCAGTTCTGTTTTTTTGTTTTGAGAATCACCACCGAATCAAGCTGACTTCCAGGCTGACTTCCGCTAGTCCACGACGCCAATTACTGGTGATACTGTACCCACTACACAGACTACAGTCACTACATCCACTACAGACCGATACATTACTACATCTACTGTCTTTTAGACCAGTTATTCGCGTTGTCGTGCGCCCAACCCTTCGATGCCACGCCGGCTTGACCTATTCAAGCGTGGTCCCGCGTTAAATCCCGCGTGCGCGATTTTAAAACAGCAAGGGATTGTGGGTGACTGGTATGCAAATTTCCAAAATGGTGACAGGTTTGGTCATACGTATGATGTTTTTAGCATTCAGAATGTGTTTTTGAAGGATAGCTTTTAATATACCGGTAATCGCTGAAGACAAAACAACTTTTTCCGGGATACAAAACATTGTGAAAAGCTACTTAGCTTGGCTCGACGTAAACACAAATATGAATGATACCGAAAGTGATTCGGACCCAGAAGTTGGTGTACAATTCTCGAAGGTAAAATCGCGATCGCCTCCCAAACACCGGTTAAAAGAAATCAGCGGAATCAGTGAAGATATATTTCAGCCCCTGGTCGATGGCGATGAATTTGAAGAACAAGAGTTGGAAGGTAACGCTCTTTCCTTCCTTCCAGCATTTTTTGCCAGCGCGAAAGATTCTTGTTGATTTGCACATACATCGTATATGTAAGAACTTAACTCGTACGGTGTATCTAAAGCAGTGACAACCATTAATTTAAAAGGCTTATGTACATTAAATTACTGCTCTTCGCGACTGGTTGATAAACGATTTCTTCGTTGTCAAACTACCAAAAAATGACTAAATGTTTCAAAGATACTCTGTTAATAACATTGCGCCGACAACAAAATTATAAGCTTAATTGATTTCTTCAGGCATATTTCTGTCGATGCAATACTGACTCGTTTTCTAGACGAATATTATATAAATGGAGTTGCAACAACATGCAAATATAGCATTTGAATCTCCTCGATATGGAAAACATGACTTACATGTAGCTGTAATGAACTTGGGCATCAGCGCAGCGCTATGAAAATGAACGATAATGAAAGATTGTTTTCATGTGATCAGTAAGTTGTATCTCCCGATTTCCTTGATGATTGTGGTTTGCCTTGTAAACCTGATCATGGATAAATATTGGAGTTGTAATTTGCATTGAGTTCTTTTATCAGCGGTATGAAGTATTGATGTTGTTCATTAAATGAGAAAATGAGGAATTTATTATTGAATATGACAATTTAGTAAGCTTTAGGTTTCAAATGCTTATGATTGTTATAAAATTATTTAGAATTTTTACTGTCATCAGGAAATGCCATTTATTAGAAGGTGATGAATGTTTTTATTAATTGCTGCCACAAATGCCGACATGAACATTAACTTTTTTTCAAAATTCCCGCTTCGGTTAAAAGAAATATACATACAGTGTACACTGTATTAAATGGTTGTAGGTTTCTCAGTAGCCAAGGCCATTTTCTCAAAGCGGCAAAATACAAGATACAAAAACCCCCAACATGTCACACAACATTGTTTCATCGCAAGTTTTGGGTCAATGTTTCGTGTTTTTCACCTTGTGTGATCAACTTGTCATGCAACAGAAACATTTCTTGCGGGTTGAAGAAAGTTCTTGCTCAAAGTAGACCCCGCGCTCCCCCAATCACGAATCACAAGCCCATTTTCCCTTGAAATATCATAATTCTCGCATCTGTAGTGTATGGCATTTCACAAATTATGTATTTTAACATTAATTGGTCCGAAATTTCTTGAAAGCAAGTCTCGTTTCTTTCAGGCGAGTCAGTGTATATTGCGCAAGGGTCTCCCTTGTTTCAAAACAAGAAGGGTTAATTAATACTTTTAACTGTATGCAATGGAAATCTCATGATTAATCTTCAACAAAACCTTTTTCAGTTTATGGTTATCGCCTTATTTCATATGGTGACAAAGCTCTGTTTTACAACATGATTGTGTGTGAATGATTTTCGACAAAAAGTTAACTGAAGCATCGTTATAACTTCACCGGGATATTCCCCTGCAGTTTGATCGTATCTCTGATTCTGTTGCAAGAAAAAATGAAACCAAAAATTGAACCATTTTAATGGTCTTTGCTGTTCACTGCAACTGCATATACTGTACATGCAGAATAATTAATGATTAGCCAATTGTAACATCTTTTATTGTAAAATGCTGTCAAAAAAGTGATTAATCAATGGCTCTGTTGACAAGTACATGTAACAGGAGCTTGTAAATGAACAGTAATGTTTGCAGTAAGTTAATGATTATTGATATAAATGTATGAGCCACTATTAGAAAATTTAATCATGATTCACAAATCACTGTCCACAAAACAAGAAGATCATGAGCTCTAGAGGCTACATGTATCAATTCATGGATCACATCGGCCACAGCTGAGCTCTTTTCACATGTCTTTAAGTAAAACGTTTTTTTCAATCAAATCACACATCACGCAGAACCCTTCTACCACCCTGTGTACCCCACTGTAGTTTTAAAACAACTAGGAAACAATATCCAAAGTACAGGTAATTTCTTTGGTGCTTGTCTAGGGAAGTCATTAATTTTTAAAGTAGGTGGGGATTATACAAAAAAATAGCCAGGGATTTGAGTTGCTGAAGTGAAGTCAACATGCTGGTTTTATATCAAAGTAGCCGGGAATATACCTTAAAGTACGAGGGGAAAATTCCTGGCCCCCCGATGACAGCCCTGTTGTCAGTGGCTGGTTTCCTTGTGGGACCACCTTCTCCAAAACTTAATAACACCCCTACTACACTGTACATGTATTTGCGAACAGCTGAAGGGTGTTCTTTATTTTGAATTTTTACCGGAGGCTCAATATTATTTTTTATGCTTAATTATTCACAGATATTTCTGGAGAGCCAACGTACACCTTGTCCGAAGCTGTGGAGAAACTTGGTTTTGGCAGATTTCAAATGAACATTGTTTGGATGGTTGGGTTTTTTGTAGTAAGTATACACTTACATTGTAGGAAGTTTTAGTACCATTTACACCAAAGTTCAATACAGCAGTTAATTCCAATGTTCAATGTTTAAGCTTTTTCCAATCAGCCCTGACATTTTTTGTGCATTTAGTAATGTACACTTAAAGCTGTAGTATAAAAACTAAATGTATATTAGCCTCACTCAATACTACCATTTTTGAGCTACCGTGAACGGCAAACATTTTTCCACTTTGTTAAACCCTCAAAACATTCAAATTTTGCAAAATAACATTTAATGTTTAATTTACTGTAAACCATGATTTTCATATGTCTTTGTTTTTTGTGAATTGTGAAGGGACAGTTTTATTTTCTGTGAAATGTGATCTAGACACTCCCTCCCCCCCCCCCCTCCCTTTACCACCCTCTGTAGTCAGGACTGGTTTTGCATTTATATCTGAGACTGTGTATCTTAGTCTTTTTGCTCATCTTCTTTTATTTACAGATTGCTGATTCGCTTGAGATGATGCTGCTCTCAATCCTTGCTCCAACAATCCGATGTATTTGGCACCTTCCCTCCTGGAAAGAAGCCTTGGTAACAACGGTAAGATTTGCTAATAAATGTTGTCTTGAAACTGCTATTTGGATGCATTTTGAGGTGTACAGCTGTATTGTCTGACCATCACATTGTTTATGTTAACTCTTCTACAGGTTGTCTTTCTTGGAATGATGGTAGGCTCATCTTTCTGGGGTTGGCTGGCAGACAACTATGGACGAAAATTTGTAAGTGCACTCTATGGCATGTCTAACTAGAGATTACTGGTACTTTACTGGCCCATATGATCATCATCTCTCATCTCTGTAATGTGAAATTGATGTCTATTAATAATCATTATTGTCTATGAAATTTATATTAGTGCAAGATGAAAAGAAGTGATCTTTATGATAAAAATTAATCCCCAAATAACATTAAACATTATCATTACTGCACAACTGTTAAGGCAGGTTGATTAGAGAAGTACAGTTATGCATGTGCAGTTATAGAGCTATGTGTAGAGGTGTACATGCAGGTTTCCTTGGTTGTTGGAGAGGGCAGACAGGGTACTATTAATACTATTCTAAGTGAATAAGCATGGAAGAAATTTGAAATCAGGTAGAAGATGCTAAGATCAATGATAAATTGTTTACTCAAGCAGGGTTCCCTTTAGTTAATTCCTTACAGCTTCTATTTTAATTAATATTTTGCCATTTTTTCCAGGTTATAGTCATTTGTGCCTTGTGGATTTTCTATTTTGGATTGATCAGTTCATTCTCACCTCACTATTACTGGATCATAGCCTTACGCTGTTTAGTTGGATTTGGTATTGGAGGGGCACCACAGTCGTAAGTGTTATTAATGAGTGTGCAGTGTGGCCTGACTAGTGTCTAGGACAGCATAGTCCACAAGTGTTGTAATGCAGATCAGGCCCTGTGTTCAAATGCTGTGCCAGGTTGTTTTATTAGTGAATGGATGAACCTCATCCAGTTTTTGTTGCAATTGTTGTTTGGGTTTGTATTTTAGAGATTTTTAAATTGGTGCAGCTGAACCACTGAAATACAAGTCATGTAATTAGATTTAAAAACTACACTGTTAAAATAATTTACAGTAAATTAAGAAGTACTTGTAAATACACCTGCAGCAGGGAACTTGAAAACTAAATTTTGGGAGCACTCGCCATCTGGGAAAGTGATGTTTAAATTGCACTCGGCCAAAAACCTTTTTACTCACCAAATACCACCCCCCACCCAAGTCAAACCAAATTAAACAAAGTAGGAAAGAACTGTGCTGTTTGGCATCTGACTCACAGTCAGACACCCCTCCCTCGTAATCATCTCTGACATCATCATCCTTTTTGAATCGAAGGCGACTTCCTCTTTGACCTCATCCTCTCGTTCAGCAGCACAGTTTGTTAATGACCAGCAGTATCATGACTATGATTGGTACCTCATGTAATTATAACTTACATGTATGCAAAAGCCAAAAGATTTTAGATATTTACAAAGCAGGAGATTTGCATGTATTTATGCCAGGTTTTTTAAATATTTCAAATGTGAAAAGTACTAGTATGTTCACATTTAGATTATATTGTGTCACAAAAATCCGTTACAGTTTTATTTTCCCAAAAATGACAATTCCACTCACCAAACCTAGCAAGTAATCTACGATTTCTAATCGCCAGTTGGACTTGACACTCACATTGGCGAGTGGGCGAGTGGACGAGTGCCAACACTTGAGTTTATTTATATATTTTACAACAACAACGTACAAATTGAAATGAAATAAATAGTCATCCAAATGTAGCAGAGCTAATCGAGTCAGGTGGTTTCAGATAATATTAAAATACAACAAGAAGGTTGGAAATAAAAATTACAAGGAGATTACAATATTGTTAATTTAGAAAAGTAAAATTAAAGTACAAATAGTTTATAGGAGGTTATTAATGTAAATAAATATGGAAGGTGCTATTTCAGATCCATAAATCCAGCAGTCATTTTAGCAAGTAAAATTAAAGTACAAATAGTTTACAGGAGGTTATTAATGTAAATAAATATGGAAGGTGCTATTTCAGATCCATAAATCCAGCAGTCATTTTAGCAACAATCGTTTTTTGATAGTCATAATAATGGTTTTCATTGTTTCAAGAGCACTGAATAAAAACCCTGCTGCAAGATGACAAAATTACAAGTTTGCAAAAGAAACAAACAAGGATTGCAAAAACAAGTTTAATGCTTTTTTTAAGTGGATTTGAAGCCATTTATGGTCTAAGTATTGATCAGTTTTTCTTTCCTCTTTTGCCAGAACCACTCTACTGGCTGAGTTTCTTCCTTCAAGTGTGCGATCATACTGTATATTATCTCTGTCGGTAAGAAATAACAGCACTACATATAACATCTCATTGTTACCATCTTATTAATGTAGCTTTTCCCAATTTGGTAAACAAAACTTAAAAACATTGTCCAGTGGATGAGTCTGTTCAGCAGTTAAACATGTATACCGTATTTTCTCGATTAAACGCCGGACCCCGATTAAACGCCGGCCTCGTTTAAACGCCGGGTCAAAACTGGTAGTTTTTAAATAAACGCCGGGGGTGTTTGTTCGAGGTCCCGGCGTTTATTTGCGTCAAGCCAACAAGTACAGATATTCACTAGAAAAGCACTGCTATGACACGTACTGTACGGTACTCTGCTTTTGTTATTTTGGTAAATGCTTAACGAACAAGTCTGGCGTAACATTAACTGCGATGTACGTGCTGTACAATAAAACAAAATTGAAAATATATAGCAATGTTCACGTTCCTGTTGTTATGACATTATGTCAGGTCGGGTCCAAGGGAGAAATCGTCCTGCCTTGACAAACTGCACACGGATCTCAAAGAATGTGAAATAATACTTTAACCTACCAATAATGAAAATTTTACTCCATTAATAAACGCCGGACTCCGATTAAACGCCGGGTCCCTAAGGCCAAGTTTTAAATAAACGCCGGGGGCGTTTAATCGAGAAAATACGGTACATTTTGTCCCTGGTTTAGTGACCAAAACAGCATAATACTGTTATCCCTTCTATGGACAACTGTTGCCTGGTCACTAGCCTTATGCATGACCCACATTTGCTGATATTTTCCTATTTCTATTGGTGTGCATGTATTTGTTAACATAGGAAGTGCCTTGAGTTATAATTTCCATTTTTGACATGAAGAAATGTTTTCTTTGCAGTTTTTCTGGGCCATAGGATCTTGCTTTACAGTGGGAGTTGCTATGGCAGTTATGCCAACATTAGGCTGGAGATGGCTCTTAGGATTTCTGTCATTGCCTCTTTTAATCTTTGCAGTAATGAGTTATGTAAGTATGACCTTGAGTCCAGTTGAAATTCGGTAAGGTCTGCCGAGTCAGCTTCTCCCAGTTTACCTGGTTTTCTTAATGTTCCCAATAGAGTTCTAAAGTGATGACGTCACAAAAATAAAAGTTTTGAAATTATGGGATGTGATGCGATATTCTTATAGAGCATGCTAAAAGACGTCCTCATCCCAAAAATTAGCTCCGAATTGCAATTACCGGTAGAGATATAAGGGATCAAAGTTTGATGGCATTCCATACAAACCCTTCAAAATTTGTTTCTGTTCCTTCAGTTTAGAACAGACTCAAAATTAGAGAGACTTATATGGGGCAGTATCAAATTTCAATCCTTTATATTTCAGCTGGGAATTACAATTAAGAGCTAAGTTTTGGCAAGGAACCTTTTTTAAGGATACTGCATTCGAAAATGGCGCCCAATCCCATAATTTCACAGATTTAATTTTTTGTGACGTCAGACTTTAGAACTCTATTGCTTATACAGTACCACTCAAAAGTGCAGTATCTTTCTACCCACTTGTGGGACGTAAAATCTTCTACTATGAAAATCTTAGGGCATGTCAAGCTTGAAAAACTGTATGTACTGTACCTATTTTAAATCCAAATTCTTGTGCTATTACTGATTATGGAAAAACTCTGAAACATATGAACAGCAGTGCTCACTTGGCAAAGATTGGGAAACTTTGTTTTAAGTCCTGTCTGCCCCATGATAAAAATAATAAGACCTTTATTTACCGTCGGCAGTATATTTAGCACAAAGGCTAATGGGGCCATGAAAATACATGAAACAAATAATTCAAATAAACGTAACATGGTAAGGATCCCAACTGGCGGGAGGCAGACCTGTTGGCTACTTACAAGGATGACCGAGTTGAACCAGGCACTCACCCAGAGGAGCACCAGTGGTCAGAGCGCACATTGAAATCCAGTGCCCTAGACCACTCGGCCATCCTGCCTCCCTTGGTAACGTCTTATAGCAGCTTGAAATCAAGAGTGCACACTTGCTAATAAATTTTACACAGACTATTTGTTTGTTATGTTCAGCAGTTGAAAGGAAAACGTTCAAACTAACTTTTTGTGGATTTCCCAAAGATTTCTCCTATATAATTACTCAGTATGTTTGCACATTGTACTTCTAGGATACATTGATCAATTGAAAATATTAATAAGGAGTACGTACACTTTAAATGGCCGCAAGTCATGAAGTCATATTGAATCTCATTTTATGCAAATTCCTGGTCCATCCTTGTAATTCTAAATCAAAATCTTAATCTATTGAGCCCGCGAGTTGCAAGAAGGAACGCAATAGGCCATATTCGTATTCTCGGTATTGAACTGGATCTAGCATGAAGTGGAGGCGGAATACATTTACATATGAAAAGATTCCCCCGCAAGAGCCTTAACTATCAATTATTAACTATCAATACACGTACAGTCACGTGTTATGAAAACAACTTGTACTAGTTATCTCGGAAACTAATCGTCTCAAATCAAGTCTCAATCGTTCTAGCTGAACATGAGTACTCTACTAATTGGGGAGACTGTAAATCAAATAAACGCTAAATTAAATCAAATCAAATGTTGGTTTTTGAGGAGAGGGGAAAACTGGAGTACCCGGAGAAAAACTTCTCGGAGCAGCATACAGAACTAACAAACTCAGCCCACTTATGACGCCGAGTCCGGGAAGCCGAGCGCTCTCACCACTGCGCCAACCCTGCTCCCTTTAATGAAATCTGAATTGTTAAATTGAAGTTTTCATTGAACGTTATGAACTTGTGGCTGACAAACTGAAGACAAAGTTTTCAATATATTTACTTATACACATTATGCACCTTATTTCCATTGCTTCTAGTGGCTTCCAGAGTCGTGCAGATATTACCTTGCTGCTGGCGAAAAAGAAAAGGCAATCAAAATGCTTGAGAGAGTGGCAAAGGTCAACAAAACCGAAATGCCTGTAGGAACTTTAAAAGATGCTAGTGAGGTGAGTACATGTCATTATTTTGTAAGCATGCTGCTTTGCAAATTTTATCATTCACTGTTATTTATTGAGGAGAAAAAAACAACTGAATACATGTACTTATGTAACAACCTATTTACTGTTTTCACAGAAAGGTAGACAAGGAAGATTTAAAGACTTAATTAGTCCAGAATTTAGAAGAACAACGCTTTTGTTATGGTTTATATGGTAAGTGGGGATGCGCATAATTACTAGAGCGGTTTCCAGTATTGTGTGTTGAAAGTAATTTGCGTTTGCTTTGTGATTGGATGACAAAATTCGCGCCGCTTTCTCAGCCAATGAGACGCAAAACCAAACCAATCGCCAGTTGCATGCGCGCGTTTTCTGATTGGTTCGCGGAGCTGTTGCTTCTTTGTCATTGGTCAGAGTAATTTCTCAGTTTTAAACCACTCCATTGTTAAATTGCTAATTTCTATTGCATTTACATTTGCTGTTGCATTTTTACCAGGTTATTTGAAATCAACTCTCAGCTGTTACAGATTGTGATCGTGTTTTGCAACCATAAACGTTCTAAGTAATAAAACTCACAGCGCAATGCATACTACATTTTTGTTGCAGGCTTAATTTGGCCTTTACGTATTATGGAATAGTTCTTATGACTACAGAGATGTTTCAAGGACTGGGTGAAAACGGTAGAAGTTGCGAAGGTAAGACGTTTTAAAATGGTTGGTACTTTATACGTCAAAAAACCTGAAAAATTCAAGAGACCAGCAATCTTGTTTAGAGACCCCAGAATCGTTGCTGCAGCTAATGACAGAAATTCTTGTTAACCTGGTGACGAAAAATACGTTTCAATACAAACACTTCGTCTAACAAACTAAGCCCAGTTTCTTTATATGCTAGTCGCTTGGCAACGGGCGAAAGGACAACTGAAAATCCCAGTTTCATTGGTTTTTAAGATTTTTATTGCTTTTATGCATGACGTTGTTAAATTGAAAATATACGGCATTAGTTGAACGTTAACGACATTCATGTAGACACCTATTGTGTCTTGTTGATTTATTCCAGTAACAGATGCTGGTGCTGTAAAAAATCCTGACTGTGGCTGTGAGCTTCTTAGTTTCAAGGACTACACTGACATGATGTGGACAACACTGGCCGAGTTTCCAGGTACAGTGTATATAGAAAAAGTAGTCAGCTGTGTATCTTTACTGCGATTTTCAAAGCTCTGTTTTGGCTTCCATCAGTCAAACTTCCCAAGCCAACCTGAACGATGCCGACTGTTGAGCCCCGCGAAAAGCACTGCAAAGTTGTCGCGTTAGTTTGATTCATCTCTTCGATGGAGGATTGTGTTTGAGCATAAACCGCCGTGTTTCACCGCAAAAGATATCTAAAAGCTAAAATAAACGTTTATACGCAACATTATCCAGCTTGTTCTTAGTAACATGTATTTAGTTTCAATGAAATTAGACGAAGTCTACTGTTATTAATTCCACACAGGTGTCATTGTGACCATGTTGTGTCTGGAGAGATTCGGCAGAAAGAAAACAATGGCAGCTCAATTTTTTCTAACTAGTCTGTGTTACTTTCTTCTATTCATCTGCTCTGGAAGGTAACAGTTGCTTTTCCCTTGATACTCATTAGCTTGTTAGAGTGGTTTTCAAACCAATTACACTGACCAATCACAACAGACTCAAACAGGGCAATGAGCCAATCAGAATACGAAGCAATTACATGCAGCTGGCGCAAAGCGCGGGAAAAATACAAGTCGCGATTTGTGTTGATTTGCTTCTCATTGGTTGAAAAAGTGCCACGAGTTTTGTCAACCAAACACAGAGCGAAGTAGTGCAAAACCATAAGCAAATGGAATTACATGTATCGCTGTCCCATAATTCAGCTATTTCTTGAATTGCGAACAACCGTTTTCGTGACATCAAGGTGCGTTTTGCTGCAAACGTTTGCCTAGTTTTATTTCGCGTCTGCAGTTTTTCATCTGTGCAAACTTTCACCGGTTTTTTCCAACTTGCAATGTTAAAAAGGGTACTAAATGGCCTGTATAATAAAACTTTTTTTTTCTTGTGTTCTTGTAGAACCGTGATGACAGTGTTAATATTTGGAGTCAGGGGGTTTATTTCAGGAGCTTTCCAAGGATTTTATGTGTACACACCAGAGGTAATTTAAAGAAGAGAATAATTAGTAGAGATCTATTTAAGAATAAAATAAGTCAAGGTAGGAGGCTATTACGAACGTACGCGGTTGAACGTGCTCAAAAGTAAATAGACTCTATTCGCAAACACAGGGCTGTATGCTTAAACTAAAATTTGGTTTCCAGTTGTATCAACTTAGTTGATATAAAGTGGCCACCGTAGAGAGGTTCAAAAGCTGATGTTTCGAGCGTTAATCACTCTGACGAAGGATTTGCTCTCACAAGGGGCTAAAACTCAAAACATCAGCTTTTGAATCCCTATACGGTGCCCAGTTTACACCATCATCTCAGTTGATCAACCAAATTTACGTGTACCGCTTTCCCACTGACGCAGCGCCACGGTTTCTTTAGAAACCAACCCCCTGTACGCTTAAACTCCCTCAAAGACACCCTCTCTCAAAGACATACTTTCAGTACCCGTCTTTGGCAGTCATGCGGAACAGGGAAAATGGGCGAGCTTTGTCTCAATTGGACTGGGATGGGCTGAAAACAAGAGAAGTTAGACAAATCTTTAGTGCTTCTTCTGATATATTATCAGCTCCATTTCAGTACTTTCTTTCGTTCCTCCGCATGGGACGGATAGGCGGTAGGGTGGCCGAGTGGTTAGGGCGTCGGACTTGAGATCTGGACGTCCCGTCTTCAAGGGCCCCCGGTGTTGTTCTTGTTCAACTCTTTGGCTGATGTTATAAATAGCCAACTAGTCTGCCTCCCGCTAGTTGGGGGTTGTAACGCAATTTTACGCAATTGCGTAAAGAGCTTTGTTCCCAACGTCAGTGGCTTAATAGCTCAGTTGGTTGGAGCATCGCACCGGTATCGCGAGGTCACGGGTTCAAGCCCCGTTGAAGCCCTGAATTTTTTTCAGGCTTCTTCACACAATTGCATAAAATTGCGTTACATTTGCGAGGATCATCCTTCACCTGATTTCATTATCGCAGTTCATATATGATGTATTTCATATACATCATTCTCAATCAGGATTGTGTTACTGCACTGAGATTAAATACTGTCTTCTTTTGTTACGGTTGGTAAGGATGGAAGTGGGTTCCATTTTGAACAATTTAGGCTAAATTTTTCAAATTCTTGCACGTCGTCTTGAAGCCATGACCAAAAATGTACTAAGGATGACTTTTCGTGCAAAAAATTCGATTGATATCTTTCTCCTACATTTCAAAAAATGTTTCGGCATTAGTAAAGACCATTAAGTAGCATTTCTGTGAAGTTTGGACCGGAGAACACCAAAACCCCGATGACAGTGTCCCTTAAACAACTCTGTGTCCATTTGTATTTTTTGTTTCATTGTCCCTGACAAACCCCTACATACATACATACATACATACATACATACATACATACATACATACATACATACATACATACATACATACATACTTTATTTGGGTAGGTTAGAGTCGGCAACCAAAGGCTGATGGGGGAGCGGTCCATCAAGTATATCATACAGTGTATTTGTTCCCGAACACTTTTTCACCTGATCTTGGTCATCTCAAGTCACGCAATACTCTGATACTGCTATCATACATCACATCACTTTATGTAAACACTCTGAATATGTTACGGTTCTAGCGTCTAACAGACAGCTAATCTACCGCATGTAAAACTAAGAAACTGGCAATGAATTTATTCTTTCAGTATAGGCAGTGTTACGACATTTAAAAGAGTCGGAAAGAATTACAGAATTACAGAGGTCATTTGACTGTTTTCGCAGGTATATCCTACAGTTGTTCGCGCTCTTGGACTCGGCTTCTGTAGTGCAGTGGCGCGTATAGGAGCAATGATAACACCGTTTGTATCGCAGGTACGAGAGTTTTGTCTATTGGGAGTCTTCTTGTTAAACCTTTGATGCTTACGCATGCGGCCAAATGCCCTATCCCATTTTCCTTTCTCCCAATCTTGTTCCTTCGGTCTGCGTTCCTTTATACTGCGCATGCTTGAGGAAACGAGCGACTCTCGGCAGATCTGTTAGGTTTCGGATTTTGATTGGCATCTGAAAACAATGCAAACGACCGGAAGTCCGATATTTTAGGACTAATAGCACATATCTTTCCAGAGTCGCTCGATTACTGACCGCTGGTGCCCTTCTCGCACCTGCCAGGTAAGCGACATGTAATCGAGCTTGAGGTAGCCATTGACAATTTTTTTTATTAAATTTCCTTGCCTTCCAGGTGTTAGTCAGAGTATCGCTTCGCTTGGCGTTAGGTGTTTATGGCATAATGTCCTTATTATGTACCGTGTGCACGCTGTTGTTGCCAATTGAGACCACAGGAAGACCAATGTTGGTAAGTCCTCGATACTTGGGTACTGATTGCGCTTTGATGTCAGCCGCATGAGTTGACTGAGATTCCGGGGTGTTGCCAGGCCTTTTTTCTTTGGGGAAGAGTGTAACGCCCGAGCCGTCCCACCTCGTTTAAGTGAACGTTCCTATAAGCTTCCATTACAACAGGCGACGACGGTCCATGGCGCCTGCTTGCCTTTGTAATCGGGTATACCCTCTTTTCACGCTCTGTCATATGCTGTGCTTAATTGCGTAACGAGGCTCAGCTTGTAACCCTCTGATATTTGTATAATTTATATAACGCCTGTAATCCTTGACTTCTTTGTTTCTTCCTTTATTCCTTCCACAGGAATCAGTGCATTGAGGGGAACTTCTATTTATTTTCACACTCTATGATACATTCATATAGTGATTTTCAGTCTATGCTGGTCGTAGCCTCAAGAATGTTTTTAAGTTAAGCTAATTTTTGGGTTTCGCGTCTAGCCATTTTGTAGTGTGATGAAAATTGTTCCGAATTTCTCCTCGTCTTTTCGTCCAATAACAACTCGCTTTTAAGCGACTTTTAAGATAAAATATCGTCTCTCGGTAATACGTTATTGAATAATTATTTATTAAAGTTTGTTGGCGATATGTACAAAATAAGTTTAAGTTGAAAACGAACATAGAACATAGAAATGCTATAGTCTCGGCAAACGTACTTGGACTCGGAAGGCAAATCTAGGTAAAAACAAATAAATTTCACTATGGAGTCGTCGCTTTCAAGTTCTCAGATGAGGTTTTCTACTTCCATTCGATCCCGGGGTTCTCTACATTGAACCCTAGGTCCATTTGACGAGCGTTTAAATTTCTTTGCTGTTATCTAAACGTTTATGTCCACACAAGCGTTATCGAAGCAATTTAGATTGTTTGGAGGACTTTGCGATTCAAGGATAGAGGCACGAATGACGTGGCAAGTCGACGAAAGTAGAAAAAACAATGCATGAAACAAATAGGCTCCATTTGTTAGTTCGTGTCTACCCTGATACAGTGTCACGCAAATCAGTCACGCTACTCGCCTGCGACTCTTTGTTCTTACCAGGTTATGACGTCATCCGTGCGTTATCACTTAGCACTTATCTATTGTTAGATAGAATTGGAGGGAGGTGTCTGTTACATGTCCCAGCACTTTCTACCAGGATTACGTACGATACACAGTTATATTTATCGTTTGAAACGTCTTCGCCTGGGGATTTGTCAACATGTAAATCTGCTCTTGAAGACTGCGTTAAAGATATTGACCTTTGGATGTTAGAAAACAAACTAAATAATAATAATAATAATAGGCTTTATTTAAGGAGGGTGAAACACTTAACAGTAGTCCTAAGACACTGATGACTCTGTGGCCCTCAAAATCAAATAAACTCTAAATCAAATCAAATCAGATGTTGGTTTTTGAGGAGAGAGGAAAACCGGAGTACCCGGAGAGAAACCTCTCGGAGCAGAGTAGAGAACCAACAAACTCAGCCCACTTATGACGCCGAGTGTGGGAATCGAACCCGGGACACATTGGTGGAAGGCGAGCGCTCTCACCACTGCGCCAACCCTGACCCTTAAATCATACCTCATTTCAGAGCTGCCTTATAATCAGTTCCCCATGTTTATACGCTTTTATTAAGAAGGATACAAAACTGCACAACGTCGCGAGTTTAAAATTCCACACTATAAAGCAGCAGGGGCCGGTTCCTGAAAGGTGTAATAACTCTATTCCTGGGATAAATGTGCCTTATTTAGTCGTTTATCCATGGAATAAGGCACATTTATCCCTGGAATAGAGTTATTACACCTTTCAGGAACCGTCCCCAGGTCGCATAATGCGCCGCCAATTCTAGACTAGAGTGCACAAACCATACCCTATTTCAGACCAAAAGGCTAAAAAGACCATACCCTTTGGCGCCGCACATACCTATATAGCCCATATAACGGAGTATCGCCGCCGCCGCCCCAGCTGCACACCCCCTTCCGGGCTGTCACGGCGTTTTCACAGATCGATTCATTTTTAGTATGAATTTTCCGCAAATATGGGACTCCCTCAGGAGCGCCATTCTCTCGTCCGAAACTTTTCCTCGACCTTTCTTTTGTTCTAAAGTTGTTAATGCCCAAATTGCAAACCATACTGAGCATTTTCACAAAGCCCTCTCTTCTGCAAAGCTTGTGTCTTTGAGCTTAACTTTGCCCGGTGTATTCGGTTCGAGTAAACCAATCATTTTTAAGCAGATTGTGTTTGTGCACACAGTAGGTACAAATAAAAAATTTGTCTTCAATTTTTTTCGTGTTCCTTTCCAAAACTTTCTTTTCTAGACACCGTTTCATAATTGTGTGCTTGCGCATGAAAGGAATACAAACGTTTTACCCATTTTCACATGTGCGAAGTGGACGCCAGCTTTTCGGGGAAAACGTACACAACTTGATAATGATATTCAACATTGTGTTTATGTGAACACAAAACAGCAACATCGTGTGTAAAGCGTGCACGCAAAACACGCCAAAAGCGTGACGCTTCAATCAGCTATTGGTTCCAGTTTTTCATCTATATTCATGAATTGTAACATTTTCCTCAAGCCACGCTTTCTGCCAAATCCGTTGAAGAGGCTGTGGGTTATGATGAGATTCACATTGCGCTGTGAAGAACGATGGAGCAAGAGCGGAAATTCAAAATACTTGCAGCAACACATGTACAAACTGAAGGTAAGTGGAACCAGGTTGGGCAAGATTTCCGCACGGCCCCATACATTTCTTATGCATTCACTCTGTGACTCAAACTCTATTTTGGAACAGGGTTACGGTATGACAGTGATGCATGTATAATTAATGAAGGGACTGTGCGAAATCTTTCCCCTTACTTAAAGTACATACCTCCCCATGTTGTTCTCTTTAGGCCAAAATTATCGCAGGCTCAGCTTTCTTTGTAATGCGCATGCTCTGTTGACTAATCCTCTGAATCCTACGATTCGTATACGCTACGTGTGGACGCAGATATTTTTGTATCCGCATAAAAAATCTGTGGATATATACAAAAATCTCCGGATACGTGTGGACGGGGCCTTAACTAATATCCTTCAAGTGTTATGCAAGTGACAGTTAACAAATACGTTCCATTTGGCAGTGCGTGACTGATGCTTTTACCACTTTTTGACGTCTTCCGTACGTTGTCAGGGAACACACGCACTGACAAATAGGAACTTTTTTGTACATTGCTTTCTTTGTTTCTTTGACTAATGATGTTATTCGTGTTTCATGGTGCGTACAGGCCTGCAGCTTGAAACCTATTTTTTCAAGGACATTTCAAGGACCAAATGATTTTTTTTCAAGGACTTGTTCTCACCGCAGTTAGATCGTAAAATATGATATGTTCTGCACAGGAAAATGTAAAATGAACACGAAGTAAAATCACACTCACTGACCCAGCCTTGGAAAAAACATAAAGACCCGGCCCGTGCGCCCTTCTGATTTTATTGTCATTCAAATGAACGGTGTCAACTATTAAGGGGGTACAGCTTATTGTGATACCTGACCATCAGAAAGGTCCAGAAAGACACGGATCAAACGGTACGAAAATTAAGTAACAGAAACTGAACATTACTATGCCATCAACACCAAAACCACCAGATCATACTACACATTATCATGCAGAAGATTTGTATACAGCTGCACTTTCAAAGCTTTTTGAAGGCAAAAACGTCTATTATTAAGTCTTTATTTCGAAGCTCTCAATAAGGTAGATACAGGGTAAAATTCAAGGAATTCCGAGACTATATCAATTTTCAAGGACTTTTCAATGACCCGATGCTCTTCCAAGGGCTCTTCGAGGCCTCCACGAGCCATGTGCGTCTTTACGTTAATCGCAAATTCGCCTAGACCAATCAAAACGCGATGTTTGCACCCTACATTGTATAGACATGAATAATTAAGTGAAAGAACTTGCAATTCCAATAGTGAAGACTTTTAACTTAAGCTTTATTCAGTTGCATGCAATAAAAAATCAACTTTTTTTCTGAATTTACTCTTGTAAGATGCCATTAGAGTATCATGCAAAGGGCAATGAATGTAATCAGTGGTTCTTTGCCTGGAGGTACCTACTTCACTTTGAGCTCATGAAAATAAGCCTCTGAAAAAGAGTCTGGAAGTAAGCCTCTGGCTTTGGCCTCATTGTCCTTCGGAGTTAGCGCTAGATAAAGAATTTAGTTATTTAGGGCCCCATTCCCTAGAATCTGCATGGATGCCACCCTCGTTTGCTACGTAGCGCATTGAATGCGAACTTAAGCAGGCCAATATGGAGCTAAATGGAGGGAGGAAAAGAAGACTTATTCCTGTTGGGTTGTGTACCATGTTCTCTTTTGGCGTCAGTCACATGTTAGTAGAGGTGAGAACGGCAGCAAGATCGTGAGTTGAAATGTGGGGCAATTGAAATATTGCACGACAGATAGCACCAGTAGAGGCCGTGCGTCAATTGAATGAGGAGAATGATCCTTTAACAAGGATTATTGGTGGGTAAATAAATATCACAGACCAAAAGAGTTTAGAATTTCAGGTGCTTTATTTATTATTCAATCTGTCGATCTATAAAAACTGTATAACAAGACTACTCAATTAATCTTACCGTCACGCATGGCAATTCACACGGCGATACCTCGCTACGGCAAATACATGCAGTCAAAGGTTTGGTCGGAGTGAGTCTTACATGTACTAAATTTACTGGTAACAACTTACAATGCTCATTTGTATCTCAATTTATTCAAAATTCTTCTGTTCCGTTATTCTAAAAGAGGCCAGTTGTTTCAAACAGTCATGTGACTACAACAATCTCACTAAGCTTTCCATTATTATGGTACTTGTTATCAGACATGTGATAAGTAACAGCTTATAAAATACAAATAAATTACTAAAAATTGATATATTCGACACATCCTAACGGTCTCAGTATGGGACACAACGTATCTATATCATTAAGATTTAGGCGGCGAAAGATGAATGTCTTAGTTGCCACTGACTTCAGATGCTATGATAAAGCTGGGAATGTCTAAACTGCTCTCTGTCAAAGACCGCCAACGTATGTGGCAATCGACACATGGTGAGCATTAAACGATATGCTGAATTCTACGCGCATTTTTTTACTAATCATTACCAAAAGGACGACAGTCGCATAGATGACGTCATTAAAAATTGTTTCATTTTTGTTGCTGTTTTCCAAAATGGCGGGAAATTTCGAGGACTGGGCGTGGGAGGACCGCGCAAAAAGTGTTTCTGAAGCTCTTGGTAACTAAAGAATGCAGGAAACCGAACCGAAAACCCGTTTTTTCGAAGTACATGGTGTCTTTCTTGCCATATTTTGACGCCATCCGGCTACCTGGAATCTAGTTGTTAAATGCCATCATCTTTACCCTATGTTAAAACAAAAACTTATCAGGCTTCTGACGGGTGAAACGTTGTCATTATTTTCCGATACAACCTGCCCTTTAATCGTAACGAGGATTATTTGGCTGGGGTTTGGAGTAAGGTCTACACATGTAGTCTAATATCATGACTGCTGCGTATTTATTTACAACAAAGACAGGTGTTTCAGCTCAAATGTACCCTTAAATAACTACTTTCAACTAGGAGTTCACGTTGGAAAAACAATGTTTACAAAAGTGTGAATATATCCTTTGTTGGGAGACAGAAAAAGACAAGAGAACAGACAAAAGTTTCTTTGAGACTTTCCCATCTCTATTTATACTAACATTTAGAGTAATTATTATAAAATCTATGTTCAGAATTATGTGCTCGTTGAAAGAAATATAACCGCTAATTTAACTTCATTACTTTGTCAAGTTAATAATAATTAAAACGTGTTCGCATGACGTGATTGAGCTACCCTGAGAACTGATTTACATTGCTTTCATGCCGCCTAGTTTCTAACTGTATTGTACAGCTGTGCTATTTACATTCAATGGCCAGAGTAATTTGCCAGTGACAGTAACACAATGTGATGTATGAGTATGCTAAGTTCTTTCTTAGAGTGGTTTTGCTTTACTTCGCACGACAATCTCAACCAATCAAAAGCAAGACCAAAATCAGGCATGCTTTGCTCGCACGCAATTTCCCGCGCTTGGCACCGGCTACATGTCATTGCTTCGTACTGTGATTGGCTCATTACGCTGGTTGCCACTGCAGTCATTTGTCAGAGAAACTGCATTGGTTTTGGTTTCACGAAACTCAATTGGAAATTGCTTTATTGAATTCTATCCCACTTTCAAACTGTTTAGGGTGTAGTTGTGTGTAGTTATGGCAAAAAGAACAAACGTTCTGCTTATTGCTCTTGCACAACGAAAGCCAGACATTTTGCTCCTTGACCCAACATATTTCTGACAATTAAAGGTTTTATGGAGCCGGAAGTGAACACATGACAAATAACTATTACTCCCTTTCTTAAAACGAATGCCATTCGTTCCTGAATACTTTGGCTATAACGTTGACGGTGAATGAGTAAGAATAACCAATACCACCAAGACCTTCAAATAACGTGAATTCGCGTTTCCACGAAACGTTTTCCTTTGCGTTACTGTCGAGGGAAATCACATTCCCTAATGTCTTGACACTTTGTACCTTGGGTACAACTAAGAGTTGACAGTGTTCATGTGGTTTCTGTGCGATGAGAAAGCACAAACGTCTGCAAAAGTTTTCAGTATTTCCGCATGGCTCAAATGACATCCAGGTTTCTTGCGAATAACCACTTACTGGAAATTTAGGAAATAATTCACGTTACACCTTTCTTGTCATACAACTGACTTTCCACTTCCGCATTCTGGTTACAACATTAGGGAGTTTAAGCAACGACTATGGCTACGGAAGCGAAAACGTCGCTTCTAAATATAACTTTGCGGTATCGGAAGTATTTTGCGATTATTCCATCTCGTTCAAGTTGTACAATGCGGAAGAAGTATCCTGTAACAGATAAAGAATGAAAGATTCACTGCTGTGCGCTCACGTTGTCTTCAAAACCTTAAATCTGGTCAGTTCTCGTAGTTGTTTTGAAGAGTACGGCAAAGAAATGTACTAAATGGATCCCGCACGTGCAGCACGACTGTTTTTCGTCATTAACGTTGCCGTAACCGTAGTCGTTGCTTAAACTCCCTAGTCATGTAAACAGCTACGAACAGGAGCTGGTCACGTTGTCCGGTCAAACATGTATTATCGAGTCGGACGTGATCCGTTTTTGGCAGGTCAGATTTGAACAATTTGAACAATCTTAACTCTGGCAATATTGGCCCCAGATTGCATGAATAATGATTCTTTTCGGGAACATGAATTATGTCCCTCGTGATGACCAAATAGCTCAAAATGGCAAATGACCGGATAACATGTCCGGCATTCCAAGGATTTGTCAATATCCAATTCTAACCAGGCATTGTCCGTTTACCGGCCGTTATTTCGTGCCCTGTAAAGCTACATCCTTCACTGCCTTCCCGTCTATATTTCTACTTACCACTTGACCTAGCACGGTCAGATAAAAACTAAATCATATGGAACAATCTACACTGTATTCTATACCTTACATAGATGGCACATGTATAAATTACGGGATGTGTGCATCATAACGTCAAAATAATCTGAATACATTCTATCTTCAGCTTGGATCCAGCCCCCCGGTAGGCGTGGCATCAGGAGTGTGTCTCTGAAATAACAAATTATCATTACTCAAGTTAATTTATTACCATCGATCAATTATTAACTGTTAGTATGGGATATCGCACGACCTTGAGTACAATTCGTGATTAATAGGTCAGCGTTCCAGATAAGAGGGAGATCTTGGGTCAAAAACCTTTCAAGGTCAGCTAAATGACCGGGCAAATTAATCGAAACTTTACAGTGATTTGGAGGGAGCAGAGGAAATTTGACCCGTTGGAATTCCTTGTTGACACCCTGCCTTAAAAACTGCCCAGATAGGTACGAGTGTTTTTCTCGTGCACTTCAAAACTAAATCCCCAACAGTTAAAATTTGGGCCTGTGGGGGAGTCCAACCCTGAATTTTTTATTTTCACTTCTGCGCGGATCACTTACATTTAAATTCCTTAATCCACAGTTCAAATATATGATTTCATATATTCGCGTTCATCCTTAAACGGTCTATTACCAACACACAAAATGACGAGCTCCCAGTTGCTCCAAATAGTATCCATTGGCAACTTTTCCGGCTGTGATACCATCAGTCTTAACATCACAGCCCAAAAAGTTGCCAATGGATACTATTTGCGTTCCCCTTGACAACAACGTGGTTTCAACGGCAAAACTTGGGTGCCAAACTTCTCTCGGTCCAAACTCAACCGATAACCGCAGTAAAGTTGTGCGATTTGTTATTTTAGTTCGCTCAACAAAACCAAAAATTGCATGAGGTCGCTCAATTTGAAATTTACTGGCACTCCACTTGGTAAGTCTCTCTTCGTTCAAATTTTCCCCAGTTGGCTTAGCTAACAGGCTGTTGCCATAGAAACTTAATAAGTAGTCCTACGGAGTACAATTTGGGATTAGTAGTACTGTTCTCGACCAATCAGAATTGATTAATGTTGAGTACACTATAATTACATGAACCATTGACTTGTACGAACATGTTGAAAGCAAACAACACTGATTAAATTTCGTGCCATAAATCAAGACATTCATTATTAACACTGAAGAGGGTTAGGCAAGAAATAGGGAAAGGGTATATCCTATAACTGAGAAATACAGAGGTCAGATGTTTAATTTTGTCATGTTACAGGAACTTTAGCAGGGTGAAAACTATTTTCACCCTCTAACTCCCAAGATGTGATCATTAATTCTTCTTTCTGGCAGCTATAGTTTCTTGTGCATTAGTTAACAGAATTTGGGATTATATCAAGGTAACAACCTCTGGCTGATAAGTTTGTCTATTCTCAACACCTGACTGCTGGACAATGTATTTATATTATAAAGAGAAGTTACATTCTGATCATTTCTGGGAGTTAAAGGGTTATCTTAGGCAATGTGTGTCTATACATCTGCTGGTCATGGAGAAAGATCGTTTGATTTATTTTTAGCAGCATTCATGGTTTGATGATTGATATCAATGAACAAGAACTTACTGATTCTGAAAAATACCACCGGAAAATACATGTATCACCCGATAACGTTTGTTTATTAGTGACAACCGCACACCTAAACTGACAGACATATCAAACAGTACTGTACAAAAGCAACCTGCTGCTCTTTAGCTTTCAATTGAGTGATCATACGTGATAGATAGTTGGATTTCTTCACCAGTACTGAAAATGTAAACACCATCTTGTCTAGCACTGTGTCCTTGCTCAACCAGTTCAAAACTTCTTTACCTTTTTCTTTTTCTTCTCCTTTTTTTTCTTCTTCCTTTCGCCGTCATCATGTTTTTTCTAAAACCAAAAAAATAGTAATTAATCTAGGTAAATAATTTATTAATGCTAGCATACAATGTATACAATAGAAATATAAGCAATGCACAATATCTAAAAATTGCAAAATCCAAAATCCCCCATAACATTGTAATAATTCATTTTATGGCTCACTCTCAAGACCAACCTGTTTTTTGTGTTTCTTGGAATCATGGCCAGTTTCAGTTTTTTCTGCAGAGAAAAAGACAAGCAGAAACAGTTACATAGAAAACACTGAAAATTGGCATGCAAGAACTTAAAGTTGGTATTCTCTTTGTTAATAGTAACTTACATCGATAAGAAACAAGATAAAAAACTGATGGCATTACTGATGACCTCTGTCATTAGACGCAAGACTGATAAGCATGAAATTCCTCCTTAGAATATCAGCGATTGGTCACGAGAATTAAGATCACACAAGATGAATTTGCTTGGTATTTCAACAACTTCTTCCCACTACTTCTACAGAAAATACACAGGGGAAGCTAATGAGAATTTAAAATTTTGAACTTAGGTTTTAGCGGGTTATAAGACAGCTCTTACTAGCATGATCGGTCAAACTTATAAACGTATAGAAATAAGTAGAATGATAGGGATTTGTAGTACACTGTAACCCTATGGTTAAAAAGGCCTACATGTAAGTAAGATGAACCAAATTATACCAACTTATGCAAGAGGAAACCAAACATAACACTGATTTAGAAATAAATAACCAGCTGTACCTGTGGAAGAGGATGCCAGCTTATCTTGCTCAAGTGTGCGAGTTCCCTGACCGACTGCTTCTCCTCCATCTTTATTCCGTTCACTGTCCTGACCTTTGTGCTTCTTGTGCCTGTGTTTCTTTTTCACTGGATTCTGACTCATAAAGCGGAACTGCTCAGGAATCTGTATTAACCAAGCCAAAACAATGATGCTATCCTTAAATAAGATTCTCACATTTAACCCAGTTATTACAGTCAAAATAAAAACAATGGTTAACAAGATATTCAGCAGAAGACATAATTAAAATGGATAAGGGGCCAGGAGTGTATTCATGTCTAGCTGTCATAAAAATTTGATACAGTTTTTATCTCACTGTTTTGTGCAGTAAACATCCAGTAACACAAATTATAATCCATTACTACACCCCTGTATGATAAGTGACTTGCTTAAGTCTGATCGTCAAGCCTCCTTCGCAGTTCTTCTTGTTGCTTGTTTTACACAATGAAAACTATGAATGTGGCAAGATACCCAGAGAGCAAATGATCCTCTGAAGAAGTGTTAAGAGGGTTTCAGCAAAACAGGAAGGAGTCATCAGCAAAGTTGAGTGAATTGTTTATCACCAGTACATTGTAAAAAGAGTAAAAATATTATTGACCTGATTGATGGAAAAAAATCCCAATGTTATTGGTCACTGGTTTGCTTAAGCTGTGATTTTATTGCCTTAAATGTACAGGTACGTTTGCCTTAGCATTGCTGCTTCAGTTTCATAGTTTTGTAGACCGCCATTTTTAACCCAAAGGTTATTTCAGGCAACCAGTTTCATTGTTTTCATAGCTTTCAATATCTGTTTTATTTGTAATTTGGTTTGGGTAAATAACAGTAATAATAAAGATTGCTGTTGTTATTGTTGTACTAAGTCTTTTGTGGCCATTTTATTTTGACATTTTGCACCAGTGCAGCAGTCAATCAAAAGCATAAAAATATCCTGGACCTAACACAGCTGTTTAGTGCACAACTTGTAATCTTACCGGACCAGGGTTTAAACGAAATCCAGACAAGGAATGACCGGTTAAAGGCAGAAGCTCTTTCCCACCAATAGGTGGCTTGTCAACCACAGATCTGAGACTAAAAACAGACAACAGAAACAACCGACATCAATAATATTCTCTTTCATTATTTCTGTCAAAACTGACACAGGACAAAATTTTTTTAGAGTGATCTCTAAAAGTAGACATTTTAAAATCTCTCCAAGCATACTCTCCATTGCTAAGTGGTAATTTATGGTCAAAACTAAAGAGAATTAGAAAAATTTTGGTAGAGTTTATCTAGACCAAGAAGGTCAAAGATATTTTTGCAAGTTAGAAAGATTTCTGAGAGTATCTTACCTGTTTTCTGGTCCTCCAAGTTCATCTATCACACCTAAGTATCATGGAGAAGTTGTGTTAGATCCTACCACTAAATATTTCAAACACTCAGTTTTATCTATGGTTGCAATCCAGCAAAAGCCCTTTAGCTCATAATTTCTCAATATAGAGGAACATGTACAGTGGTGTAATACACTTTCAGTTGATCATCCTATCAATCAGAATATCACAGGACTGCTCCTTGCAGGTTAGGTTGGTTTCTTTATTGTTCTCCATTCCCTAGACAATTAACTCCACATTGTCCAGTATAATTATCTTCACTTGTGGGTATATAAGGACTTTGATCCATGTCTTTAAATTTAACAAAATAATAGACTCAGTTTAGCAGTGTGTGTGTACTCTGATGATACATGGATGACATCAAAACATGTTAAGAAACAAAGAAAAACCCTATGAGCCACAGTTGAGTAGCATGACTAATATTCAGGTACAATACACAAGCACTGAAAAATGGAATCTCCAAGGTTACACTGTATAAAGCACAATACAACATCTATTTCAAGATGTGATGGGATGCAGAGACAAGACAGTCCTGGACCTGTTGTATTTCAACCAAATGACCAATTTATTGCTTGATTAAGTCAGCGTCGCCAGTACAGCCCATAATAGAACTAGGACTGGCCAGATGTAATAATAACAATCTGCATTCCTACTGAAGAATAATTTCTAACTTCTTATTGTTTCCAATAAACACAAATTGCTCCCCAGTGTGCGGTTCCAGAGAATTAATTATACTCATCCTACATACCACTCCTTCCCTCCCTTTTACAGGAACAGGGGGTGCCAAAAGCCAAAATTTTTAAAGATAATGGGAGGGGTTAAGGTTGAAACAAAATCCACTGATGGAAGGGCATGGACATTCAACATATTCACATGTCTCTTGTTCAGCTAAACAGGAAGACATAATTGTTCATTCTAGCATGTCACTTCCTTGCAATGTTTTCCCAAGCCTTCAGTGTTTGCATGCCACATTGTATATTCTCTTAAGTGGACGTGAGTAGAATAAAGTGGATACTGAAGACCATTTCACTTCTAATCATAGCTACACAAAGAACAAAATTCTTAAATCTAATTTGTTATCACCAGCTATAAGAGCATTAATTGTGAAGTAACACATCATGTACACATGTACATCATGTTGCCCAAGTAATTAAACAGTATATGCGTCATTGTGTGCAGTGTAGGACAGTTGCATTTGAATGGATTCTATGTTATTTATGAATTTCAGAGAGTCTGTCTTTTTATCAATATAAGAAGCTTGTTTAACAAACTTTCTATTCCTGCTGTGCAGTCAAATGATTAATTTTGTCTATCATAATGATAACAGATGGAATTGGACTTAACTCAGTCACCATTATATAAAAAATAACATCTTGCCTAATAAGTAGACTTTCTGAAGGGACTTCAGAATTCGTTTCTGGAATTGTTGCTTAGCAAGCACATTTATGATTGAACATTTCTTAGGGTGAATAAAAATAAATAGGCTCTTCTCTGTGTCTGTAAACAAAATGGGGGCACTACTTGAAAGACGATTCACTATTTACGTGCAATATTCAGTTGTGGTTTACTCTGCATCTAATAAGACAAGAGGAGGAGGAGGGGACAAAAATGAAATGATCATAATAATACTGTTATCACCTACCGATGGAAAACCATTACAGAAAATGAAAAAATGACAATTACAGAAACGTTATAAACAATACATATAATGTCAGTTATGAACAAGGCACAGTGAAATTGTTTCACAATCCACAGTAATGCCACGGGTAACAATCGCATTAACAAGCTTACGATGATTGATGGTGGTGTAGCGCATGCATACAAGACATATCTACTTTAGTGGAGTAGTGAAACGGTTTACACATTATGTATGATACGGAAATTAACGTGGGAGCCTTACCAGGTAAATGTGGCAAAAACGAGCTCAAACTTTCCTTGATTTTCTTGCTCTTTTGATACGTTTGGTCAAAGCCATGTTTTACAAGAAGGTTGCCATTGGATTCTGACGGGGTTGCTGTGAGAAATGAAATATGAACAAGGCCATCAACGAGAGCGACTTAGTGAGAAATAAGTCATCGCAAACGAAGACAACACGTTAATTAATATCAACTTACGAGCGTCGTCACGTAAAAGATAAAACGGACAAGTTTGTGTTGAAGGAGTAGGGGTTGAGGATGTGGAAACCATTGTCGTTCTGAAGTTAACATTCGCGTCTAGGACTTCCCCATAACTCAAGAAAGAAGAAGTTACGTTTAAAATTGCGCTCGCTTGCGAGGTATCGCTCGCATTATTGACAGCGAGACTTTGAAAGGGACCCTGTCGCGCTGAAACTAGATTTTGTTGGCGTGAAAGGCTTTCCATTCGATTCTGAACGCCGCCATTAGAGAGTGATTACCCCTGAGGCGTTGCGAGCGCTTTTACATCAACAACGCGCGCGTGTTTGCGTGACACCGGAGACATGCGTGTGGTTCGAGCTAATATTATTTGATTCTTTCCGCGTCGAAACATATTATATAATAAGGTGTGTACGTTATGACGTTTACAGAATGTAAGGGATAATTTCTGTCAAATTTCTGTCATGTTTGGGGTATGTCGTGATCCTCTGGCTCTTCACCCCAGGAAGGAAATACTGGAGAAGTCTGGATCCGACATGACTTGAATATACCACCGCGATGGTTAGATAATGTATTCAAACGCTATCCGCCTTTTCGTGCTTTGCAGGTCTCAACTCTTGGTTATTCTATAATTTTTAGAAACCATGAGTATAAGTAGTAGGACATCCCGAGGAAGCAAGAGTGGTAATGCGCCCGAAGCTGTAAAAGGTATTTTTGTTAGTGCTCTGTCAAACTCGATTTATGCGACTTGATTTTCAAGAGATACGGCGCCCCAAAGTTGGCAACCGGTTAGCTTAACCTCTCGAAGTTTCAAATTGATTTAGGAACTAACTGTTGTTTTATTTACCTTATGCAACTGCTGAATTTGTGTTCGACGTAAGCCTCGCCAAAAGAAGCGGTAAGTGTGGTGTGGTGTTTTAACGCCAAATGGAAAATAACTTGACTTCAATTCATGCTAATGATAAAACATGAGAGAGATTTTGCGCACAGTGTGGCTTGACATGGTCAATAAATTTAGCTTAAATACCCCACCCTTTTGCTCACTCTTTTCAAATTACGACAAGCCAATTAATAGTTTACTGTGTGTTACAAGTACTTGGAAAACAAAAGCTCGAATCTGCATGTAAGCTTAAAGCTAAATAAACGCAGTTCCAGTCAACTTTTGCACGAATTTTTCAATGTAAACTGATAATTTTCTCGTGTCAGTCATCGGGGCTAAGATTTAAACAGCTGTAAAATTCAGCTGTGATAAGATTTGTTGATCATTCTTTGCTATATTTGGAGACGCGTTTCAAAAATATCGCAGAGATCTGCCTTTCTCGAATCATTGGGAAGTGATACTTGTACATTTCAGGTAATTTAATTGTTTATTGCTGGGCGTCGGAATTCAATAACATCCTTAAAAGGCCCAGAGTATGTGTTTGCGGTTTAGTTATAATCGTGTCTGAGACCATGTAAAAGCATTTTATTATCCGATGTCACGCATCTTATAGCTGAGGTGCATCTTTCAAAATTTAGCACTGGGTTAGACATATAATTAACTGGCTAATCATTGTTGCTAATTGTGTTATTGTAGTAAGTGAAAAGCCCAGTACAAGTAAAAGATATCCAGCTGGGTGTAAAATGTGCACCCAGCTTTGACAAGAAACAATTAATTTATTCTTTGTTGTGGCTCATTTTTCTTGGCCACCAAACACTCTTTTCAAAAATATGTCTGCCTCTATTACTTCATTCAAAATATTTGGGCAACCTTCAAAATTAAAATGTATGAGTAAAGCTGTTTTTTTTTTATTCTGAAAAAAATTCCTTTCCCCACCTCTGAACTTAATTTCATTTGCCACTGTGTTTCATTCCATCAGGGGTTTCAGTAGTTGACAGGTGTTGGGAATGATTTTCACACAGCCCCATTCATCAATTATACATGCATCACTGTCATTCTAACCCTGTTCCAAAAGCGAATACAGTTTGACTCACAAAATGCATGTACGTACAATTCAGGGTTGTAGCTAAGAAATTACTCAGCCGGTTTAGGTAGCAGTTGAGCCAGCTAAAGCCAACATGGGGGTGGGTGACTGTGTTCGCCAGCCAAAATCCAGCCAGCAATTACCTCTTTCTCAGCCGGTGAATTTTGCCGGCAGCCGGCACTTAGTGACAACCCTGATAATTAATGTATGGGGCTGTGTGGAAATCTTGCCCAGGTGTTGTATTAACGGTCCTTAAATGACAACTCCGTGAAGGACAATAATATTGTACAGTGTTAATTCTTTGTGCAATAATCCACTAAGCTATGTGACTGATCAGTATCTACATTCTTTTCACTGGTCACACATATTCTTTTTAATACCAGCTGGAAGAATTTGGTGATCATTTCCTGTTTTCTGCTAGCCTGAGTGGCAGACGTAAAAGGGGAGGGGGTCGAGAAAACAAGAGAAAAATGGCAGGGGGCTGGGAAGGAAAAGGGAAAAGGAACAGCTGAATGCAGAACCCCACTTTCTGATTTCTGTGTTTGCCGGCGGATGCAAAATTCTGATTGGTTAATTTTGACAGTAGTCAAAACAACCTTGGTATCACTAGCTCTTGTTTACTGAGCTGATTTGAACTTGGTCGTTGAAGTTGAAACAAGAAGTGGCAGTTGGAGCTCCTCTAGATGCTAGAGATGTTTTTAAAGCTATTTGATTTTACCCACGCTATACAGTAAAAGCCTCATTTACCAAATGTTGGTTCGCGTCAAGGAATTTGCATATTTGTAGTAAGGTATTTAGTCAATCTATCAAACGATTCTTGAACTACAACTTCACCAATAGGATATAATTTGTTAGCTGTGTGTCTGTTTTCACAAAAATATATTCAATATTACAGAAGCAAGTCAGAATATTGTCATCTTGGCTTGATGTGTTTTGCCCACAGCAAGTAATGTCTCCGGTGATTCAACTCCGTACTGATGAATTGTTTATCGATATTCCCGAAATCAAGGACTTGCATGAATTTCCCAGACTCATTTTGGTAAATTTTAATTTTGTTTTATTAAAGAGTCAATTTCGTAGTAACATTCTGCTAAAATCAGGCCAGGACCTTGCTTTTTCTCTGACAACAAAAATTTAAAAATATTCTCAAATGACAACTGCTTCCCATAGACATGAAATCTGCACGTTTTGTTTTGCTCCCTGTCTTCATTTGGCTTTCTCCTTCATTGGAGTTATAATACCAAAATAATTCTGTTTTACTCAGTTGTTTTGTTCATCATACGTATACTACGTTGTGAACAAACCAGTGCTACAATAATGGTTTTTAAAATCTTAGGCCTTCACAGCATGACTTCAGCCAAGCGGAAAAGCATACGCCTGTATTGACAATTAGCCTGATTGAATTACCCGGAAACTGGTGGGTGGGAATTCAAACAATGGGGTTTTGCATGCAGGCATTCCTTTTTGCTTCACCTCTCCAGCCTCCCACCATTTTTCTCTCGTTTTCTTGCTCCCCATCCCCTCCCCTTTTACGCCTGCCATGCAGGCTAGTTTTCTGCAATGCTCAAAGGGTTATATCATAAGAAGAGAATTGAGCTGTTGCATTGGTCACTGTTGCTATCCAAATATGGGGTTGACATAAAAAATGGTCAAATTTCATATTAAGCAAATGAAAAAATTCAGACCTTTATAATAATTATAAAGGTTTGAATTTTTTCATCACAGGGCTGTCACAAAGAGCCAGGAGACAGGGATTGTCCCCATAAATAAATCATTCAGATCTGGAAATGAAAAGCAAAAAACCCCCATTACAAAAGTCCTCCCAATTTCATTACACCAAGGTCATATAAGGGACCTCTGTTTCCCCAGGCTCTTGGCACTTCTTTAAATTGGCATGACCACTATGATTACTATCACTGCACAAATTCAATATTCACAATCGCTCTTTCTCTGTATAGGAACCTGGTTATGTTGGCTTTGCTAACCTTCCTAACCAAGTACACAGGAAATCTGTGAAGAAAGGATTTGAGTTTACACTTATGGTTGTTGGTAAGTATAATTTTATACGTTTTCAGTCTGAGTTATAATAATAATAATAATAATATAATGTAACAATAATCTGGAATTTATATTGTGCAGTTTCCATGACAAGATGATCAGCTGTGTGTTACAACAACAGATAGAATAAGACAAATAATGAATACCTAACTAAGGATAAAAGGCCTTTAGTTGTTAAATGTTGTCTAATGCCCATGCCAAGTGCCATATACTATAGGTAAAAGTGTTTTTAATTAAGAAAACCTCTCCCAAGAAAATATCGGTGTCTGCTCATGCTGGAAATACAGTCCAGTTAACATCACTTATGTTTTATATTAATTAATGTAACTTGTTTTCCATCAGCTTGCAGCTTACCTTTTGGTTACAACAAAATAATTTATCTAACTTATTATATACAAAGTACACACTTTGGGACCATATAAACACTTTTCTGTTTCGAAACTTTTGCGTTCATTTCAGTTTGTTTGGAAATGGAATTCTCTGAATATGGGCTAGGCTTATAGCCAAGTATTTTCAATTTACGTGTTTTAAAAACCTTCCAGATAAAAAGAGACAGAAGTTTAGGGTCTCGGCTTATAGCCAAGATCGGCTTATAGACGAATAAATATGGTACATGCATTTATGTTATTCATCATTTTACCCTCTCTAGGTGAATCTGGTTTGGGAAAGTCGACTCTTGTGGACAGCTTGTTTCTTACAGACTTGTATGACGACACAGCAATTCCCAGAGCAGTTGGTTGGTATTAGCTCAATGAAAAAGGCCTCTGAGCCCTATAAGTAATAGTATTTTGTGAAGGTGCTGAAAGGGTGGGGGGGAAGATGCCACTGCTGCTGTGGTCCATGATCCTAACAAGATGTGACAACTCTAACAAGGTCTTTTTTGGGGAGAAAAAAAATTCTTCCAGGAATCCATAGATTTTGCTGGAAACTGGGAGACTAAGGAATTTTTCTGGGAAATGTGAGATATAGTTCTGGGATATTGCAGAAAAAAGGCAAAGTTCAACATTTTGTCACCAAAAAAATCGGGAGGATCTTCCAACCGTCCGGGAGGACTCATGCACAGTTACTGTACACATGGTGATCTTTATATCCCAGGGCCCGGTTGTTCGAAAGACGATTAACATTAATCTAAGATTAAAATTAATCAAGGAGCTTAATTCTCTTTCCCCAAACGTTGTTCATTGGGCAATTCCAGAAAATATCCATACCCAACCACAGACGGCTTCCATGTTTTAATCCCCCCCTTGCCTTTGGAAATTCCAGAATGCATTTCCCCCCCCCCCATGCCCTCAGAATTCCATAATCGTGAACCCCCCCCTACCCTTCGGAATTTCCGGGGTTTTTTTGGAGGTACATTTTCGACTTGGCAACATTTATGAACAAACGAACATGAATTTATGCCTCCCCAAGGTTGTGATCTAGCGGCGCCAGGCGACAAGCTTTACTCTTCAGCGACAAGAAAAACCTACCACATGTGGCAAGGCTGTGCAACCTTTTTTTTAAGTCTAAATTTGGCTATAAAAAAACACCACTTACGGTAATTTTCCTCCTCTTTGTTTTCTTGTGTTGTTTTGACGTTCACAAAGCAAAATAGCTCAAAAGACTGTTAAAATCTTTCAGTTGATTGCCATCCGGCGGTCCAAATGCTTAATTATCTGACAGGCGTTCCTTGGAAGTGAGGGACAAATACGAGTTTTTTGCTGTTTATCGGGCGGGAGATGGGAGTATCAAGAAATTTGCAAGCAGTAAGTAAGGTACATTTTCAGATTTTATTCACTTGACAAGATTAGGGGAAGTCAATCCTGAAAAACAAAAAGCGAAACAAATTTCATCCAAAAGTTAAAAACTGCAACCAAAGTTTACGCTAATCCTGGATTAGGTTAATCGGCTTTCGAACAACTGGACCCTGGTGAGTTACTCATGCGTCAGTGCTAACACAATGTCACTTTTTTGGTTTTGCTTTGGAAATGACATGTACTGTACAGCTGGTGTCCTCTTGATCAGCTTGAATCAAAAACAAATCAATTCTCATTTAACATTTGGATATACATACAATGGCTGGGGGAGTGCAGAGGTCTGGTTGCTACCTCTCTCGACATTGTAGTGAATATGTTAGAAGCTTTAACTTTTGGGGAGCAAGGCTATTAATATTACTCTTCATTTTTTCTCTCTGGCACATTATGGTGGGGGTGGGAGAGCTGTAAATCACTTGTCATGATGTACAGTGTATATGTGGTGATTAAGACAAGAAGCATTGAAGCAATGAACTCTGTTAAATACAGGAGATCCTCAGTTATGCCCCATTCAGTGACACTTCCTTATAAGTGTTAGGAGTAAGTAGGAAGTGGGGTCCTGGCCACTCTTTCCCAGAGTGGTACCCTCTGAGGGATTACTTCCCTTTCTTTAGTGGTGGTAAAATCCAAGACTCACCGAGATGCCGAGCCCCTTGTTAAAAGGCCAAGACTGAGACCAAACAGGCGAGACTTCAAGACCGAAATAAATGCACTATAAATGAGACTTTGAAACTCTTTGCAAATGCTGTTGAGATTTTGAGATAGCATGAAAAGTTTATGAGACCCAAGATTTTAGAGGTACCATTCATCGTCCCTTTCTTTGCCAAACAGTGATGTGCAAGTTAACCCTTTTATGTGCATGGGCTTTAAAATATGCCATTTGCCTAGGTACACAATCAACTACACTAAAAGAAGTTGTTGTACATTGTCAGCCTAATATTGGCACAACAATCATGTGGAAGGTCTTGGAAGGATCCACCCCAAACCATGGCATTAGAGAAAATAAGTAGTTACACCATTGTTTAATAATTAAACAATGGTGTTAGTACGTCTCTGCAATTATTAGCAATAAGATGGAGTTTTTTGTAGTTGACTGATCGATAAATTGTTGCTTTGAACTTCAGACCGTATTCACCAGACAGTAGAGATTGAAACAAACACTGTGGAAATTGAAGAAAAGGGTATCAGGTTGAGACTCACAGTGGTCGATACTCCAGGGTTCGCTGATGCCGTGGACAATACTGACTGGTAAGACCTAGTTGATGTTAATCATCAATACTTAACACAGTTTGTCTGATGCATTGGGAAGCATCTGAGAGTTTCTCATTGGAAGGTTGATGGTCATTTGTAATTAACACCAGTCTGCGTGTTATGTTCATCATAAAGTCGTGGCAAATCAGAGGTTTCAATAAATTTTGAAATAGCCGAATGAGCTAACTAAAGTATATAGGCAGCGACCTGATGAATTTTTTTTAATCAGTTGAGTGAAAATACAGACAAAGTATGCAGCACTGAGAGGTGAATTCTGACTAAGTAGGTGGCTGTTTTTGCTGGTTGCCGGCTTCTAATGAAACCCCTGGTAAATGGAAGTTGCATGACAGTATGACACTCCCAGTTCATGGCTAGGATCATGGGATGTGAGCAATAGGTTTTTGAGGGACAGAGAAATTTAGAGACCATTGGTAACATTGGTGGAAAATTAAACGAGGATGTGTTGAGTACAAGTGAATAATTATTGTTAGTGCGCGAGTACAGGTGTACCCCTCAAGCTCAGTACAATGGTGGTATAGTGGTTAGGATGGCAGGCTGTTGCTTCAGGTTGCTTCTGCAGTAATTTGTCCTCTACATAATGTTTTGTTGCCTTCTCTCAGAGGCAAGAAACTTTGCAATGTCCTACTCAAGAAGTAATCAGGGTTGCTCCTAATGCAGTAGGCAGGGGTATGCAAAAAGTAGCCTGGGAATTCTGGCTGTTGTGGTAAAATGAATATCCTGTTTTCTATCTGAGAGAAGGTGTGGATGTGACTTAAACGAGTCATTTCCGAGTTCGCTTGAGCCTCTCTATTTCAAAGCGAGTCAAAGTGCAAAAGTTTTGTGATGGTAATAAGTTCAGCTTTCCATACAAGCGAAAACTCGTTTTCATTACAAAGACTTCGCACTTGGACTCGCTTTCAAATAGAGGTTCAAGCGATCTCGGAAATGGCCTATTGTCCAGGGAAAATCTGTCCCTGGCCCATAACCCTTTACTTACCACTAGTGACCACTGGTTCGTCCAGTCTCCAATGTCTGACCAAAAGCCTGGTTGCTTCATATTTCATAAACTTAATTATGTGTCAAGTGTATTTATACAGGCTGACTAGGCTCCAAATGAAAGGGGTGTGGGAATTTAACCACCCTAAGGGACTGTTGATGTAAAGTCAAATAGTTCTTGTGATTCACATGTACAAGTGAATACAAGGTAATTTGGAACGAGAATCTGGCAATTCATCAGTGTTTACTTCGGGATTTTTTCCAAGAACCCCTTCAAATATTGTGGTAAATTTATGTGTCTATTAATGATATGATCTCCTTTCTTTTCCTTTCAGTTGGCAAGCTGTGACTAATTATGTTGATGAGCAATACGAGGCGTACTTACAGGATGAATCTGGGCTCAACCGTCGTCACATCGTAGATAACAGAGTTCACTGTTGTCTTTACTTTATCTGTCCACATGGCCATGGGTTGGTTTTTTCAACTTATTTTTGTCTAATTTGGTTTCTATATTTCGACTTACGTACATGGACGAGAGTCCATGCTGTCGTGCCCTTTTTTGGGTAAATTTGACTGAATCAGAAACTAAAACATTTGGCTTCCTGAAATTTGTTTTTCTGGTAAAGTAAACCACTGCGTCACTTATGATGAGTTAGTAACTGAGGCAGTAATAGAGACCTTATAACATCCTGATATGCATTAGAGCAGAACTTAATTTAGTTGAAGGACGTCAAAGTTGCCACTGAGAAAACTTGGGCCCGGTTGTTCGAAAGCCGATTAACATAATCCAGGATTAGCGTAAACTTTGGTTGCAGTTTTTAACTATTGGATGAAAGTTGTTTTCGCTGCTTTTTGTTTTCCAGGATTGACTTCCCCTAATCTAAAATTTTGAAGAATATCGGCATTGAACAACGTTTGGGGATAGAGAAATAAGCTCCTTGATTAATATTTAATCCTGGATTAGCGTTAATCGGCTTTCGAACAACCGGGTCTTGAGCTTTTTAAAATTCGATATGGTAAGAAATCATTTTGTTTGAAAACGTATCCTCGTTTTGTCGATGGTGTTAAACCTGAGCCAGAGAAAAGATTCACGAAAACCGCGAAAATCGGCCCATGAAAGTTGGAAAATGAGCTGTTACAAAAGTTGCACGAGAGTTTTCTTCAGCTATCAGCACTTAAGGCTAAACAACCGCAAGAGCAGGGCAAGAGGCCACATTCCGCCAGCAACTCATCAGTTGCCTCAAATATTTGGCACAACTATCACGCGTGCGCCAACTGACAAGTAAAAACTCTCGATTCTTACGGAAAATTGGACTTTGTACAGGCACGATGAGACCTTGCGTGAATCTGTGCGAGTCGCCGAAAACGTGGGAACTTCAAGGCAAAGGAGAGCCATAGTATCCCCTCTCGGGTTTCTTTAAACTATGTTGCCGGTATATAAAATTTGTATTGACATTAAAGCATTATCACGAGTCATCTCGGAGATGACTCGTGATAATGCTATAATGCCGTCAGAATACTTAATCTCCGTACAGCTCATTTGCTTTCACGTCGTTTATTCGTCAGAATTTGAAGAGTGAATTCCTTTTGTTTTCCAGATTGAAGCCTATAGACATAACATTCATGAAGATGCTACATACCAAGGTCAACATAGTCCCTGTCATCGCTAAGGCCGATTGTTTAACAAAGTTCGAAATGCAAAGACTTAAAAGAAAGGTCAGCAGAAGATGGTTTCTGTAAAAACTCGTTTGCGTGCGTTTTTATTTTCTTCCTTTTTCGCCTCTTCTTTCCGTCTCATATATCTATAATAGGATGAAAAGATGAACTGATATATTTAGCCCTTTAACCTCTAAGAGTGACTAACAGGCACTTAGCAGTTAGCGCTCGTGTGGTACAAAAGACACCTTGCTGGAGAACTAATTGTGCATTGGGACATCCAAAGCAAAGAAAATTTAAATGAAGTTGCTTTGTTTTGAATGTCAGAGGTGCTAATTTGCTAACTGCAATGGGCTTTTGTTTAATTGCCCCTGATAGTAACACTGCTGAATCAAACAAAGGTTGTGAGAGAAAAAGTGGTCAACAAGTAACAAAGGTCTTGATTGTTTAGCAAATTCTCCTCATCATCACCATAGAAAATGTGTAGAGACCAGTGTGAAGAATGTTCATGCTATTATTAGGGTTTCAAGGGTTAAAGATGTTGATTTTTCACGCAGAAGCACACGCACACACGCTCGCACGCGCACGTTGGGCGAAACTAAAACAAAGGGGCTATTGGAATGTATAACAAACTATTGGAGGTAGCTACTTCTATCTACCCTTCCACTGTTTTGTTCAACTTATGATACTGGGGGATGTAACGGAAATCTTTCGAACTGCTGGAAAGAGCACCTTGCAATTAATAAAAGTTCCAAATTCCCAAATTCCCAAGTTTGGGAATCGTATATTTTACCATGATCGCAAAGTCGGGAACTTTTATAGGTGGCAGTGCTTTCAATAGGTCCCGACACCCGCCGGAGCTCCGACGGGTATTCTGTTGAAAGTCGGCGGGTATTTTACCACGTTCAAGTCGAAAATTCAGTTGAAATTCTCCTGGGCTTCTCATATTACTCCGGTGGGTGCTGTTCCGAGGTAGCCGCCTCCTTCAGATCTTATTGAAAGCACTGTATGATTAGGCGTTTGTAAAATTTCCGACAGTTTGGCACGATGTGACTCTCAAAGTTGGCCATCTTACTAATTTTTAGGTACCGTACTGTATTTATCAGTTCGCTACCTGGTCAAAATAAAATATTGAAAAAACCTTGGTAGTATTTTTTTTTCTAAAAATCTTTGAAATACCGGCATAACAATGTGTGGAAAAAATGCGTGGTTACTATCAATTTTGTTTTTGGATTGCATTATTTCTTTTGACCGGTTGGCTCAGTGGTAGAGCACCGGACTGCTGTGCGGGAGGTCGGGGGTTCCAGCCCTGGCCGGACCAACACTCAGGGTCTTTAAATAACTGAGGAGAAAATGCTACCTTTGTAATGACATCTGCAAATGGTTAGACTTTCTAGTCTTCTCGGATAAGGACGATAAAACCGGAGGTCCCGTCTCACAGGCTGGTGTAGGACGTTAAAGAACCCACACACTGATCGGAAAGAGTAGGGGACGTAGTCCCCGGTGTGATGGTCTATAACTTATTCTGTTCTGGGGGCACCTGTGTTGATCCTACTATTCATTCAAATGAGATTGTAAAAAGCAGTCTGGCAAAGTCCCCCAAAAAGTGTTGTAAAGCGCTTTATAAATCCTCATTATTATTATCATTATTATTAAGATCTCACAGTTCTTTTCCTGCTAAGTTGTAAACCGTGCGAAAAATACCTTTGTTTTAAGAAACACAGTCCTCAAGATCAAAGTGGATATGAGCCACTGCGGAACCCGGAAAATGAACTCATCAACCACTCTCGACGATTTTTTTTATTTCGTCGTCTGTTCTCATGATCGAATTTTTAGTTGTACGGTTTCACACAACTAAAATTACGACCGTGGAAACGGCCAAAAAAAAATGCTTTATCAAATTACTACTAAAGTTATACAGAAGAGGAAGAAATTGCTTTCAACAATCGGGACAGACACAAAAAGGGTATCTTTTAAATACAGCCTTTTTACAGGAGAATGAGCGGCAACCGCAGTTTCATGTTTGGAATTTTAGTTTCTACCAGATGCGGAGTGTATCCGAAGTGTTTCGCACCGGTCAGCGACGGAGAAACGAAGGCGTAAAATCAGCCTCACCAACAACTCGGAAATGGGTGTTGGTGTTATGAAACCGATTTTGAAACCAAGGTTCTTGGGCAATCCACAAATGTAGAGGATGTATGCGCAAAAGCAAGAGAACATAGCGTTCTTACGTTTGTTTATTTGTTTGTTGATTCCTTAGGTATTAGAGGAAATTGGTGATAACGGGATCAAGATTTACACTTTTCCCGAATGTGACAGCGAAGACGATGAAGAATTTGTTCAGATAAACCAGGATCTTAAGGTTTGTAACATGTGTATAATGATGATGACGGTTTTAGCGATATTTCGGTTGGCCCATCGCACTCGCGTGCAACACAAACGCAATTTCACGTGCAAGCGCAATCGATAAGTTGTGTGAGGCGCCATAAAACGCAAATCCAAACGCAAACGCGAGGAAAACCAGAGAAGGTCTGTTTCCTTTCGCTTGGCTCGTGCTTGCATTTGCAGTTGTATTACTTATATAAATGTCACTAACACATGCAAGTGCAAGTAAGTGATCCGTTGCATATCCGTCATATTGGACATGTATGCAAGGTACTCAGTTGCATTTGCGCTCCTTTGCAGTATTTTTCTTGCGCTTATGCATGTGTTCAAAGTTGCATTTGCGTCACTTTACATTTGGGTCGGAACCCCTCTTTGGGCTTCAGAAACTCTGAGCTCAACAGTTCAATGAACTAGTTGTCCGAAAAATACTTCAAATTCAAGAGATAAGTAACGAAAGATGTACAGTTAAGGGCTGAAACAGAGACAAGTGATGAGAACAAATTTGACGCCTAACTGTACACTATCCCGCTATTCCTGACTCCGCGTCATGGCCCCTTGTCTTCCCTCGTCGCGTGTGCTTAATTAGCTAAACGGTTCTGGTTTCCCAAATGTCTTTCTCAGGGTAGTATTCCTTTTGCTGTGATCGGCAGTAACTCGATAACAGATGTCAGAGGAAAACAAGTGCGAGTAAGACAGTACCCTTGGGGAATGGCTGAAGGTAAAACCTCCATTTCGCTTTTTTCTTTTTTCTTATGACCGGCAAATTAGCACCGGAAAGGGGTGTATTTATAAGGGAATCAGAATTTTCTGGAGCGAGTTTGTTTACAAATGATAGAAGCAAAACAGATATTTTTAAGCGGACAAACGTTTTGTTGTATTTGGTCTTGGATGTAGAGAACTGGGCAGTTGAGGCATGGCTTGTGTCTGATGTTTGGGCAAAGTGCTATAAAGAGCACACGTTTGTGGAGAACAAAAGTAGATCCCCGGCTAAGCGCTCTTACATTGTTACATTACATTATTATCGTTGTTACATTGTTTCGTGCTTCAACAATGTTACGTTAGAACGTGTGGCACCCCATGTCAGATGACGGTTGTCTAACACTTCGTTAGATCAGTGTTTTGCCATCGATGAAACATTTCGGTCGACTTTTAACAATGTTATACCGTTTGGCCAGGGCTTAAGGGTTTCATCAATGCTCTTTTTTTCCATTGGCAGTTGAAAACCCTGAGCATTGTGACTTCATCAAGCTTAGAAACATGTTGATCAGGTGAGTTACGTCAATCTTTTCAGTTTCTTAACTCTTTAACTCCCATGATGTGATGAATTCTCAGTTCTATCCGCTTTACATTTCCTTGTACATGTGTTAAGAGAATTTGGGGTTACATCAAGATAACACCCTCTGGCTGATAAGTTTGTCTATTCTCATCACCTGACTACTGGACAATGTATTGATATTATAAAGAGAAGTTGCATTCTAATCACTTCTGGGAGTTTAAGGGTTCCTGTTATCGTTTTCTCCACGACACTCTCAAGAAACGTATCAAAATTGTTTCAGTTTACTAGCAGCCTCAACACCCATAACAACAAACAGCATTTAAAATACTTCCAGTGCAGTGAACGCACCATTTGGTAACAAAAATAGCTCATCGTTTTTAGCTTCTATTGACGCGGACATCGCAGACACATTTTAGCCCCTCGAAGTTACGCTAAAATTGATTGACAATACCCCTTTTAAATTAATGGCCTTTTCTTTTTTCTTCCACCATAAAATTAAACTTCCTGAGCGTGAGCAACGTAGCGCAACACTTGCGAAATTATCTGACATCAACACAAGGGCTGAAAATCGCAGGGGCTGTTGTCCCGAGTTTAACTTGGCCCCAAATTGCATTGAGCCACATTTGCCATTATTACATTATTACAACTCTCTCATAGCGACCACTTCTCGTAGGCGATCACCTCCCGTAAGCGACGGCTTTGTAAATAACCGTTTTCTTTCTCAGGCAAATACTGTTTCAAAAACTCTCTTGAAAGCGATCCCTACCAAAATTTCTTAAGCGACCGCATCCATTTTTTAAGCCGGAAATTCGACATATTCTTCTGTGCCCAGTAAACGAACACCCAACATGATCACTTATTATCTTTAGAAAATCATTACTCAAATGACACAAAAGTTCGATTTTTTATATTAATAGCGCTGACCCGGAGTTCCGACAGATAATAATAGTTTACACACAAAAAAAAGAATGAATATAATTAGATTTGTAGGTAAACAGGAATTGTTACAGCCATCTGTTGCAAAATATTATACAAAGTTTCAACAGTATAGTATGATAAGATTTCCCAGACGTTATTCCATGTGAAATTTGTCATTGCTTTCAATCTTTTCCCTTAGCCTAATTTTAGCTTAAAAGATAATAGCTTAATGTAAATTAGTTGAATCAATTCAGTTTTGCGTTTATTTTGTCGATTTTTCTCGTAAGAGACCACTTTGTCTTGCACCAAGGGTGGTCGCTTATGAGAGAGTTGACTGTGTTACATTTGCCAACGTGCTTTCTTCTAACCTTATCCTCGCAGTTTGTTGAAATCCTAAAGTCCTTCTGAGCACATCCTAATTGGATTTGCGCTTAATAAGAGCCTTAATATTACAAGTATATCTGCTACCTTTCAAGCTATCTCTTTCGAATACAAGAAAAAATACACAGACCTAGACACTAGCAGATGGCCGAGGGACGAGTCTTGAAGTAAAAATGTGAACAACGCGGTGTTCATGTATCTTTTCTTTTTAAAATCAAGCACTCCAGCCTGCGTGTTAGTTCACCAAAGGACCTCTTGAACCTTAATGAACCATACTTGTAGGAAAAGCAACAGTTTGTTTTCCTTTTCAGAACGCACATGCAAGATTTAAAAGATGTCACACAAGAAGTTCATTATGAAAATTACAGAGCGGAGCGCTTATCAAGATTGGGTCAAGGCCCCCCTTCACCAAGGAAAACAATAGAAGCCATGTACGTATTACATGTACCCACACTATCCCCGACCATTAGGGTACATTCCTTGATCCTCCCCTCCCCTCTCGTCTCCCCTCCCCTCCCCTCTACTCTCCCTGTAAGGTATACATCCCCGGTATCCCTTGTACCGTCAGAACATTGACCGCAATACTCTTTACCTCTCCACCTCCCGGTATTTATCTCAGTTATTCCCTGTTAGTACGCCATGCTACACTTTACTGTACGGGTTGGGTGTTTTCCAAACTCCTTCCTGATCATTTTCTCTCCCCTCAAGATATTTATCTTTGGGCCCGATTGTTCGAAAGCCGAATAACATAATCCAGGATTAGCGTAAACTTTTGTTGCAGTTTTTAACTATTGGATGAAAGTTGTTTTCGCTGCTTTTTGTTTTTCAGGATTAACTTCCCCTAATCTAAAAATTTGCAGAATATCGGCATTAAACAACGTTTGGGGACAGGGAAATAAGCTCCTTGATTAATTTTTAATCCTCGATTAGCGTTAATCGGCTTTCGAACAAACCTGGCCCAGATCGCCATGCTTTACCCTATCACCAGGGTGTGGTTCACAATTTGACTTCTCCTTCCTCTCCTCCTGAGGTATTCCACCCAAGTATTCCTTGAAACCATAAAATTTCGAAACGCATTTATTTACGTAAGTGAGCACCTCTCACGGTTCGGTTTCGCTTTTCTTCAGGAAGAGAAAAAGTGGGAATTACGAGCTGGAAGAAGTGGACGCAAAAGACATTTCAGAGAAGGATCGTATGTTGAAAGAAAAAGAAGCTGAGGTAATTGCAATTATAGTCATAGTATAGCTTGACCTGCACCTTGCCTTTTAAGTTTTTGTGTTAAATTGCGAGCTTGTTTGGTTGAATTCCAGCTTCCCTACTTGGTTGCTTATTTGCTTACCAAGAGGCGTGTTTGTTTCCTTGCATTTTAGCATGCAAGCTTGTTCCCTTTCTTGCTTGTCTTGTTTTCTTCCCTTTTCTGACTTCCTTACATGCTCACTTGTAATCCTACATTTTCTCTTCTTTCGTGTTTGCTACTTTCCATGCCAACATAAATACTTCTCTTAAAGTGAAAGTGCACTAAGCTAATCCAAGCTAGTTTACAGGCGCTCCACTTAAATCCCAAGAAACAAATAATTTAAATAAACATAACATGGTAAGAATCCCAACCGGCGGGAGGCAGACCAGTTGGTTATTTACAAAGATGACCGAGGAGTTGACCCAGGCACTTACCCAGGACAACACCAGCTAGTGGCCAGAGCGGAATTTGAACCCGCGGGGCTTGCTTGCCTTCTTGCTTTATTGCTTGTACTTGGAGGCTTGCAATCTCTCACTTGCATGTTTGCTTGCATTCCTACTTGCTTGTTTCTTTTCATGCCTGCTGGCACAAACTAGTGTTATTTACGTCATGAGAGCTGACTTATTCTTTCCTGCTCTCTTTCAGTTACGGCGAATGCAAGAAATGCTTGCTCGAATGCAGAAAGAAATGGCTAAACAGAAAGCAGCTGCATCGGAGGGGTGAAATGTAACGCAAAAAAATAATCGTAGCACTAGTTCATAATCACAGACGATCCAATTCACTTTGTTGTTTTAATTACTTTAAGAGCGGTATCTTTTGACAGTGTCCTGATCTGGTATTGGTTTAACCAGGGTGGAAACCAAAGATCATATGATGCAATGTTCGGCAACCAATTATTTCAATTGTTTTGTCCATAGTGCTGATATGTTGTTACTTGTTTTCACATGTTCTGGTTGCCCAGTTGTGTAATGGTTTCGTTGTTGTTGTTGTTGTTTCCTTTGAAAGTCGATAGAAACTCAGTTTCGTAATTATTGAATTACTGATTCTCATCCAACTGTAGAAGAGCCTTCAGAGCCTTCAAAGAATTGTTCCGTAAATTGTTGTGGTGACCAGTAAAACTTTCCTTCAGTACACTGCATGGTCAATTTTCAAGCTGCTTAGATGCCGCAACTAGTATGCCATGGTTACTGTTTCTCATTGAGTTCTCAGTGGTAGCTATTTCTTTAAAAAATGTAGTTAATTAGTAAATTTAAAATTTGTTGAAAGGTGAAGAAATCGTTAATTCACAAAGGAGTAAGGTTTAGCGGGCCTTTAGAGAAAGTAGTCAGAGCTAATGAATACTAAGATGGTCTGTAGATGGAAAAGTTAACGAAAGTTTATTTTGTATGCACATGCATGGAAGAGAATTTAAAATTTGCAGGAAACCTTCCCATCAAATTTAAGTAACATTGACGTGGTATGCCAGTTTATTCTCACACCAATAGATTATGACATCTCCCCCACCCGTTTTTCCTGAACACCAGATTACAACCTCCGCCACACTCCAATAGCAACAACGAAAGTCGTCATATCGGTTAAAGTAATCTGTTATGTTTTCTTTTTACGCCAATCGCATCTCAGTGATATGACACCTTCACAGATAACCTTAGTGGGAAGTGAACCTTTTTTTCGTTAATCACCTTAAGAATGATAGAAATTGTAGAACAAACACCATTTAGAGAGAATTGAGTGTAATCCAAATAAAAATAAGATCTAGCCACGACTCGAGTACGCGGTAATAATGAAAATCCATTCTAATCTTTCAATATATTTTGTCTGCAAGGCTAATATTTAAATATCAGGCTTTTACGTCTAATACTTAAAATTCCGAATTATTAGTAAGGTAAAGAGCAACATGCCGAATAAGTTTCATTGCCTTTTATACTTCTTTGAATTCAATTACAACGCTGCAAAAAGGACAGTCTGTCCATCAGCAGAAATAAATTTAAATCTCAGTTTGTACATTAGCACGCCCAATCTTGTGATAGTGTACAGTATTTTTGTATGAATGTATGTACTATTTTTCGTTTATTCTGTTAAATCTCTCTTTTGCAGTATTTCACGCGACGTGCGCCCGTCTCTGTGATGCAAAGAAACCGATCTGTAATACTCTTTATTATTCTTAGCAAATATGAAAGCGCTTTGGCGAGTGCTTTTCATTCATTAAACTGATTAACCCTCCCAAAAGTGATTAGCATTTAATTTCTCCTTGAATATCAATACATTGTCCAGCAAACAGGTAAAGAGAATATCAAAACGTATGAGCGAGAGGGTGTTATCTTGATATAACCGCAAATTCTCTTAACTAATGTACATGGAAATGTATAGGAGTTAGAGAGGAGAATCATTAATCAGATCTTGGGAGTTAAAGAATTAAGTATGAAAAGGAGCTCACCTTGTAACATCGTACCAGAAGTTAAATCATGAACGAAAAGATCGTCAATATATTATGCAATTGCATTTATTCTGTATATCATTTATTTGATTCATTTTGCTTGCTCTTCCCCAACAAAACAAAATGTTGTCTTCTTGAGATTAACACCCTTTATGTGAAATCGTGGTAGTTCGCATGTTTATGAGCGAATGCAGGAAACAACGAAGTCCTGTTTCTATGGGGATTCAACGCCCCTTGATTCAATGTTCCATATTGGGTTACGACGTCGCAAACAGTGGCTACTAACTGAAGTAAATTTAGAAAGAAAGAAACCTACGTAGATTAGGCAATCGGATCAAATTATTTTTCGTGTTCAAGACGCATTTCTAACGAACCGGCGACGATTGTGATCTTTTCGCAAGGCACTTGCAGGGCTCCATTCGACAACTTGAATTGGTTATGTGTTCGTTGCTACATATTCACCGCCTTTTTAAGCGCTGTTTTGAAAGGTAAGTACACAAACTCTTCATGAATATGGAAATTGTTTTAAAACAGGCACTTAACGCAGAAATCGTAGAACAAGTTTCAGTTCTTATGCCCCTCGTTTCATTCCTTCAAGCAAAAACCTATTTCCTTTATAGCTTGCTTTTTCAAATGAAGACTGATCCTCGCAGTTGTGTACGCAATTATATGTAATTGCGAAAAAAGCCTGAAAAGAATTCAGGACTTCAACGGATCAGTCTTCATTTGATTTCATTTCGGCAGTTCAAATGATTCATTTCATATATACATCATTCACAGCTTGCTTCCTTTATAAATTTGATGCCATTCACTCATACGGCTGAGGAAAAGTTGAGTCCCGTTTCTTAAGAAATCTACAATGATAATGTTAACGAACAGCAGCAACAACTTACGACGTCTGGGATTTAAATGCCTAGATTAATGTCATCCGGAAAAGGAAAAACTGAAAAACATATCCCTCAAATCGTAATAAAAGAGTACTTAGTTTAAGCCGCGCAAATGCACTTCCTTTATTTGGTTGGTTGAAACATGATTGAGATAGTGTATAGTTTATTTCCGCAACACTTGTCAGATTACGGAAACAAACCGAGATTATCCTCTTTCGTCTTCCACCTACTGATCTAAAACGGTGTCCTGCGTACTTGTCGAAAAAGCCCTCTAATGTGGAATTTTTGACAAACGCTATTTTGTTGGTTTAACCGGGCCACGATGATACTCTAAATTCCCTAAATAACTATGAAAAGAGTTTGATGGCAAGACCAGCCTTAAAACAAGACTTTCGGGTCAAAACTGTACGACGTGCAAATTTAGATATCGCCTATACATGAACGTTTCTGTTAGTTACTCGGCGGGCTTAAGCAAATATTGCCCTAATTAAATTGCTTGAAATCTCTGAAAGCACCGCGGAGATCTGCTGTCGGCTAACCATGTCAATTCTCGCAGTGGCCTGGCCATGCAGGCCTCCCTTGAACCGAGATTTCATATTTAAAACCTTCCGTGATTTTCAGTTTGATCTCACGTGAAGCACGTCGTAAATTTTGTACATGGTAATTACATGGCTTTGTATTGCAGGTGGAAATATTTTTACCGTATTTTTTTAAAGGTGGTTTCACTTTCTTCGTGAACAAATTTTGCTTTGGCACTTCAACATTGGGACTTCTTTCGCAGTTCAATTAAAAGAACAATGTTTTCTTCAAAAAGTATTGATGGGCCGTCAAGATATGACGTCAACGGACCTAGAATGACGCCATAAACTGAAATCGGCCATTTTGTCGTGACCTAGCACTAAAATTTAGTCATCATAGGCGCAATGACACTTCACCAAAATTTTAACGCAATTCGATCTTATAACTTTCACAAACGTTTCAAATAGACGTTAACGCTCAAATTGTTATATAACAAATGCTAGACTTGTTATATAGTAATGCGAAAACGTTTAGCCTGGGATTAAGAACAACCGGGGAAAAAAGGCCACTATCTAAACCTTCTTGAAAACTGACGGAGTCATAACAAAAATAGATGGGTAACTTAGCGAGTGAGAAAGCTGTTGCTTGCATAACAAGGCTGTCAGGACAAAAGTGAATGACGTGACCGAAAAAAGAGGCATTTTTGGATAGCTTGGGATAGTATAAATCTAATGTTTTGCCATGATGAAAACCCAGTGAAAAACAGTAAAATTATTTAATTCTGCTACTAAAGAAGGAGGCCACTTTCACTTCCATCCTATTATATCTTTGTTTTTAATTAAATTCCAAATATTCAAACTATCTAAAAATGGCTTAAATCTTACGATTCCTTGAAATAATCAAGACCCAAAATATCATGTGATTTATTTACTTCATGGCATCGTTCGCGAACGACCAGCTCTCACCCAAAAGTGAAACCTAGTAACATTACTTTTCAATTACCGTATTTTGTACTAATTAAGTTTGGTGTAAGGTAGTTTGTTTGATTAACAATATGGAAATTCTTTCGTGATAATGTTGTTTCGTCTTAATAATTTCGAATTTTTTTGCTTTCGAGATGAAAATTTCAAAAGGCAGAATAGTGAAATGCATTCAATAATCAAGAAACGAAATACCATCGTCTTTAGGATCAATAAGCTATCGAATCCAAAAGTCAGGAAACTTAGTCGGTAACATTTTTTCCGGCACTAAATGATCGAGTTTCGTACCTAAGTTTGGTTTAGCGTGGTCTGTTTGATTAAAATATGGACGCCTCTTTCGTCATAACTTCTTTGACGTTAATAGTTTCGAGCTTGTCGGTTTTGAGATAAGATTTTCAAAAGGCAAAATGAAGTCGTTGATTCGCTAACTCAAATTTGAAAGACAAAGTCTGTATTTAATAAGAAAGACAAATTGACGCGTGTCAAAATTGCCGTAAATAATTTTTTTACTGAATCAACAATAAAGTGTCATGTGTTTGGTGAGAGCTGTCATTTTGCAACGGAACGGTTGATGTCCTCTGTTGACTTTTACGAAGACGCCATCGTAAACGTTTTACTTTTGAAGCAATGACACACGAAGCGATGTGTATATTTAAGATGCTGAATCTTATCCCTCTTCTTCGCCGAGAAAAACGTTCGACTGATATCACTGAGTTGAACGAGACAGAAAAAGGTATGAGGGCATCACAAATCTTTTGCTTTTTGTTAACACCGTTTTTTATACATATTTTTAAGTACATAAAGCTGTTCACATTTAAAATTTACTCCTGTTTAATATATTTTTAATCTTAAGCCTCTCGCTATCACCCTTTCTCTCGTGTCATTTTATAGTTTTCTCATCAGAAAAACTGAATTCACCTAGAAAAAACATGGTTAAAATGCAAGACTAAATTCTTGGTGTTAACTATTTTCTCCCAGTTTTATCGCTCAAACTGAATCTGATTAAAATCCTGAAAATATCCATACGATATTTTGCCGTTATTTGAATTTTAATGTTACATAGTACTGAAAGGAAGTGAATTATTCTTACATAAATTTCTAATCAAAATTCACTTCGAATGAAAATGTACACGTTTTAGACGAAAACAATCTCTACAGCGTTCTGTCATAAACTCCAGCTGTCTCTTTCCGACATCTTCTTAATTTCATTTCTTATAAAAACATCCACAACTTTATCGCGGTGTAAGATAACTTTTCAGTTGCGCTAAGGGGCTGTTTTGACTACAATTTGTCGTATATTTTTTGAAGTTGTGCTTTATTCACAAGGCAGGACGCAAAAACAGTCTTATCTTTATTCCGTTGGCTCATTTTAGCCAAAAATATAAAATGTATTAAATACTCAACATATAATCGTTAGACAATTTTCAGTATATGCAAATTTATTTCACTTTCATAACAACCGCCATTACGTTAGACTATGGCTTTTTACTGCACGGGTAAGATGATAAAGCGTTGTTTAGCGATATTTGACCTACTTCACCTCTCCCGTGTTATGTGTTATACGTGCTTAAAGTTTAGCACCTTTTCAAGACGTGATCTTTACGCAAATGTAATTCTACGTCCAGTAATAAATGAAATTATTGGACTGTTCCGCTTATTATACGCTTACATTATAACGGTTTTATGATCATAAATGGCATTACGAACCATGGACGTTCGTCGGTTTTCAACAAAACGTTTTGCACCGAACTTTACGCGCATATAGTCACGATTTCCACTTATATAACACCAGAATAATAAACTTGTTACGTGCAATATTTCTTCAAATCCATGATTGCTAATTATTAATCACAATGCATCTCATCAAGATCAAAAGTGTACTTAAAATCTGTAACACTTTTCAGGGAAACGAACAATTTTCAACGAAGCGATTTCTTCAAATTTCTTTTCTATTATCATAGACGTGTGTTTGGGTTGGTATGAAGGCCGGAACACCTTTCTTGCCATTGCCACGTAACTTGTTTAGATTTCTAACTTTATAAAAGACCTTTAATCATAAAGTTATGCTCAAGCGCGGGAGGAAAATCCAAATCAATATACGATAGAAAGTGAAACATACACACAAACTACGATGCTCATATTTCCGTTGCTTATCGCGAAGAAATATTAATTAAGCTACCCCGGTACCTTTTTTTTTTTTTTCGTCAGGGCGGGGGAGGGGATCAAACAGGGAAATATTTTAATAAAATGAACAGTCGAACATATAGCTCAAAACAGTGTTATTAAACTAACGAAGGATGATCCAAATTGTAAAAGCAAAAAAAGAGACAGGCAGAAGCATAATACATTCAAAAGAATATATTAATATTAATTGCATTGAATTTCGCCCGCGTTTTCTTTTGCTGATGTTTGTTTGGATGCCTAGAATGGGGACATTTGCTTCGGAACTGTGGTCTGACTTTTTCTTCGTAGTCATAGTATCCCCACTGACCGACC
>OX419345.1:14581299-14626299 GCA_948470475.1 Galaxea fascicularis
GACGTTTTCATGTACGTGATGTTTTTCTCAGTAGTCGTCTTTATGTCACGCACTCTGAAAAATCTGAAATTCAAACTGTTCTATTTTCAAAACAAAGCGCGCTAGCGAGCTGAAAACATGCAAGCAGATACATTTCTAAAATGTCTTTTATGAGATGAAGCTAAAAATGGAAAAGTCTCTTTACTTTTGAATTTTAGTTTTTTATGACGTCACGTGAAAACCACCTATTGTAGCTTCTTAGGGGCTGTTTACATGGAGGTAGGAAGATCCTAGCACTAGGAAGATCCTAGAAGGCGAAACAACTTTTCGTTTGGTTTACATGCAGAAATTTCTGTCTAGGTGGAAGTGGAGAATGAAAGCAAGATTGTCGACCTTTGGCAGCTGAATACCGTGAACACCCAGCCGCCGCCATGTTTGTTTTTTTGTCCCTAGTACCAGGAACTTCCTAGCGAAGGCAGTTTACATGGTGCTAGGATCTTCCTAGCTCACAGCTAGGAAGATCCTAGCACTAGGAAGATCCTAGCACTAGAGCCCAGTACGACCTCTTGCATGTAAACTAAATACAGAAAACATATGGCGCTAGGATGATCCACCTTCTAGGATCTTCCTACCTCCATGTAAACAGCCCCTTAGAGAGCTATGCAACACCTGAAATTGAGCGCTAAAATCCGCCCATCGTTTAATGGCGTACCCCAACACAGCCAAAATCACTGGCCTAAACAAAAGGAGGAAAATATTACAACCGCAGTTACAAGTGTTGCATAGCTCTCTAAGAAGCTACAATACTAAAGAAAGGATAAAGAGACGAATAGCGGCAAAAGAAACACAACATCTTGCTACAAAAACAAATAACCGGGCCCGGTAATGTACAAACACTGCAAGATAAAGATTATCCCATTACGCGGCTTAAATTCCGATCCTTGATAACAAGAGAGAGGCTGTACTGTCACTAAACGCACTGAAACGAACCAAACCAAAGCTAGACCAAATGCTTCAGATGGCATATAAAGGATCACAGTCGCTAAACAGAAACAACAAGGGTCAAAACAAACAGGCGATAAGTGCAGAATTTAAACCCAGAAACGACCTTTGGTATCAAAATACATAACATGCGACATCTAAGCACATGGCTGTTTCAATCACTATCACCATCATGCTATCCTCTAATGCACCTATCAGTGTCAAGCCCGAGGGGGGGGGTCGGGCTTGTGTTGTTCCTTGTGGGTTGCCCGACCCCCCCCCCCTCGGGCTTGACACTGATAGGTGCATAAGCTACCGTGTTGCCCAACTTAAAACAAGCAAGAAGCTAAATCGGTCAAAAGAACCGAGATAGAAGCGGCAAAAACGCGAACAGGAGTCGTGTAGGCCTTCCAACCCCATTTTGCCTGATCGAATTCGAGCCTTGTGTCATCATCTACATAGGCTGCCATTTCCGTAACCGGTATTGCCGCCAAGTTTGTAACAAGCAATGCTAAGTGTCACTGACCAGAAATAATGAGGGCTCAAGAAAGTTGGAAGTTGAATGCAACCTCATTCCCAGGGTCTCTCGCTCCTGGGCACGGGGAGAGGAGAGACCCTGGGAACGAAGTTGTGTTGAATGAAGAATTGAATGTTAAATGAATAGTTGACTGTTGAATAAAGAATTGTATGTTAAATGAATAGTTGAAAGTTAAATAACGTGTTGAATGTTAAAAAGCAGGTTGAATGTTGAATACAAGTTGAATATTAGACACACAGTTAAATATATAATACAAAACTGAATTTAAAATTGGACAAATTGAATATTGCTACATTTGGCTTGCCATACAATAACAAATTGCAAATCATATTAAAGAGGCTTTAAGAAAGTAAATCACCATTTCAAATTAAAAAATGTACAAAACAGTTGGTGTGGAACGTGTCTGACAGAAACGCCTACAATGCTGAAACTTTCAGCTTATGAAAATTTTTATTTGTTTAATCATAAAGCTTATAGAAAGATTAATACCGCAATTATGCAACATAATGTGAACAAAATTACGGTCACGTCTTTCATAGAGGATAGCAGGGTCTTCCTTCCTGACCTAGAATATTCCATTTATCAACAGAATTTCAAAGTTTAGGAAATAGATCAGAAATTTTAATTGGTGTTCTTTTTAGATTTTTTTTTAAAAGCATAACACGGACGATTCGAGAAGGTATAGTTATGGAACATTAGAGCGGTTTTTCATTGAGAGTCGAAAGTTATTACCTCAAATATTTATTGATACACAGAGCTGTCTTCGTCTCTTCTGATTGGTCGGAGTAATTGGTTCTGGTTTCAATTTAAACCCTCTCTATCTGAGGGCCTTTCAAATTAGTTTTATTATTGTCAAATTAGGTTAAGTGCCCAAAGAGAGCTGAAGTCTTCTATTTTGTTTACCGGCACGTGCAACAGATAAATAGTAAACGTCGTAGCCTAGGAAATGTGTCAGCAAATTCGAATAAAATGTCTAAAACTACACAAATTAGTGACTCTGATCGCGTTTACAGAGGCTTAGAATCAACTTTTCCTGAATATTTGTAATCGTTACCACACATTTCAAGCTTTCAGCGATCAAAAACGTCTGCACACCACTGTTCACTGCCAGGCTGGTGAATTTCCTGACAGATCAGACAGCCAGACGACCAAGGGTTGCTAAGCAACAACTAATTCAATACACCTGTAAACAGTTCACTGTGCGTGTTGCAAAAACAGGAAGATCTGAACACAAACCTTGATATCGTTTCAAATTAAAAGGGAATTTATTTTATTTGCCAACCTTAAGTCTGACGAGGTGACGCTTGTTAGCCTAATTCCGGCCATTTGTCCGTGTGGTTGAACAGGATATCAAGACGTTCTCATTTAAGTATCAGTCTTCCGTAAAAACAAAAAAAAACGAACAGGAAGATCTGAGCAAACATGCTCAGTAAAAGATCGTGCCAGATTTACTGGGAATCTTTCATCACTTGAAAAATTAAGGCTGAGTACGCCATGTTTCGTGCAAAGAGGGAAGATCTCAGAACAAATGTCAACATTTCTATTCTCTTTACGGTTCTCATACATATATGTTGCATGTAAAGAGAATTTGTATAAATTCAACTGATCCCTGGAGATCATTTCCTGTATTCTCATGCCCCGTATGATAGATGAATTAGGGATATGGTGGCGAGAAGTTAGATTGTGGTCACTATTGGGATGTAAAGGGTTAAAAATCGAATGAAATTTAGTGAAATTCTTTTCATTTTTAATCAAGCATATATGACAAACCGATTTAATTGTCTACTTTCTCGTTTGACTACTTCCCGCGTGCCATTTCTCAGCTAACACGTCTTGCATTTGCCAAGAGCTTTAATACCGCCAGGGTTGCATTTTTTTTTTCGACTGAATCTTTCGAAAATCATATCACTCAGTTTTACCCGAGCAGGTCATCGGTCCGTTTCATAAACTTTACTGAAGACAGAATGAAATCCATACTTCGTCTGCAAATACTTTAAGGAAACTGGTAGATAGAGAAACATGCTGACCATTATATCTGGAAAAATCGACCTTTTGCAAAGCCGTTAGCGGGCTCCAAGTTAGTGTCCACGGCAGCAATCCGTGAATAAATTAAATTTCGTAAAAGTCCTTTGAAAGAATGGTTGAGGATTACCAACGCTTCTTAATTGCTATTTATTAACTATTAAATGTCTACCAAAATAATGTAAGCGTGCATTCAGCTCATCGACAACAATCAGTTCAAGGCACGTAACACTTGATTTCTCTTTTAGACGAAACTATTAACTTTTTTTTTCAATTGTCTGTCTTAAATCCCTTCGAGAAGATTCAAATAAGACAGCTGAATGATTATATGTACTTCATAACAAGGTTTTCATCTTATCCTCGTGCTGCGTATTTTTGAATACCTCCCTTAATATTATTGAATGGATTTGCCGCCGACATGGTAAATTAAATATGGCACATTTTTAACAACTTGTGACACAATTGTACGTCATTCGAGGCAGACTGATGAGTATTTTCCTTTGTACTCTGCCAAATCAATATCGTATGATTAGCGATAAGGACACCTAATTCTCTGAAAAAAATTCAAGACGATAACAACAAAACTTGACGTCTTTTGAGTAATATGAGAAAAATCTCTTTAATATGAAACTGGATTTTGCGTGATAAAAAACTCGATCTTCTAAGAGGAAATAAAAAACTGTCTGAGACATTGCCTTCATTTGTCCGACAGTGTAACATTTTCAAATTGTTGGACAATTTTAGCGTATCTATCGCCATAAAAAATTCCGGCCCAATTTAACGAAACACTCATTGTCGGGATAGCTTTTATTTTGAATCCTACATGTCTGGCAACCGATATACCAAAAATATTATTCGCAGCCAAAACAGAAAACAACCTTTTTTCATTTAGTGTCAGGCAAATTAGTGCGGACGCATGATTTTGCCGTTCCGCCTTTCTTTTTGTCCGTTGTGTCTTGTTGTATCCTCAACTACGTTTCCTTTGGTCGACATCTTTCAGCGATCCTGAATTGTTTTATCTGCGTCTTGTTTCATTTTTTTTTTCCACGTTTGACGTTTCGTCAGTCACAACAGGACGCACGTGGCTTGGGATGTAGCATGCAAATAGTAACTACCATGCAAATAGCTTTGAATTTTAAATTACTGAGGTAGTTTTGGTCCCGTACGATGTTTTATAACTTCCATACAAACCAAATAGCTATGTTGAGTAGTAAAATAAATAGAGGATATTACATGGCCGCTTGGGGATATGAATTTTATCTTCTCGTGCTGAAAGTATCTCTCACAAGTGAGCGTAGCGAACTTTCAGCACGAGAAGATAAAATTCGTATCCCCAAGCGGCCATGTAATGTTCTGTTTATTATATAGATACTGATGAAATTTCCACGTAAAACCGACCGCGCGCCTGAGCGAGAAGCTCTATTTCTAATTGGGTAATTATGTTGGTAACCATGGCCACACCAATATCCTCACACGTGAAAGATAAAAATAGTATCCTCACTGCGCGCAGTGAAGATATGATTTTTTAGTAAAAGGAGAAATCCTGGTATTTCAACAGTATCTATATAATCAAAAGAAAAATCCGACAGCATTATTATATTTGCTTCGGCGCTCTCCTTTGTTGTTTACCGAGATTCGTTTGGCGTCGTATGAATCTCTTTCGCATGTGGTATTGCGATAATTCATGTTATCACCAGACGAAAGGCTACATATTTATTTACTTTTTATTTAGATTCGGAATCGGGCCTTTTTAGGTGTCCATTTTGCTTATCTTGGTTTCCATGCCATCTGACACAACGAAAAGTTTCATGTTACAAATTAAAAAAAAACAGGAAGTGTTTTGTTTTAGAAACAATCTCGAAAAACGTTAACCGTAGAAATCTAAATATTTCAGCAATTATTACAAACCAAAAATGTCAAAATAGAACATAAGTAAATTATCAGGAAAAGTGTGCTTGTAAATGCGGTTCAAGAAAGAAAAACTGGACCTTTCGTGCTAACCAAGAAAAATAAATGAAAACTGCATTGTAGGGTATTTGCATAAACCGTGTTGCGAGTCCTGAAATAAATTTAATTATACATGACTTGCAGCTTAAAACACGTCGCCTGTATCAATCGTTGTATTTGTTTACTTTGAACGGGAAATCGCACCGCTGGGCATAACACTTCCCATCCGGTCACGCGTTGTTTTTCTGCTATAAGAGCTGCTGGATCAGTTCTACTCTCATAGAGAGGAAGTTTAAAAACAAGTGAGGAAAATCGTGGATTGTTTGCAGTACTAGATCTCATTTCGCTTGCCGAATTCTCACGTTTCACTATCCGGGAACGAAATATTGATAGTTGCCGCCGAGATGATGTCAAATCTACCATGCTTTGCTTTCTTCGTCCGCACAGGTAACATCTATTACGACCCTTTGTGAATTTTCAAACACCGAATCAACAAATTTACACGCAGGTTTGATTTAAGGAAAAGCAACTACATGGTCGATAGCTTAATTTCATCAAAAAAAAGTAATTAGAGATTTTTGTCCATAGGCTTAACATATACCAATAAGATCTCAAGTAGAGGCTTTGGGGTTAGAAATTTGGTCATCAATCAAACTTGGTCATTTGCGTGTCAATGCCTAAAAAAAACCGTGTTTCGATTGTTAGTAATCAAAATTCGCCACAACAATTTTTCAGTGGACAGAGAAGCATGCCTCGTGATCCGAGCTTATGATTTCGATTGTGATTGTGGTGAGTTTTGAGTTACGTAATATAGCTCTAGCTAAAGGAAAAATACTTTGAAATGCAAGAGGCCTAAAGGTAAATGCATTTTGATCTATACATACATCTTTTTATTCAACGTTGTTTGCGATCTTTAATTAACAAATGTTTCGATGATGTATTTGTTGTGTTGTCTAGACGGTTGACAAATCTTGCGAGCTCATTTGAATTCAATTTTTAAAATCCATTTTCAACTTGCGCTGTAAGCCCGTTGCTACACAAGCAGCATGGATTTGTATATTTACACCACTGATATGGGCGGCCATCACCGCCAAAAATACAGCAATGTCGAAAGGAACAGAGTAAGGAGAAATGGTACATTGGTGTATTTCAAAATAGAATAAATGATTTAGTAATGATGCAGCCTAAATACAAACGGCCCGGTTGTCTTTTGTGAAATGGTTTACACAAACAACAAACGAAATAAGAAGACGAGAAATGGTCTAGCCATTGATGTTGAAATGGATTAGAATACGGAGAATCGGTCTATGTAAATATGAATCGGCCTACCTTTCAAACGCAAAATAGTACAGTGTGTCAGCAAACGGTCTGGTTTACTGTTGTTAAACGGTTTAGCTTAACCGAGCGTGGCTTAAGAAATCATCAAATCGTTGAACGTGCCGACAAATGGTTCAATGTAATGTGAAACGCTTTAACGAACACACAAATGGTTTAGCAAGACGACGACGATTGATTTAGCGTAGTGATAAATGGCTCAGCCAAACAACAAATGATTTAGTCGGAACTCGTACCTTTCAGTCAAATAACAAATGAATCGGCCTAACGTGAAATGGTTTAGGGAAAAGACAAATAGTTTTCCACAGTGTTAAATGGTTTGATCTGACAACAAACGGTTTACGGCATCGCGTGACGTACGATACAGTGCCTTGCGCCGAACCGCCAAAAATACAGAAGTGAAATGGAACAGCAAAACGTGAAATGGCACAGCGAAGCGGTGTGAAATGGAACAGTCCATGTGGGGTCTGACGTCAATAACTGGAAATTTGGCGCGAAATCAACCTGTGCCGGCTACGAGTTACTGAGTGCCCACAACAACTCGCCGGATAAATAATCATATCCTACAACTCGACTCTGGTAAGTTTGCTCCTGCTTTTTACCTTTAACAACTATATAATGTTAGTCTTGAAGTATTTTGCCTTAATGCCAGGAGACGCAGTAGTATAAACTACAATGATATTTTGTCAAAGTAGAGAACGGTTTTTTCCCGATATCGCATGATTTAGACAGGTTTTTCTTGTTTCGTTAATCGGCATTTCTACTATAAAAGACTCCTTTAGTTCACTCGAAGAACAACCGAGGAAGAAATGTGTTTTTCGAACGAAATCGCTCGATCAGCCGGTTGCGGTGTCTGTGAGATTAGAGGAAAACATGATGGCGCTTACTAAGCTGTTTTGAAACACTCATTTTTTCGTCGATGGTATCTGTTCAAAATAGTATTTTCGCCTTCTCGTAGCTAATTTTCTTGCATGCAAAACAGAAATGCTCTAAATTATAACGATGGAAATAAGTGACCCTGATAAGTTAAAATGTTTTGAACAAAACCGTGACAAAAGGAGATCTAGTAGATAATAGAGTCCCATCACACAGTCCCTTGACAGACGAAAAGATAATGGCTTTGATACACAACGAATGCAAAGTCATATGAGAAGTGCCAGCTCTCTATAAATAGGAAGCTTTCCTCGAGTGAACTTCGAGTGAACTAAAGGAGTCTTTTATAGTAGAAATGCCGATTAACGAAACAAGAAAAACCTGTCTAAATCATGCGATATCGGGAAAAAACCGTTCTCTACTTTGACAAAATATCATTGTAGTTTATACTACTGCGTCTCCTGGCATTAAGGCAAAATACTTCAAGACTAACATTATATAGTTGTTAAAGGTAAAAAGCAGGAGCAAACTTACCAGAGTCGAGTTGTAGGATACGATTATTTATCCGGCGAGTTGTTGTGGGCACTCAGTAACTCGTAGCCGGCACAGGTTGATTTCGCGCCAAATTTCCAGTTATTGACGTCAGACCCCACATGGACTGTTCCATTTCACACCGCTTCGCTGTGCCATTTCACGTTTTGCTGTTCCATTTCACTTCTGTATTTTTGGCGGTTCGGCGCAAGGCACTGTATCGTACGTCACGCGATGCCGTAAACCGTTTGTTGTCAGATCAAACCATTTAACACTGTGGAAAACTATTTGTCTTTTCCCTAAACCATTTCACGTTAGGCCGATTCATTTGTTATTTGACTGAAAGGTACGAGTTCCGACTAAATCATTTGTTGTTTGGCTGAGCCATTTATCACTACGCTAAATCAATCGTCGTCGTCTTGCTAAACCATTTGTGTGTTCGTTAAAGCGTTTCACATTACATTGAACCATTTGTCGGCACGTTCAACGATTTGATGATTTCTTAAGCCACGCTCGGTTAAGCTAAACCGTTTAACAACAGTAAACCAGACCGTTTGCTGACACACTGTACTATTTTGCGTTTGAAAGGTAGGCCGATTCATATTTACATAGACCGATTCTCCGTATTCTAATCCATTTCAACATCAATGGCTAGACCATTTCTCGTCTTCTTATTTCGTTTGTTGTTTGTGTAAACCATTTCACAAAAGACAACCGGGCCGTTTGTATTTAGGCTGCATCATTACTAAATCATTTATTTTATTTTAAAATACACCAATGTACCATTTCTCCTTACTCTGTTCCTTTCGACATTGCTGTATTTTTGGCGGTGATGGCCGCCCATACACTGAGCTGCCATAATTCCTTTCTGATGCCTCGGTGAGGCAAATACACATCCTCACATTCCAATCCCTAAAATTTTCTCTCACTCAAATATTCAACAATTTGGAGAAGTCTTCCTGAAAACCTCCGAAATCTTCCAAAGAGATATTTTGAAATCGCCTTCATTGCCGACCCCGATCACAGTTTTACAATTTTGCTTGGTTCCGCTCAGCTGGCTTTGTTATGGAGTTCATGACCTCATCTTAGTTAAAGGCAGGGGGTGGTCAAAGCCCAGATTCCACTCACTGAGTTGTGAGTATCTTGGTTATTGAGCTGTCCAATCATACAGCAAAAACATAAGACAAACAAGAAGTTAACTGCAAAATTAAAACAAACTGTATTTAATACATGTCTAATGTGTCTCGACCGTATTTGATGTTTTTGTCCGATTTCATAGTTATGACTTTCGCTTTAATCCACCCCACACCCACACAATTTTTCTTTTGTTACTAACTGTTGAAACAAATACTGCACTACATAAATGTTACAATGCCTCATTTCATTTAAGTGGTCTCACTACTGCTAATGAGCTACTCGGCTAAGGAGCAAGGGTGGCACAGACGGTTAGTGCGCGGCCTTGGTGCATAAGGTCCCGAGTTCGATCCCCGGATCTCACATCCTTGTTTCGACTTCTTTCCTTGCAGTGTACCTTAAGTAGCTTTAAATACCCTTAAAACAGAGCACTGATGGAAAGAGGGGGGGTAAAATGTGCGTACCGTCGGCTTCCTGGGAGAATACTCTCTATAGAGTAAAGGGACTTCGACGTTAAATAAGGTGTACCTTTACCTTTATTCGCGCACGGCGTTTTCTCCATTCATCCATTCTTTTCTTGATAATGCCGCACCTTTACAATTCAAAAATTCATACGGATTGGGGTACGATGTTTCAGTGTAGGACAGAAGTTAATCAGACAGAAATTTAAAAAGCTTATATTTCATTTTTCTTCCACAGAGGCAACTGTTAGATCTAAGATAGCACGAAAACGAAAAAAGAAGCAAGGTCTCAAAACACCAGAAACAAAGCATCTAGAGAACACCGTCTCAATCGACGGCGGTGACATAGATATTATCAATATTGCCAACACATTCCCCTTGGAAAACCTTCATAAACATCAAATGGCTAACCCAAAGGACAACTTTTCAACTCGCTCAACTTCGCGTAGAAGAGAGAGAAGCTCTTCGAGATTATCCACTAATCATACAGACGACTTTTGGGATAGGCATTTCGACGGAAGCAATTCGATCTCTTGGAAAAGCTTCCGTGCCGCTTTTCTTGAGGACTACGGTTGTTTGATTCAAGAGTTTGCGCCTCAGAGAGTTCACTGGATATTGACAATAGTGCACAAGGATATTTTCGCGGCTAAGGATGACATTCATAGGCTGTACTATGATAAATTCTGCGGCAGATCTAATCATCCGGATCGCCTGTGGATGAAAATTAAAGAATACGCCTCGGAAAGGATTTTCAGGGAAGGAGTTATTGAGTCCATGTTTGAGTAGACTTAACAGGGGATTAATAATACCACACAAATTAATTTGTAAGGAAAGCTGAAGCCAAATATTGGGCCCTATGGCCACGTGGTGGCGGGCATTAATTACCCCTTAAATCTACCAAAAGATATGTGAGCCCGAGTACAGGTATTGGCAGCCATGGACGGCTGTTACGGCATTGTAAGGCCTCGGCTAAGCTAACACTGAGCCAGGCTCGAGTTCCCACACAAATATGACAGGCAGTGAAAGCGTGAACCTTGTGTGATGTGGCTTAATGTGACAGAATGATGCTCAAATCAATGTGTGTGTTAATGTTGAGAGGATTAGTTTGGTAGTTTGTTAATGATCATGCTTGTTAATATTTTGCGATTCAAAATCGTTAATAGTCAATATGTCACTTCTGATTCCATAAGAAAGAAAATCACAATTAATTTGTAGAAGGTGCTTTTTCACCGTCCAGCCATGGCCAATGATTAGCAATAAAATTTGTTTGACCAATAAACTGTACATTTATTTAACCATATAATCATGCCGATGTCATGTTCCCTATCCAGGTTATTGTGACCGTCATCGAGTGATCAGCCCCGGCCTGTCTCTGCTTGAGCTCAAACCATTTACAACTTTCACCAAAGCTCGTAGCATTTTATTGGAATGAAAAGCCATTAGGCGAGGAAGGAGGTACTCCTGATTTCAAGTGACGTAGGCGGAAATGTCAGCCGTCTCAGTCCCCCTGACAAATTACGGATGATCGAAGGATTTGTGAGGGTTTGAAGTTTTCGATTCCGGGATTTTTGGGGGTGGGAAAATTTTGAAAGTGTCTTTTTGTATGGCTTGGTTTATAATGGTAATGGAATTGAGTGGAGTGCAATTTGTATTGGAAATCGCACGACCTCGAGTACAATTCGGGATTAATAGGTACGAGTGATTTTGAAAGTTCTCAAAATTGCACGAGCCTTTAGGCGAGTGCAATTTAAGAACTTTCAAAATCACGAGTATCTATTAATCCCGAATTGTACGAGAAGGTCGCGCGATTTTTTATTTATAGTACATTCAACAAAATTACGAACTTACGCGCCGTTGTCATGGAAACTTAATAGGTACTCCTACGGAGTACTATTTGGGATTAATTGTACTGCTCTCGACCAATCAGAATTGAGTAATTTTGTTGAGTGTACTATAAGGTTTGAAATCATACGCGTGATTTCAAAATCAAACGACGCGCACTTATATCCAGAAATGAACGCAATCGGAAGAATAACAAATCACCAGTCAAAAGAACAAAATAACAAAAACAACGAAAATAACAAATTAGCAGCACGAGTAAGAATTGAAATCACAAGTATGATTTCAGACCAAAATTGCACGACACGAATTTTAATTACCACTTTATTACACCCATTTTGAAATCACACAGTATTTTATCAATATTAATATTTATTTAATGTTCACTTCAGGAAACCGGTTTTGAATTTTGATGGGCTTAAAAAAAAGGATGTGGTTAAGAGCAAAAAAAGTGCAAATTTAGGAATAAATTGCTTTGTTGAGAGCCAATAAGATTGCAAGAATAACCAGTGATTTCAAAATGGGTGTAATAAAAGTAGGAATTTTTTTGGGTATTCAAAACAGAAGTGTCCGCATGTGTCGGCCGCGTTGTTCTGCGAATAAAGTACAATTTTCTGGTAATTTTTAACAGAGATTCGGTATGGGACTTTTTTTTGGGGGGGGGGAGGTAATTTTTGGTGCAGGGATTTTTGGGGGTTTTGTTGGAATCCCCATTCGACCATCCCTGTCACTTAAAATCTGGAATACCCCCTGGGGTCCATTAGCTGGCTTCGGGAATTAGCAAGACCTACTGAGGCTCATACGGCACAATCTGACATTAAATTTTTGTTATTTTGTGTGGCTGGAAATCTGAGTTCTCTGAGAGCGCATTTCCTGCATATGAGGCCATTTTAATTAATTGCACAGTAAAAACTTGCTTATTTTAAAAACGGCATTATGGCTCTTGAAAACTGGTTAACCGTATTTTGTTGCAAGTAGAGGATTTACACGTAGGCTGGAGATTTTGCTTGTGTGGCTGGAGAGCAGGAGATTGGGTCCAAACGCTGGAGCCTTGGCATCTATGAAAGTGCATCTAATCCACACGTAAATGACGTCATTTCGTCCAACGTGTTTCAGTGACCTCCTAGTTTTGTAAACAATTGCTAGGGTTTTTCGCAAGGTCTCTCACGCGCAAGTCTTCAAGGGCGTTTCCCTTGGGAACGAGGTTGATAGGTCTCCCTTGTGCACCTTTCAGCGATAGGAAATCCGTTATAAAACGTCAGCACATACATGTGCAACAGACATCTTCCGTGGAACGGATTTACTAAAGGGGCCGAGAGGTACTGGAAATGAAAAGTTTTGGGCCAGCGGTTTTCCGTGAAACGGTGAAAATGGCGAAGTTACGAGACCTTGTTGGTGGTTTTCTGCAAATAAGACGATATTACGCGCGGTAAGTGTAACTTTCTTTCAAATTCCACAATCAGCTATTTCTCTTCTTGCTTATTCAATGCCATATTTTCAGGCTCGCAGAGATCGGACGTTTTCAAGAGCCAAAACTAAGCGGAAAATATGAATCTGGACAGGTAGGAACAATTGCGAGCTAAGGCACATCAGCTTAATTCAAACGCCAGCGGTTAGATACTTTGTCAACAACATGGTTGATCTAACGAAAGCTGTTTATGGTAGAGCATGAGTGAGAGGAATGGGTTCTTATAGATCAGCCCAACAACCTACCCACTAACCTCTCACATCATCGTGTGCGGATTTGAATTATCAGAGAACTGTACTCTAAAGCCTCGTTTTTGACACAAACATACATTTCCACACAGTCCCATGCATGTACATTAACATGCATCACTGTCATACTAACCCCTGTTCCAAAAACTTAATCGAGTTTGAGTCACAAAATGCATGCATAATTAATTAATGTATGGGGCTTTGTGGAAATCTTGGCAAAAATTTTTCTCAGTTCCAGATGGGATTCAAACCCACAACCCTCCGTGCTCTACAGCTGTAGGATGCTCCAACCACTGAGCTACTGAAGACTCTGTAGTGAGCAAGGGCCATCTTGTGGGTTTAATGACAAACTGCATCGTGCAGTCACATAGCCATATCATTGGTTAAGTCATAACATTGGTTAAGAAACTCAACTAGCAGAAGGCAACCCAGGGATTGGCAGTTTGACCAAGTCAGCGTGGGACTTGAACCCAGGGTCTCCACATTACAGGTCTGCCACTCTTACCGCTCACTACCTCGCTCAAAGTAAGCCATTAAAAGCAGACAAGAATTCTAACTTGTAATTTTAGTCAGTGGTTGGTTACTTTTCATTTTGAAAGTAATAATGATTATTACAGTTAAGTTGTCACCAACAGAGTGTCCAATTGCACACACAGCTCCTTGTTTCCTTCCTTGTTTTGGGGTATATTTATATTTAAGGTTAACGCCTGTGTCGCAAATGGAGGTTGGGTGCTCAAGGATCTGGGGACTGGTACCAACAACCCAATCCCCTGGTCGGTGGAACACCCCATAAGCCTGCCTTACCCGCAACCCAGCCACGAGCCCCACCTGACACCCCAGACCCCAAAACAAGCACCCGTCACACTGAACCATAAGTTCAATGGAAAACAATCCCCAATAGGGAGAGGAGGGAGGGGAAATACTCGAAAGCCCCGTGAACGCCAACACACCAAAACGCTGAGCTAAACAAAACTACGAGGACATGCGACGGCCCACGCATAATGTGCAAAACGAACCGCTGACCACTTGAACTGCCAGAAAACGCCACAGAGAGGCCCAACATGCAAATAACACATGCACACGCTAAATAACGCAGCAGGCAACGCCTCCAAAATACTAATAATGCACTAACGCTAATGCCACGCAATGCCACGCCATGCCACAACAAACAGAGCAACTTGCTCCTAGTCGTTAACTAAGTTAAATTGCATTTAACCCTATTTAACATTCCTTCTCCTGTACACTGACCATAGGTCCAAAATTCCTCTGATGATAAAAAGTGTTGATGTCACGTTATGGCACAAAAGCCTGGTGCTTTTGCAGTAGCTGAGGGGCTAGTTCAGGTGTCAAAGTGCTTACAACCTTTTTCATTTTTTTTGCAGCTATTTCTTCACAGAATATTTGGTTACAGGGGTGTGATACTTTTTACCTGGACGGCAAGAGTGTATGATCGAGACAAAGAAACAAGAGAAACTGAAAAGTGAGACTTTTAAAACTGATCAACTCAGAGGTTTTAAATTCTGTCATACTTCCTCATTAATAGTTCTGTTTGGTGGCCCATATATGTGCCATGGAAATAGCTGTAGAATGATCATGATTTAAAATTTGTGATTAATTATTTTGTAATTTATTAGTTTTTAGTTCACACAAAAAAATAAATAATTAATAAAAAATATGTAAATGACCTAGAGTGCCATGGTAAAAAAAAAATATGGCAGTCCATGTGTGCCATAGACCAGGATCCCAGTTTTCGAGTTTCCAATGTGGCAGATTAGAAACAGGGATTGGGAAGATGACAGTGATTTATAGAACATTCTAGATAAAAATGTCAGACTGAATTTTCGGAGGGTAGAAATGTTAGACGTCATGAAAAATGATTATCCCATCTGTGCATGAAGCACTAAAAGCCTGACATGCCGAATGTACAATATTTTGGAATTCAAAGTACTGACTATGATTTTAAGGTAAATGATGTAGGGGATGCATTGAAAAAAGAGATTTCCAGTCCAGGAAAGCTTCATTCTGGCTAGAGAGCTAAATCTAATCTGTTATCTGTTCAGACTGTACGTAATTTTATGTGATCATATCAAATATTTTAGATTAGGCTAAAGATGCTATTTTTTAATCATTCTAATGTGCTCAAGGTGTGGCTATTTTTTCATTAACAGATCATTAGATGAGAATGGATCTTTCAATCCTGGAAAAGAGATCAAGGCTGAAACACAAACTTACTACCAGGCACTGATCGATAACAGAGATTCTCCATTTATCGTGAGTAATAGAATAGTCTTAAATATGAACGACAACCAAGTGCTGTAAACCTGCATTGTACATTGCAGTAGTGTAGGTGTCCATTTCAATTCCTTACTTTCTCTTTTAGAGAGCTCAACCAGAAATTGTAACCTTTCTTGGCTATGAGAGTGACAATGCCTTGTACTCTATACCAGGCAAGTAAACCGTGTTTTTGATGTTAGCATCTCAGATACATGTAACAATGTAATGATCCCCTGAAAGTTCTGTTTGCTGCTTCAAATGTGGAGTATTGGTAAAGAAATAACCAGGATAGTGTCCACATTTGGAGGTTTGACTTTACTAACAGTAGCATTGTATAATTTTTTGTGTTTTAGGTCTGGATTACATTTCCCAAGAAGATGTTCTTCCATACATGATTTCAGATGCTTTTTCTCGCCCCATACATCACGAACTGTTTGACAAATTCTTGTATCCTGAGCCTGGAAGAGGTACATGTTGAAAAATGACTTTAGTATCTACTATCTTGGACAAAACTGTCGAGAAAAATAGTTGCAGAATGACATCTACATGTACTCACAAACTAGATGTAGAACTCAACTTTGCCAGCAGTGCCTTCCCTAAATCGATGTTTTCTCTGTGCCTAGAATGTGTTCAGTGTAAATACCTCATTACCAACTGAGTTCAAGGTCCATACTGTAAGTTACAGACCAATTTTTTTTCCCGTACACTGATGGCCCAGGCACGAAGCGCATGAGCCATAAAAAAACAAGGATCCGTAACTTACAGCACAGACTGATGAAACGAGGTTAGTAAGATATTTATGATATCTCTGAGGTTAATTGGGCATGCGGGAAATGAAACTTTGAAATTTAGCGGGCTGAACAGTAGCATGCAGTCCACAAAATTGACCAATCACAATGCATGTACTAACTGAGAGATATAATAATGACAGGTTATCTCACATCAACAACATTGGAAAGGGGGAGGGGGCTCAGTAAACACTACTAGATACATGAAAGTTCTTCTCCATATCTTAGTAGTTCAAGAGAGCCTTCTCCAAAATGGTGGCAATGGATTTGAATGAGTTAAAATTGAACTGAATAAAAAACTGATACCAGAAAAAGGAAGAGCACCTTTACCTTAGTAACCCTGCAAAGTTTCAGCATATCAGGTGTCATATCAGCTGAGAAAATGTAAGTGGAAATTTGACAAATTTACAGACGTTTGTATGACTGGGGTTTTTGGCATATACCCCCAGTTATACAAACGTCTGTAAATTTTTCATTTCTAGTGCTGGTATACATGTACATTTTTAATTACCGGTATAACTTATTTGAATTTTCAGCTGCCATTTTGGAGAAGTTCTATTGGGTTGATGAAGTGTGCCATTTTCTCAACAAGTTTTGTCTAAGATTGCATCTATTAAATTATAATTCACTTAATTTGTTTGGTTGAGGATGGCTTTGCAGATTTTGCAGTCTTGATAATTGCCTCTTTTGTAACTTAACACTTCTACAAGAATTCATAGAAAGGACTCCTTTCTTTAAAACCAAAAACCCAAGGCCTGAGAAGTGTATCCTCAAAAAAGAAATCTATTTCACTGGTTTGCTTCATGTTGAAATCTGCTTACATGTATCACTAAATGTGTGAGTAATGTTTGTTTAAAGTGACATTGTTTTTATCAGCTACAAACATTGCTGTGTGGTACATGTTGGATTTGTTTGCTTCTTGTTTGTATAGTACCACCCTTTGCACCTCGGGAAGCTCTTCAGTCATGGCAAGAAAAGAACCGCAGGTGGTTGGAATTAACTGATGTGCACAGAGAAACCACATCAAATATTAGAGTTACTGTTATGCCTTTTTACATGGGAACAAAGGTATGTAATTTATGTACTGTTAATTTCTGTATATAATTTGTATACTGTTCTAGTGAATGTCGCTGAATTCACACATTCTATAATTATGTTCTTTGCATTTACTTGCTCATTAAATTGCTCTTTTCTCAATAATTTATGTTACATGTACAGTATAGGATCTATTGTATTGGAGGGATAATATCATGGGTATTTTGCTTTTAATGATTATTATAATTTTATTGAAGGAAACACTATCACACTATCCACAACTAGAAATATATTTACAGTGCAATGACCTCATTTGACAACCATTGCTGTCAACTCTTTGAATTTTATAAATGTCCTCGTTTTTGATTGGCTAAGAAACTATTAAAGCCCCAGACCCCTTTGTTGTGGATGTGACCAGTGATTTTTGTTGATTAATGTTTGGGTGGCCCTGGTTGAGTCTTTTGTACTGTAAATACAACTTTAATTTTGCACGAAAGATCCAAGAAATGTCCATTAGGAAAATTTCACCAGTCTATGAATGGATATTAATTCTCATCCTGGCCATGTGACACCTAAAACTACAATAGTTTCTGTATACTAGAAACAGCACCAAAGCCAGTTCGTGGGTGGGGGCAGAGGGAGAGGGGAGGGAAAGACTCATAATTTGGGTGAAGTCATTACTCTCTATTTTTCTTCTTCTAGAATACTCTACCAACACAAGACTATTGGGTAGGTATTCAAGATTTTACTCAAGCAATAAATTCCGAATTTCCTCAATTATGATATTTGCAGTAAAAATAGAGAGGCCGTCGTCTCAAATTACTAACATAGAAGGTGAGCATCCGACATAAAATTATTTTAATTCTTAGATAAATGCATTTCCTGCACAGTGCAGGAAGTATCCAAGGGCATCATACCACAAAATAAGGTTGTCTTTGAAAGAATAAACTTATATTATATCTCTAAATGTTTTTTTTTCTTCCTTTTAGTGGCGTTATTGCATCCGAATTGAAAATCTTGGTCAAGAGACAGTACAACTGCGAGAGAGGCACTGGAGAATATTCAGTCTGTCTGGCACATTCGAGACTGTCAGGGGGAGGGGTGTAGTTGGACAGGTACGACTTAGGGGAGTGGTGAGTGTCATTGGTCGATTTCGCGTCACTTCTAACTCACCCCTTCCTTGCTTTCGTTTGATTCTCAGGAACCCATCCTATCAGCTCAGCAGCCCGCTTTCCAGTATACCAGTCACGTGTCATTACAAGCACCCAGCGGAAACATGTGGTAAGTACGCAAGCCTGGTCCTGAATAGCGACGCAAGCGCAAGACCGATGCAAGAAGAACAAAACTTGCGCTCTTCTTATGCTGCGTCCCAGTGAAAAAATGCACAACGCAAGCACAAGCGCAAGCAAACGAAGAAATGGAGATGAAATCATATCAGCGCATTCATTAGTGCTTATGATTGCGTCGCGCATGTCCTCACCTGCCCTAACCTGTCTTGAGTTTGCGCTTATGCTAGCATCGCTAGTAACTGGGACCAGGTTTCATACTAAAAACAGCAGGATGCAATAAATCTCGTTTTAACTGCTATAAGCATGAAACAAAACATATTTTTAACCCGAATTAGTTGATTTTAATTACAGTGCCAAGAAAAAAGGCGTGAGTAATAACAAGGAAACGATTTTAGAAAACAGCGATTCTTGTAATGAAACACGTGTTTCAGACGCTACGTTGTTATACGTTTTTGAACTGATACTCATAATTTTCACAATTTACTCATAATATTCCCATGTACAATCCATACGAAGCAAACAAGCATTTTTTTAGGCGAATGTCAAGTTTGAATTCGTGGGACCATTCCATTTTTGGTCCTTAGATTTTTGTTAGTTTACATGAAGGAAACTGGCCCCCGCGATCGCTCCCTGCAACCATTCCTTGCGAATATTTCCCTCGTGTGCTGCGACCTTTATGATTGTTTTAGTTTCTGGTTTGTTTGATTTCCAGGGTGTCAAGTTCCTATTTTTTCCTATTTTGTGGCCTGCCTCCTATTTTCTCCTACTTTTTCCTATTTTTTTAGGGTCTTACTAGGTACACAGAAGCATTTTGTAATATTTGAAATAAAATTGTCGGTAAAATTGATAAATTCTACAAAAAACTGAAATTCATGTCAAAAAAAGACCAGTTTGAAGCCTTTAGAGGGATTTCTTCTGAAACTCGTGCCCAGACTTTCTCAGTGCTTTTGATTGTTGATGTTCAAAAGCCGTGGTTGGCTTTTATTGTAAGGAAGACACACATTTGGTGACAGTGAACTTTGATATTGTTTCGGTTTGTCAAAAAAATTATTGTTGCTTATCATTCTCACAGGTTTAAAAGACTAATAAATCGTCATCTTGTGAAGTACCTAATGTATTTTTGAATCTGGTAATTGTTGTAGGATGAGTTGTGCTCGGTAACACAGGTGGTAACACTTGTTTTTGTTTATACGTCAATGAATTGTGGATGTATGCCATGGTGCCTGTTAAATATTTAAGCGTTGGGTTGTGGAACAGAATTGCTGTTGGGAGTGTTAAGAGGATAGAACTCAAAGAATTCCTCTTATTTTTTTCCTATTTTTTGGCCACTCTCATTCCTATTTTCCTATTTTCTAAGTGTCATTTGTCACTTGACACCCTGGATTTCTTACAAGCAGGACGAAACTTGTTCACGCGCTGCTGAAGCAGTAGTAGGGCTCATTATCTTTCTTGACTTTTGTTTTTGTTTACTAGGGGCAAATTCCGATTCGAGCGTTCTGACGGCAGCACATTTGAAACGCCAATTCCTCCATTTGCTCTAGACAGCAGGGACGAGGAAACACCTGATCCTACAGGGTCAAATTGAGGGGCAGTCACGACTTATTTAAATCAAAAATCACGAATTTCCAGCTTTATTTATAGTTTAGTTCATCTACTTTGTTTTACCAAGGCTTTGCCAATTATAAGGTATGGCATGGAATCCAAGCTAGCTGTACAGAACAAGTATTGTCCAAAACATTATTGAATAATAACAAAGGTTAGTGTAAACAGAATTACCGAAACTAAAAAACTCTAAATTCATTGTCACTGAATCTTGTTTGCATTTGTCATGTTGTCAGTTTCTCGCATTATTTGTTGGGACACAACGTACTTCCTCAAAACCTTTGCCTGTGCACAAAAAACTAAGAGAAAACACTTTGGAAACAAAATTTCCATAACATTCCTTACCTTTGACGTTTTGACGACTATCGCTTGGTTTTCTAATAGAGCTGGTATTTCTGAAAATGCTGCAAGCGATTGGTTCAGATCCATAGTCGTGTTTGTTTTCTCACACATTGATTTAGGTTGGGGAAGCGTAATTGCGCTGCTTCAAACAGTCGATTGATATTTTCAGTTGTAAACAATGTAAAATTTGTGAATACAATGTATAGAATCCTAATAAAGTAATTATATCTTTTGAAATACAGTAACTGTTAACATGCGATCACAAACTCGGCAAAATGTCATTTGACTTTTTGTTGATGTCCTTTAAGTACAATTTTATCGTCGTTGACAGCTTTTCTCTGGCAAAGTCGTTATTTTGCACTGAAATTGTTGTCCATGCCCTTTTGGGTAAGAGCCAAAGGGAAGATTACACAACACCTCCTGGTAAGCTAGCCATTTGTAAACCTAATAACAAGCTAGTTTCATGTGGAAATATGTTTGGACGTTTTAATTTTAAAAATGTTCAGATACACTTGACTCTATGAATAGGCCATTTCCGAGTTCATGTCTGCCTCCTCTTGAAAGCGAGTCTAAGTGCTAAGTTTTTGTTATGAAAATTAGTTTTCATTCATATGTAAAGTAGAACTAATTACCATCACAAAAACTTCGCACTTAGACTCGCTTTGAAGAGGAGGCAGACATGAACTCGGAAATGGCCTATTGTCCAGTTTCGTCCGACATTCAAACTCTTTTGAAGACGTCTTTTTGGAGGTGGTCACGTGATGACCATGTGACAACTTACTCTAGATCTATCTCAGCCAATCACCGCCTTTCTTTATGCGACTCGCACTATGACTCAGTAATAGGATTTCTTTCTTAAGACGCGAATGTTGAGAGAAATACTCATTTCCACACTGACACAAGTCTCGTCTGGCTCGTACGAAAGATTGTAAAAAAGAATATACTCACCTTGGAAGGAGTAACGGGGAAGGAGGGAGGTGTTGGGATTTTCGGTTTTAGCCCTTTTTTTAGATCAGTTTTTCGGTTTTTGCTCTCAAAAATTTCTGTTTTCCAGTTGTGGTGTCTGCTGCGGTTTCCGGGTTTTCCTTTTATGAGCATGTGGTTTTCGGTTCTCGTCAAACATACAAGCGATCATTCGGATTAGTTTCCGCTGTGGTTTTCGGTATTTCCCCCTCCAAAATGTGGCTGCCAATGTGCCTGCAACGGAAAAGGGTCAAGAGTGTGTCGTTTTTTATGAAGTGGGGAAAGGCGGCGAGAATTTTAATAAGAAAAACAAGTTTAGGTGCAAAGTGAAAAGGAAGAGAGAAGCCCGCAGCAGCTAAAGAACTGTTCGGTAAGTCAATAGAATCAAGATCATTATGGATATTGCAATGAACTCAATCTTCTCATGAAAAATCCTTGTTGATCTCAATTGACCTATCTGGCTGTCAAATATTTGATAGTTTTTAATTTTCGTTTTGGAACAAGGTCGCGGTGCTGTTTTAAAAAGTAAGGATCAGTAAGTCGATCACTTTTAAGACCAAAAAAGTAACAAATTGTGCCGGTTAGTTTCCTCGGTGCAATCGCATGTTAGACCATTTTACAGCCCTTACAGGTCACACGTGACTGGTTGCTGATTTCAATCGAATCTCCAAACTCACGTCTAGATTCTCAAAACTACAATGTGGGATTCTGGATCAGTTTTCGATTGAGCTACAGGATAGCCTTTTAGCAATATATCATAAAATTCCCCCAAAGTCCTCTATTGCGCACCACCACATATAGCATCCATAATTTTTATGTAACATATCAAACACGAGAGGCAGTGTTTTATCGGGATATCCAAACACCGCGAAGAGAGTTGAAAATACGACACGCTGGGATGGCCGATGAAACACTGTCTCGAGTGTTTGATATATCTTCTCAATGGAAACAAAAACTAAGGAATTAACGGAGAAGTAAAATCGTCAAAATCTACGCTAATTAAGACCCGGTATCCAAGCCCCCTTCACGGTTGTGATTTCCTTTGTTTTAACTTGATGAATTATTAATGAGTTTGAGAAGTACATATACCGTATAGTTTAGACCGTGTACTCTACGTGTCACCAATCTATCAGATCGATGATAAGGGATTTGAAATTTTGGGTGACAGTGTGTAAATTCTTGGGTTTGATGGTTTTTTCTTCGGTTTTCGGTTTTGGTCGAAATTTATTTTGGTTGTTTGGTTTAGGTGATTTTTTGTGCGGTTCTTTCGGGTTCTAATAGACCACAATGCCCCCCTCGAGAAGGAGTCATACACAAAGCTTTTTTATCCTAAGAGGCAAGTAAGAAGAGTTGATAGCGAGGACAATTTCGAGATCGGTGGAAAATACGACCGTTTTGTTCTGTTGATTCTTCAGAAGTTTCGTAGCTGTAAGGGTATTATGAGGTCATGCGCGCTTCAACCTCGTTCCTGTGGCCACACGCCAGTTTGAATCTCTAGAGGCCCCCGGGGACGAGGCTGTGCGCTCTTATTCTCGACCCCGACCAGAGCTCTTCGCTTTTGTCAGTTACTCCAGCCAATCACAACAGATCAAAACAATGCAATGAGCCAATCACTCGTACGGTAGGCAATTACAAGTGCGGTAGCCAGCACCAAGAGCGGAAAATAGGTGCGTCATTATCTTTTCTTACTGAAAATTTTAGTATCGGGGTATCATTCGCAAACAGTATAAAACGGGACTTGATCGTGTAAAGTTTCATTTTTCCCTCTTCAGTAATTTCAAATCTGACGATTCTGAATCTTGATCAGTCGATATCCAATTTTAATTGGAGCCGGATTTAGAATTGGAAGATCTGGAATAAGCTAAACACGGACATCCGCTTATTCCCTTTTCAGCAATTCCAGTTCTTCAAGTTATTAACTCCACCGGGAGATCTGGAATGACTGAAAAGAAAAACTGAAGTTAAATACAATCATGGAACTAAAAGGCGCTATTGGTTATTTTCCCTAAGAGGCCCCCAGAAGGGGGTGGGTAGAAGACTGTTAATGAGATTTCGAGTCATGGAGTATTTTGTTGTCTCTAGGTGAGGTTTAGCGAAACTTTGAATGTTATTATTACAAGTTCAGTTCGAAGGTGGGTTGTGACACGTACATTTTCTTAACAAGGCAATTTCTCAAATTCTGGCTAAAAAACATTGTCCAACATGAGATTGATCAGGTTATCAAACTAAAGTACGTTTCTTGTAAAACTCCCACAATAACATCTCTCAGGATAAGACGTTTAAACATTTTATAATTTTAGTAGATTAAATCCTATAACCTACGCTGTTCCTGAAAATTTAAGCTACCCGGTATTAGAATTTAAGGATAAAAATCATACAGCGAAAGATTGAAGCTTCACGCACTTAACTAATTCGAATACCAAAGTATTAACACAAGAAAACAAAAGTAAGAAATAATTTCGGATCGATTGATGACGACCAATCTAAGAGGAATCGTTTCATGACCTTATTTTTTAGCGGATATTCATGAAATTGCGGGTTCAAATTAGTGTAAATAGTGCTTAATCGTAAGTTCTGGATGTTTTACTGACCTAAAATACATCTGTAGGTGGGCGTTTGGCCCCAGACATAGCAACTTTTCTTTGGCCGGTGATAATTTCCCACGTAATGCAGAATTACGTCAAACGCGCTATCTTTCTATTCCTATCTTTCCCGAGGACATAACATTGAAACGCCATTTTAAGTTATGGAGCCAGCTATATATATCCGAACAAACATATCATAGGAGACCATCTGAACATGACAGAATCTTAGGTGTAATTTATACTTAGTCCTCTATCTCATATAGAACTAGAGTGTCAACGTTTAAATGCGCTCAACTGTTGCCCATACATTCTCTTTAGAAGAACTTCGGAGAATTTAAATTCAATTTTTTGTGACCATGAACAGGAATTCCAAAAGAACAGGGTCGCCATGAAATAAATCAAAGCAACAGCAAGAAATCGAAAGTCATCGATCATTTTTTGATAAGTACTAGTACCACCATGTCTTCCTGCCTTCCATGAAATGAAGAACATTTTTATAACTTCCGCGATACATGAACCTGTAAAATATTCGCATTTACGTGAAAATTGCAATTTTTAAAAAGTCTGGAAACTCATCAAGGTTGAAACGTCGAAGATGTCGCTAGTAAATCGAAGGTAAGCACCATGTTATTTTTAGGGACCTCATAATATATAAGCTAACTATGATCATAGTTAGGTGAGAAACGATAGGAGGCTATTGTCGGGGACCACTTTGGATTTAATTAAAATCCGAGATACCCGTGCCTGGTTTTCCATATCAAGAATTATCTTCACTGAGAAGAACGATCTGGTCGATTAAATCATGTTTAAATTTCCGAGTGAAAATTCACTTAAGAGCGGGTTTCGTCAGATACTTTTCGAAGAGAAGTATTCAAAATATAATTTTATTCCATCAAAAGTTAAAACTGGGTAAAAAATGATGTCAAGCATCGGTGAAAGTTCTACAAACTGCTTTATTCACAAGAAAGTTAGTGCTGGTGTGAAAGACGTGGGTCACATTGAAAAATTCTTCGGTGAGCAGTTTGTTGCCCAGGCAAACAATTCATGGGGATAAAATTCATCCATCGAATATGACGGAGGTGAAATAATGGAGAGTGGGCAATACGCTTTAAAGGACGTGTCGGAAATAATATTTCACTAATTATTTTATTGTATCTCAGGTCTATTTTTAGCCTCATTGGCCGTTGCGCGCCAAATATGGCAAGTATGTCCAAATTTAGCACATAGCGGCACCGCTCTTGGAGCGTTCTGAGAGCTTATAGCGCATGCGTCAGCTTCCGTTTACTCACAAACTCAACATGGATTCGGAATTTATCATATTTATTAGTATGCGGGGAGCTTATTAGGAGTCAAATCTTCCACAAGCTGTATTTCTGCTATTGTTTTGTTTATGTTGACGCGTTATCGCGTTATTTTTTCTGTAAAATGCACGAGGACGCCAACTGGGTACTGGAGCGCAAACGAGCGCGAATTGTTTGTGGCAAAAAAGGTGTCTTTTACTAGCACGTTCAGTGAAGTGAAGTGATTGTGGTATTGTTCATCCGTAACTATGCCTTCTTCTAGTATCCCGGTTCCAGACAGGGATCTAGGAAATTCTCCGTCTTCCCGCAAAAGCAACTTGGAGGACCTCCGAAAACACAACGCTAAGTTGAGGTCGGATTTGGAAGCGGAGCGAGCTAAAGTGCGTCAAGTTTTACGGGACAAATCTGCAGAGCTAAAGAAGATCCAAGAGAACTCTGACAAGGAAAAGCAGAAAGCGATCGAGCTTGCAACGAAGCGATTAACGAACGACCATGCCGTCGAGATTAGAAAAGTGCGGGAAAATACCGCAAGGGAAAAAGATAACGAACTGCGACAAGTGTTGAAGTTCAAAGAAGAGGAGGTTAAGACGTTGAAACAACAAATTGCGGAGGAGAAAGAAAAGAATAGAAAGGCAGAAGAGGAATTGAGGAGAGTTTTACTCGATAAGGGTAGAGAAGGAGAAGATCGTTCAGAAATTGAACGAAAATTACGGAGCGAAATCGCCGCTCTCAAAGAGCAAAAATACAAAGCGGACGAAATGTATCGAGTTAAAGTTGCTGATGACAACGAAAAAGCCGAAATCATTCGTCGCTTGAAAGCGGAGCATGAAATCGAGCTTCAGAAATTTATGAAGGACTCCAAACGAGAGTCCATCCATAGTTTACAGCAAAGGAGACTAACTGAGAAAGCTTTGGAAGAAAAAGCTCAAGAAATTGCGTTTAAGGATCACTTGGCGAAGAAACTTGAAGCTGAAAAAGATGATCTCCAACGGCGTTTATCGCAGTCCGGTGATTTGGAAGGTTTACGAAGGTCAAATTTACACAAACTTGGTGGCTCGTTGGATTTTGGCTCAAACGATCTCTTGGATGAAAGCGTAAGTAGATGTGTTAGTGTCAAATAAAATGATACACTGCTATCTTTTCGTATATTTCGCGTCAGTTTCGTTGTCGTACAGCTTAATTGGAATGGCCTCCTGCTACTGTATATCGCTTAAGTGCAAATTGATTATATATAAATCGCAATTGTTCCCTTCTTAACAACTTAACTTTAAAAGCAAGATTATTCTTTTCTGACTGATTTTTCGTAATGTCTTGTCTGACTCTCACCATAGGTGATATATACTTATGTTGTAACCTGGAGATGGTTCTTCCTTCCGTTATCAAACGGGTGTAATATCGTCGTAAACAAGGATTTTGCTGCAAATTAGATTAGAGTAAGCCGGCGATTGAAGAATGATTGCAGTGTAGCATAAAGTAACGACGAAAAACAATTTATTGTTGCGTAATTCTACGAGTTTCGCCAAGCATGAGTAACTTTTCTCTTCTTGCCGTGTTTAAGTCTTCTCTATGTAAACGAAGGACAGTATCTTTATATTCTTTGCAGGTTACTATTGTGCTAATATTAATTCCGTTGCTTGTAATATCATCATCGAAATTCGTTTACACCAGTTGTCATTAAACAGTTTTACTCGCATTTATTTTATTCTTTAAATCTAAAAAATTTATACATGTAGAATTGTTATTACTGGGATAAACATTTTACTTATATTCCGTGGGCATAGATCCAGGCATATACAGAAAGCTTCTGCAAAATGTTCTGCTTATTGAATTTGTTTACCAATGTGTGTTGCCATCATGCATGATCAAAAATTAAAGTTCACTGTTTCTGGAGATATCACTGGTTCACCTCTAGTAAGAGACTTTAAAGCAATTCATGACAGCCCATGCTAGTTTTAGCACATGCATGCAAGGACAGTACGTGTCATTTCGTGCCAAGCTTTGCTGTGGAGTGTTTTGAACCAAAATTACTGTCAAGTCTGTTTGTCAGCCTTACCAAGGATAACATTAGCACTGTTTTTATAACTACTCTATGGCACTCATACGTCTGTATCAGTTTCATTAAGGGCCAGACGCCCGGCAAATTGGCTGGCTGTAAACATACATGTTCATGTGGTTTTGCCTGCCTTCAATGAGTACATCGAGGTAATTTTCTGTGGGAAATAAGTTATATGAAACTCCAACATATTTGCCTGCCTGTGAAAAGTAGTTAACTGCATATGATTAAAATGGAAGGTTTCTGTTTAAGTAATAGTTGGTTACCATGTAGTTTAGTTTTGGCTTTACCACTTCAGAAGATGGAAAGAATTATTTAATGATTTAAAAATAATTCTTAGTAGCTGCATTTACTATACGGTCAACTATTCTTGGTTTTCGTCGATGACACAATATAAAACAAGTTTGCATGCATGAATAAGATTCAGAAAGGTTGGACTTGAATGGACTCTTGTCAGAACAAAGTGATAATAATAACATTTTTGTGAAAATTTCAAGACATCGTATTGGTGTGTCATGTTGGCATTCCTGGCTGTGGGGCGCCAACATGGCTGATGTACAAGTGGGATAAAGAAGAACAGTACACTGTACACCAGTTAATGTAATCAGTATTCCTAATTTCTCTTCTGAATTGTTAAGATGATACTTTTGCACCGATATCACACTTGACAATTTTATAATAAAGCTAACTATACTGGATCTTTTGATCTGCATCAATTACAATATAGAATTTAGCCTGTTTTGTCCAAAGTTTTAACATGATAAACAATGTGCATTTTATGTAGTTAACCCAGAACTTTAAATTCTTACTTATTTTGGACATTTGGGTTTCAATAGCCATTATTTTTTTTAATGAAACTTGCTTACGTGCAAATTGCCAAAGTCGAGAAATGTCATCATGCTCTAAGTATGGTATCTGATTTCAATGATAATTGATTTATGTTGACACACGGGACAAAACAGATTAGTTAGAGACATTTTCAGGTTATTGTCACATGTACTGTATCTTGGAGACTAGTTTAACTTGAATTGAATTTTAATTTTTGTGGTCAGTTTGATGCTTTCTGTAGTTTAATTTGTGACTGACTCTTAGAACCTAAAGTATGAGTTAGTACTGTAAATGTACATGGTGTAAACTGTGTATATATTACTGCATCCTCTCTTTAAAAATGTACATCTATATGTATTAATATCAGTAGTTTGCATTGGTGTCATTGAGTGACTCACTACTTTTGTAATACTAACTACTTAATAACCAAGAGTGAGGTCGTTACGAGAAAATCTCAAACTGAGGCCTTGCCGTATTGACCTCGCTATCGCTTGGTCAATACAGCTAGGCCGAGGTTTGAGATTTTCCTGTAACGACTGAACGGTCGAGGTTATTAAGTTGTTTATTATATGGCTAAGATAGCGGTTCTAAGGGGAAAAAAATTAGTTTTAGTTCAAGCACAAGTCGTTGCTTCACGGTAATCTATTCATTAATTTTTTTCCAAACTCAGGTCAAACGTTTCACTAACAGTTTTCCTGGTCGTGTTTTCAGTTTTTTGCTCTAGAGACACCAATTTTCAATGTAAATAAAACAAATGTGGCCTTTGGATGACTTTTTGTTGTTTTTGTTCCTAATTTGCATCATCCGTAATTGGCCTGTGGGCATTACGGGATAATAATGCCCTAGCGCTTCGCTTTGCTTAGCCAAATAGACCGTGCATTATATCGTATACAAACACTAGCCATATAATAAAGAGACTTAATAGGCCATAGGGTACTATCAGTCCTTAACTCTTCACATGGGTATTATATAGGTTATCTGAAAATCTGATATTCAGTTAGGGAAGATGGTACATGTAGTGAGTGAGTGAAAGATATTCATACTTCCCTAACAGAAGTTCACTGGAAATTCCCAAGGGAGGGGGTGGTAAAAGTAAAAGTTTTTAAAGAAAAGTATGGAGCTAAATTGGAATTTCAGGAGGGGTTGGGGATGCAAACCAAAAAACCTTCTGTGGGAGGAGGTATCAGTATTTTCTGAAACCACATAATTCCAGAATATTCAAAAGGCATGCCTACTTAAAAAATTTTTTAGAAGGGCAAGTGAAAACAGGGTGCCATAAACTAGGTAAGCTTGTATAAACAAAACCCAGTGCATTAAAAAAGGAATGAAACAATGGCTGAATGAGATCCAAAGTTAAATCAGACTTTGAATAGGACTAAAACAACAACAAACTGATATACTGTGTAAAATGATCATCCAGAACACATGGCAAGATTGAGAAAATTTAGTTTTTAGCTTGCTGGTACGTTTTAGTTACTTACTGTAGTAGGATTAAAAACGCATTTTAATGGAAGTGCTTGAATGTAACTTGCAGCCTGTTGCAAAGAAGGACAGAGAGAGAGAATTGAAAAAGAAAAATGCTGAGCTGCAATCCAAGGTAGAAAACTTGGAAAAGAAATGTTCAGTATTAGAGGTCAGTAACTTTATCAGTCTTTTTGGTGTCTGTTTTTAATCAAACTTTTGATTCTTGATAAAATTCTTGAGATGCTTTGACAGTTTGGAGGTTGGGTAGAATATTTTTTTTAAAACTGGGTAACACAAGGGTTTCATTATGAGTAAGAGGGAAATCTTGGTTGAGATGCTTGGCAAAGTAATAATAAAGTTGTCACATTACCAATTGGCTGGCCCTTTGTGAACCCTTATGATGGTATACATGTAGTGATATATTGTGTGCGTGATCAAATCAATAATGACAGTAGTCAGGATCATCAGCGAATTTTTGGATATCCCTGCCTACATGTATGTAGAAAAATATGATTGGTGCCAACCAAACTTACTGTATACATGTAGCCTTGAACCACTGACCTGAGTCAAAAGTAATTTAGGATCCAAGTCAGACTATCTTAGGAAAATCTCTGGCATGTCTACTTTTACAAGAAATGTAACAGTATAATAGCTGATTCCTGGCAATAAAAATTAATATGAGTGGCAACCATTCAGAAGGATTGTATACAGGTCCACCTTGGTTACTTAAATGGTATGGTAAAACAGTTTGTTTTAACGGACAGGGGAGGGTCGTAGAATTCTGCACTGACTAGTGAGGCGAATTTTAAATGATATGTGAAAGTCGTTCAAAATCGGTTTGCTGGTAGGGTTTTTTTTGTTCCATTGATTGTCAAACCTGTGCATACAGCTGTACAGTGTAGCATCCAGAGCAAAAAGAGACAACACAACAAAGTAATACCATGTGTTATTTGCTGTATGCTACAGAAAGTGTGACTATACTCTTGTCAACATTAATGTCCATTTGAGTTGAAGTCAGTTTTTGTGGAACGAGGGGAGAATACTCTGATAATGCTGCTCTAAACTGTGCGTTGTTCTCTGCAGAAAGAGGCTTCAAAAAGTGGTAACTTAAAAGCAACATTTGTGGCTGAGGAAAAAATAAAGAAACAGAAGAAGAGGATCTCAGAATTGGTATCCATTGCGCGGCAGCTCGAAGACAAGGCAAAGAAGCTTCAAGAAGAAAAAGCGACAGCCCAGGTACATCTAAGAAGCTCATTTGCATGCTGTACCGCGTCACAAGTATCTGTAGATCTGTCGTTTTACTTGTTTTCCATAATTATGTAGTGTATCTGCCTTAAACACCTGGCAAGTGTTGCTTCACAGCCCCACAGACATCTGTTAATGTTGCAACTTTTTATGTATGGTTTGAAGCAAGTGTTGATTGAAAAAAGAGAGGTGTTAATTTTTAGGATCTGTAAATAAAAATTAGCTTTTATCTCTGAAATAATGAAAAAGTGGCAAGGGTATCATAATTAATTTATTATCTAGGTTTGTAGCAGGTGGTCTTGCATGCCAAAATTTTGTTGTGCAAGCTTGGTTTTACATGTAGCAATTAAGTATAGTGTGTGTAGGATTGTGTTGGGTTCTTAAGGGGACTCCATACTCGCGTCGAAAAGAGCAATTCATTCTTACACTGTATGTAATTCTGACTAGCTGCTTTTTAAATCAATTATTCTCCCACATGTCCGCACAAGCTTCCAGCTTTAAATTATAAACCTTATATAAGTAAAGTTTCATTATCTTTACCTTTTTTTATTATGACATTGGAGGTTACTAATTTTTATCTGCTCAATCATTTCTCCTTGTACGGAGTAACTGCATTTATGCATTGATTCTCATAGAGACCTAAAAACTGCCTTTTAGGCAACATTAATAAATTATAGATGGAGCAGGGCTGTCATTAAAGGCCAGGAGTGGGGGATTTTCCCCTCGTATTTTGAAGTATATCCCCGGCTACTTTGATATAAAACCAACATGTTGACTTCACTACAGCAACTCGAATCCCCGGCTATTTTTTGTATATCCCCACCTACTTCAAAAATTAGTGACAGCCCTGATAGAGGGACTGTCTTTATCGGCTATCCCAGCTTTTGCCCAGTAGCACCCGGCAAAACTTTATATTCTTAAATAAAATGTCAATTATCTTTATTTTTGTGCGTTTATCAGAAATTAGTAGAGGAGAACACTTCAAAGGATAATGCTGGTACTGAGCATGTAAAGAAAATGTATGCAAGGCAAAGAGCAAAGGATCTTGCTGAACACGCAAAATCTTTGATGTCCAAAGAAAAAGAGCTGGACGAACTGAAGAAGCAGTTGTTGTCGCATCAAAGTGTCCAAGTTTTACCGGTATGTCTGATTTGTTCATGCCAAAGGTTGAAGTAAATATGTAGGTTTACTCCTGAGACATGAGCATTTGCATCAAGCTTGGTTAAGGTATCAGCCAACCCAAAATTGACCGTTTTTCATAATTTTGGATTTCTATATGTTTTGATAGATCTTGGGAGTAACTTTCATTTAAAAAAAATCCACAAAAAAATATTTTTCGTACGGGAAGTTAGTGAGCGAAAACAATTTTGCTTGACGCTAATCCCATTATAGTCAAAATTCTATTTTTCGTTGTTTCTCGAAATCAAAATTTAGGTGAGATATGCATGCATTTTGAACTCCAAGTCGGCAGCCCCTGGATCAATTTGGCTGAAATTTGGTCAAATTGTTATCAGATAGCTCACCTACAAAACCGTGTCTGCGAATTTTAATTTGTCTTTTCATTTTAAAGTTATAGCCTATTTTCCACTGGCGGTGGCAATAATTTCTCATCCCCGAATATATTTGCTTGTAAAAATAAAACGAGCGCCCTTTCGAGAAATCTGAGACACGGTTTTTAGACAAACGTGTGAAGAAGTGAAAGCCGTGTTAATCGTTTTCTTCCCTTTGTTTTTGGTGAGCGTGGAACTTAATGAATGAAAACACTTAGTTTTACAAAAACCTCCTCCTTTTTGAAGTGCGTTAAAGTTTTTTACCTTTTAAAGGGAATTAGCTGTAGGCATGACTACTCAGCTTTCAGAAAATAATTATACGGTTTATGAGGGTTTGTGTTCAAACAAAGAGCGCTAGAACGATCCGCGCACAGACGACCCCGTTGGGTTGGCTGATACCTTAATGTAGCTGTGAGTGGTACTGTAATTTTGATTCAGAGTAAACTGTTCACTCCGAGACCAGTATAAGAGGTGTTGAAGTGACACTAAAGGTGAATAACTTCTCTTATTTTATCTCTCAGTTAGTACTGTATGTGCACTGTGATTGGTCAGTTTTGTTGGCTGTTGCTTGACTTCAACTACAGCTGTAGTGTCATTTCCCATGCACCTGATTAACCACATGCAGACATATTATAGTAAATACATGACTTGTATCTTACAACAGTGTAACCTCATTTTCTCAGTCCATTGTGTAAGTTATGGATCTTCAGCTTATCTCCATTGATTCATGTGTCATGTGCTTTGCTCTTGAGCCATAGATCAATGGGAAAAAACGTGGTCCATGACTTACAATACAGACCTCAAATGCGATTAGTAAAAGGTATTGAATTCGAAAATGGGCTCAACATCAGGCACTGGAAATGTTTCTTTTGTTTGTGACCAGCTGCTATCATTGTGGGGGTTGATTGTTCAAAGCGCAATCCATATTTGCACTCAGGTTGAATCTTAAAATGTAAAATATTGATACAAGTAATTATGCAAAGTAAGGTTCATGTAGCGCATTGTTTAAAACTGTAAATATAAGTTAAGGGATGGATGGTACAAATAAGAAAATACATTAGGAAGATCAAAGCAGAAGAAGACAAGTTGTGACTACACTGTATATAACTGTATCTCCAATGACTAAATAAATTTGCAAATGTTTTGATGTAGCTTACACGGTATTCAATCACAGCTAGTACATGGATAGCAACTCAGTTGTCTCTAAGGGATTGAGTTGATTTCCCAGGGAAGCTATCCTTTTAACTTGGTTTAAGAACATTATTGTTGCTCAATGCAACTTGCACAGTGTTGGGGCCATTAGAAGTGGCTGGTAACCCTCAATAATCCCTTTGGCAACTACACATTTTGTCACTCAAGCTTCCATACTCTAACCTTTTATGATAGTGGAGCATATAGGGGTTTATTAAACACCAGGACCTGGACACCAGCTTTCAAGTATAATATACACTGTTCTCTGAACTTTGTACTTGCCTTTGAAGTGATCAGAAGACAGTCTGTACAAAGATCGAAAGTGCCTGTCTACATACCATTAAGAACCAAGCCATTTGAAATATCAACATAATGTGCATATTTCCTAAAGCTCTGAAGTCCTCTATGCATGTAGTTTAAAATGAGCTCATTTCTACATGTAGATAGACTATCACCATTGTATTACCGGTACATGTACAAAATGGCCATCTTCATTTTGGAAATGAGTTGGGACACGCCATGTTTTTAGCTTCTTCCAGATATGTAATTTAACTTGCTCAAAACAAAATATGGGACTGTTTATGATATTGTACAGGTGTAGATGTTTGTCTATTTTCCCCAGAGATCCACTCTTCATTTCACTTGACAGTAGCAGGACACACTTCATCAGGACAAAATTCTTTTGATGAATGTTAATCACTAATAATGTTACACAGTCATTATGCCCCTAAGAGGTTACATGTAATCTCAAAAAAATTCATAAGATTTTAATTTTGGGTACAGATTTAATACTATTGCATCTCCTAACTAATATCCTCAGTTGGCCAGTATCACATAGTATGACAATATTGGTCCAATATTGTTCCACTTTGGTATTCAAGGCATGTTACATAATATCATTTTGATCAGGAAATAGGAAGGCTCATCACACTTTATGCCTCTATGATCAAAGTGGCGAAACTGAGGTTTTTTATCTTGTGGGTAACATTCCTGTTACCAAGCTATTACCATATCAAGGGTCGTTGAGGTCACTGAGTTATTTTAAAAAGCACAAAGAATGCATTCTCTTCGTTTGAGAAGTAATTGTTATTCATCGTGTGGTAAATGTAATGATAATTCAAGTCAAGTGGTAGGCATGTTGAAACATCGAAGGAGAGCTAAAGACAGTCCTCTTTCCTCTAGAAATTCCAAGAATGAGGTAAAAATAGTTCTGTTATTTAAGCTTTCTGTTGTATAAAAGAGATTTGTAAGCAGTGTGTGGGTGAAACTATCACCTCATTACAAAGTGCAAGTGCATGCATTTACTGCAAGGGATTTCTGTTATTGAAAGAAGATTGCTGCCTGTAGAGAGTCACTGTATTGCTCAAACAGTAAGATGAAGATTTTGATTGCATCTTTTTGCTCTCTGTCAAAGCACACTGTCACAACTTTTGGTCGTCACTAAACGTCATGTGCTGTTTAAGTCACAACAAGGGCCTTCACATCTGAGAGTTGTACATCCATGTTCTGGAATCAAACTGTTGCTCTTCCACTTTTGTTGTGAGGTCTTTACATCACATGCATATTGGTAGTGGGTGTCAAAAATTCAGAAGTTAGAAGGCTTTCCCATTGTTTTACAAGAGTAAGCAGTTAACTCAAGATTATTATGTCATGAATTGTCAGCTTGAGTGGGTACAAAACATTTAAAACCAATCAAGACAGAAACTTCAGCCTTTTAGTGGCAGTGTTGTTTGTAATGGCATCATCAGTCTATCATCAGATGATAATCTGTATGATTTGAGAGATAGATCATTATTTATTGGATCTAAATGATACAACTTAACTCAGTCTGTTTTCTATGTGCCAGTTAAGGTAATATTTGTTCAAGAAAATTGTTTACCTAAAGTATTTTCTGTATAATACATGTCATCCCTGATTCTCTGAATTAAAGAGATATTGGGCTTACATGCTGTTGTCCAAATTTTATCCCTTATTTGGTAGGCTTTAAGGCCACTAGGAGAATAATTATTATTATCATGAATTTGTTACTGATTGGTAGCTCTTTTTGCTGAAACCATTGGTGTTTTGAGGTGTGGAGAGCTGTTGCTGACTTGATTTAACTCAATATGGCAGTGAGTTGATGTCAAAAGCAAGCCGCCATATTGCATAACAACCCGTTGTTGATAATCTAATTAAGATAGAGCCATTTTGTACTTTTAAAATGGCACCATAGCACTTACTAATTACTCAACTTTTGTTTTTTTTTTGTTTAGAAGTATTGATTTGTAGACCTGTAGCAGAATTGCCTTTATTATAAAACATACCTAACATCAAATTTAGCTATTTACAGGTAAATATTATTTACATGATGCATTTTTCTTTAGGTGGTCTTAAGACACTATGCTGTCATTTTAAAGGTGCACAGACACAGGCGTTATTGTCTTTTGTGGTCGAAAATGTCTTCCATCATTACTGAATATGTCTTCTCAGACAAAAAATACATGTAGCAAGACAGTGCTTCTTTGAAGTGTATCTCATCAGATTCTATTCTGCCACTGTAAGGCTCTGACATTTAATGCTGGTTACTTTACTGGTGATGAGCATGATAAGGCAAACTTGAACTATTCTTCTTTTTAAGCGTTACTTTATTTCATAGTTTTAGTTTTTAATTGATTAGCTTTAATGATTATCTTTTTTATTATCTTAATTGTGAATATTGTAAAGCGCTGTTGAATTTCTAGAAACAGCGCTATATAAGCCTATATATTATTATTATTATTATTATTATTATTATTATTATTATTATTATTATTATTATGTGTTCTTTACCAGGCTGAAGGGGAAAAGGGAAATCATGTCCCTCCCACAGAGATTTCTTGCTGATTGCAATCCTCACCCATTTGCAAATTTGGAGTTATTAGCTTATACTTCCCTTTCACCAAAAATTTTTAATTACCAGGGCTCAAAGTTTATTTTTGGCTTTGGGAGCACAATCATGTGCTACCCGACATGAATTTCTCTAGAGACGCACTGTCAAAATTTTAGGCGCGACTTGCATCTTTGCTTTGATACGTAACGCTCCTTTTTAATCCAACATGGCAGCTCTCATGTTGTTGTTGCTCTTTTTTAACGCAAACACGCCGGAAGTGAAGTTTGTGGATGATAGACAACAATGATGATGATGAAGAATAACAGACAACTATAATACTGTTTCATTAATTTTGTTAAATAAGCATTAATTTCTTAATTTCACGAAGTATTAGATGTTATGCCACGTTCAAGATGACGGAGAAATTCTACATTCATTTCCTTTTAAATTAACATTCTAGCTAAGAAAATATTCCCTGTCAGCTTAATGCTCAAAACACTTTTAGTTCAAAGCTGAACAGACTTGAAAGTAGATCCATCTAGTAAAACAATATGAAGGTCAGGCCTAAAGACATTGAATCTTGTAGACCAGGCCCCATGAATTACCAACTGAAGTAAATTTATCTGGCCACTTTCTAAAAGTTAGGTTGCCTTGATCTCTGACCACTGTTCAACCACTTAACAACTGCTGGAGTTGGGTCAAATTCCTCCAATTTGATGGCCCTTCCATGCAAATGTGGATGAAAGTCTTCTGTTGTGGATGAAGACTGTTTCTCCGTGCATGTCAGCCGAGTTGTTACAAAACTGAGAAGAGTATGGGGTTGTCTGGGGTGTGATGAAACATGGAGAAGAAATGGAACCCCGAGTTCTGAGAAACCTTCAGGGAAAACAACAAGTAAAACACACTGATGCATGAAAATGTTGTTAACCTTATTATTTGGAACATGATTTTGTTATATCCACATCTGAATTTATTATTTTGAGCTTATGTTTCATGTTAAGCAGTCAGAGTATATACATGATGGTCAGGTAAAGATGCAGAGTAGACCAAATTCAGTTGCACAGAACTTAGGCTTTTCAGGCGTGTGAGTGTGGTCGCATATTATTTTTCAGGCGCACAATAAAAAATCTAGTCACATGCAACCAGATGGTCGTTAACTTTGAATCCTGATTACCTGCAACTTGATGTATAGAAAGGTTTGCAATCATACATATGTGCAACAGGTTCTCCCAGGTTGGTGCCCAACAGAACAAAACTTCTGTCTGTGTCTAATGAAATACCACTTGTACTCATGATTAGATAATGTTTTCATCAAGTGTTGTCATTTATAATTCTAGAATCTTGCAAAATACAATGTTGTCTGTTTAGAAAGTCACTATGACATTTTTTTTAATAAACTTGTTTATTAAAAAAATGTCAAAGGCTTTCTAGACAAAGAGCATTGTATTTGCAAGATTCTAGAATTCTCCATCTCAGGTTATTTAAAGAATTTTTTGTGAATTGTAGAGAAAAATTCGAGAAGAACAACCTTCAGTTTGTCATCTCAGGAAGATTGTTTCGCAAATAAAATTAATATTATTGTTTTCTCTTTATTATATCAACAGAAAGAAAAAGTTGAAGAACTACAGTCAATTATACGCCAATCTGCTAAAGAACGACTGTGGCTGGAAAAACAAATATCAAATAGTGACAATTCTCGTACTCCCAGTCCTATGCACTCATCCGGAGATTTCGCAGTGGAAATACGAAAAAAGACAGAGAGACTTGATATCATTGAAGCTGAGAACAAGAGATTAAAAGCTTCTGTAGAACAACTGCAGAAAGCAGAGGCAGAAAGTGCAAAATTGGTAAGTTTTATTTTTTTTTATAAGCATTTGCTTGTATTAATGTTGATACTATTTTAATTTGAAAATTATTTTGATCAAGATCAAATCCAAAAAGCTTCAGTTTATATCAAAAAGCAAACAGTACTGAATGAAAGCCTTTGCTGCTTGAAATTAGTTTAATACATGTAGACACAATGTATGTATGATAGGGTATTTCATCCACAGACCAATTAATTGTGTTTAACAAAACAGCACTGCACAATAGTCTAAAGAATTTTAACCACCCTTTACAATACAATATTAAAATAAAATCACTACAGTAGAGTCCTGCTCAGTGCCTTTATCGAAAAGTTTCTTTGGTTTAACGCCTGTGTCGCAAATGGAGGTTGGGTGCTCAAGGATCTGGGGACTGGTACCAACGACCCAACCCCCGGTCGGTGGAACACCCCATAAGCCTGCCCTACCCGCAACCCAGCCACGAGCCCCGCCCGACACCCCAGACCCAAAACAAGCACCCGTCACACTGAACAATAAGTTCAATGGAAAACAATCCCCGATAGGGAGAGGAGGGAGGGGAAATACTCGAAAGCCCGCGAACGCCAACACACCAAACGCTGAGCTAAACAAAACCACGAGGACAAGCGAAGGCACACGCATAATGTGCAAAGAGAACCGCTGACCGCTCAAACTGCCAGAGGGCGCCACAGAGAAGCCCAACATGCAAGTAACACACACACATGCTAAATAACAACACTGCAGGCAACCCCCCAAAAATACTAATAACACACTAACGCTAACGCCACGCAACGCCACGCCACAACAAACAGAGCAACTTGCTCCTAGTCGTTAACCAAGTTAAATTGCATTTAACCCTATTTGAAATTTTTTTGTCTCAGAGTCATTACCATAATCTAAGACTGGTTTGGAAATTTTTAAACCAAAGAAAGATTTGGACCACAACAATACAGTTATTGGAGGGTTTTATTCACAGAGTCAGTAGTTGGGGACATATCATGTGTTATGTCATAAACATCAGTACAGGAATGTACAGTATTATTTTGGTTACTGGTTTTCGAGTTCTGGTCACACATCTCTAGTGGTTTGACCATGTGTTTTGAAAGTCTTAGATGTCACCCAGAAGCATTCATTATGATAAATAGGCCGGCTCATTTAGAGCATGGTTTAGATTATGTATTAGCTCTAGTGATTGTTACTGAAGTTAACTTGAGTCTGGTGTTCATGGAAAACCACGTTTATTGCTAGCCTCAAAGCCACACGCTACTCAGAGAGCAGGACACCAGAAATTAGCTTACACAAAGCATCACCTAAATGTGTAGCTTATATAACATTAGAACTGTAAAATTATATAACAAACACAAAGCTATGCCAGTTACCTATTTCAAAGGAAATCAATACTTTTTAAATTGTTTTTCTCTTTCATGATGATTTTGAGATTAGAAAGTGATCTATCATGTGTTGACAATATTACTTAACCCTATGTATTTTATTATTATTCCCTTTGCTGTTAGTGCATAATAACTGTTTTCTTCATAGTATTGTTAACTATTATTTTTATCACACTGTGTCCCCCTGCAAGCTGTTGTTTGACTGTTTTCAGTAAACAGTTTTCTTGTTATGATATCTTGTATATGTTGTGGTTCAATTTTATCCTTGGTTTAAAAATTCTCCTCCTTTTGTTTCTGGCTATGGTAATGTATGATAATGTGTGATAATTAGTTTAAAACAAAGGGAGAAAAATTTTAAACCAAGGATAAAATTGAACCACAACATATACATTGCAGGATTAAGGAAAAAAGATGTATTCACAATTCATTCTAGATAAATTATTATGTATTTGTTTGTTACTTACTCAGTGTGGTGTTGGTTTCTGTGTTATGTAATTTTTGATCATTATAAGATCACCCAGCTGGTGAACGTAGTCCTGAGAAGGACTTTCTGTTTTAATTTGATGCCACCCCACCCCCAAACAGTCATTCTCAGTACCACACTCTGAAAGCCGTGGTTCACTAAGTTTATGATATTATTATTCTTTAAAACCATTTTACAAAGTATCTGTCTATTTGTCCTTTTAGGTGACATAACATTCAATTTAATTGTAAAATACATTGTAAATATATGTTTAAAGAATAATTATTTCACTGTAAGCAATTTGTGTAATTGCATTTGAAGCGGTAAGTCTTTGGTTTAAAGTCTCCAAGGAGATCTTTTCATATGTCAGTGGTATTTACTCCTTAAGAGTGAATAATAATAAAAAAATATTAGTGTTCTTAAATGCTGCTCTGTTTGAATTCCACATATTTGCTTGACATAAATTTTTAGTTTAGACTATCGGGGTAACAGGAACTGACTTTGTAACTTGCCTCTTCTTTGCCAGTTAAAATTTGTTACTTCAGTGCATTTTGATATTTCATTATTAATTTTGGTATCAAGGTGATATGAATTAATTCTGTATGTTACATGTAGTTTAAACATTAAGCACTATAGCAGACTGGTGGGTATTTGCTCATTAAATATTAATCTCTCAGGGGAACCTGTACTTCATTTACATTCAATGTTGCTTTGCCACTGCTGTGAAGGGTAAAAATAATGAAGGATGCCATTTTTGCAGGCAAATGAACTTAAGGAGAAGGAAAAGGAGAATCAGACACTGCTGAATGACCTGAAGGAAAAACAGACCAAATGCTCAAAACTGGTAATGAATTAATCTTCATTTCCATTCATTATTTTGACAAATCAGTGAAAATGTAAATTTGACTCAGTTGCTACAAATACCTTAGTTGCCAGCAATTCATGTCAGTGATCTTTTATGTTCCTTAGAATGTTACAAAGAAAACATTTTGCATTTCTCATCTGTGGAATGGGACTTACTGGATCTTACAATTGCACATGTTTGTTGTTGCTCTGACTGAAATACCAAATAGGCATTGTACTGAACTGTATTTCTGGAAAATGCTGCCTTAAACATCACTTTAGAATTTTAGTCTCAGAGTAATGCAGTACTTCTAAATGCAACATATAATGATCTATTCCCTAGTAAAAGTGACAGCATAATTTTTTCATGATGGTACTCACTAGAAGTAAAATTGATAGTGTGAACAGTCACTCTTTGGGATTTTATCCATAGGCTCAGTTGCATAACACATAGCTGTACTGTTCCCAAATGTGGTTGGGCTCTCACTGGGAGTGGGTTGGATGGCAAAATAGCATGCATGCATACATTTCTGATATATTTTGCCACCTTCAACCACAGGAAGGAACTGGGACAATCATACAACTAGAGCTGTCAGTGCACTCACCTTCTATTGCTTGCTGTATCAGTGTAGTTACAGTTCATGTACTTTGCCCACAAGAAAAGGAAGGACCAATGTTTACAGCACTTTGTGTTAACATTGTATTGACCGGTGGTTGTCAAAAGTGATGGGGTTCCTGTTTTAGAAGAAGATAAAAGTAAATTCCAATAGGGGCAACAGCATTGAAGTTAACCTATGACAATCACTTCAAGTTACAGTAGTTACCGTTTTTGGTTGCTAATCGAATTTTATAATCATAAAATATTATAGAAACCGCTAAATTCTCTTTCAGTTGATTTGTTTTTGTACTTGCATTTGCTTGTTCAGGAACATGAAAGAGAAAGATTTGCTGCCAAGTGTACCATGCTACAGAAAAAGAACTCTGAAATGGGTAAAAGGATTCAAGAATTGGAAGAGGTGATTGTTACAACTTTCATGTGTATATGAATTAAGTCTTTTCCTTGATCTATCTGCTTGATGAAGCAGCCTGTTAAGTTTATCTACATGTACATGTACTTCTATGCAACAATGTGAATAGAACTTTCATTGCTACTCTCTGTCTGCCTGTCTGTCTGCCTGTCTGCTTGCCTGCCTGCCTGTCTGTCTGCCTGCCTGCCTCCCTGCCTGTCTGTCTGCCTGCCTGCCTCCCTGCCTGCCTGCCTGCCTGCCTGTCTGTCTGTCTGTCTGCCTGTCTGCCTGTCTGCCTGCCTGCCTGCCTCCCTGCCTGCCTGTCTCCCTCCCTCCCGTGCTCTATACCCCTGTCCTTTCATTTGGTCCTTTTTTCATACCTTCCCTCTCACTCCTTTTTCACTGATCCTGGAGTGAAGTTTTTTTTGTATACAGCACTGTAGCCCTGCCAATTAAAATAATATAATTGTCTTTGCTTTCCGTCTTAAGGTGGAAGAAGAAGTTGCTAATCTGAAAGAAAAGCTGGAGGTTTCTGACATGAAGTGCAGCCTTCTGACAGAGGAATGCAACAAAATGAAATCCCAGTTAGAAGAACTTCTTAGAGTCAAAGAGGTGAGCTTGGCTCCAACATCCCTGATTCTCTTCCTCAGTTTACGCTGGAGATTGATTCATCAGTTACATTTAGAGTACTGTAGCTTACATTTTTTTGTCTGATCTTGTCAGAATCTGAAAAAGATGGAAGAGCAAAAGAAGATTATAGAAAGCGAACATCTATCCAGCCTTGAAAAGCTGAAGGAGAGAGAAGAGGAGATTAGACAACTGCACAAGGTAGACAGAAAAAACACTGTCATCGCAGGGTTCACTAAAAATTCCAATCAAACCCTATTTTGAGCTTGATTGAAATTTCTATGGGAAAGGGAACCAATCCAATCAGGTAAAATGGGACAAACACAGCAAAAAGAACACAAAACAAACAGGTAAACATTTGTGGGAGGGGTAGAGATATACTGTAGGAACAGATTATGGCAAGTCACCATCCAGTCAATTGCAAAAATGGTCACTGTATAAGAGGAAGTATATTTTGTCTGCTGGATAGTGACTTTTCTGCTGAACAATAGTGTTTGCTGGGGCCTTGTGGACATAGCATGCCATCCCAGGGAAGTACACTGGAATGGTGTGTCTTATAAGTCTCTTTACAAAAACTAGGGTTATCCGTCCATGTGGGTGCTAGATTTGGAACATAGACTGAGAGTTGTTTGACCTCATACTGCCACCTTAGAATAACATTACACCTATTTTATTTTAACTAAGATCCAAGAAGAAGCAAACAGAGCTCATGAGGTGGAAGTAACATCCCTGGAAGATACTGTTCGCAGTTTGGAACAGAAGTGTACTGATGCAGAGCAAAACAATATCAACCTTAAGAAAGAGATGGGGCAACTAAGAGAGTTGGAAAAAGCACATGTTAGGAAGAGTAAAGAAAGCTGTCACAAATCCACTCAAACAACATTTGATTCAACTTGCCGAGGGAGAGACTCTGTGATAGGAAATGATGGTAAGAGCTTTGACTAATGTTGGTCAGCTTGCCAGTCAGTCAGTTTGTCATTGTGTCTTTCAGAGTCATAGTCACTCAGTCAGTCTGTACATGTAAATCTGCCAGTGAATCATGCCATCAGTGTGTCAGTTGCTCAGTCAGTCAGTCAGTCAGTCAGTCAGTCAGTCAGTCAATATGTGAGTTAGTCAGTCAGTCAGTCAGCCAGCTGCTCATTCATGGACAAACTGTCGATCTTTTTGATGGAGGATGTCTAGCCTTGTATGTTCATGCTTTAGGATCTAATACCCTCCTCAGAAAGAAAGTAATTTCAGTAACAGCTAAATACATCGAACACCACATCTTGTATGTCATGGAGTCTTCTTTTTAAAGCTGTCGTTGATTGTTTAACAATCCGCAGGTAGAGCTGCCAATCATCTTACCCAACATGAAGAATTGAATTGCCAATCACGCCCGCTTTCACCTGGCAGACCCTCAAATGAAGCCCCATCTAAGCCAACATCTCACAGCACCTCAACCAAATCTTCCATTCAAGAATCAAAGATCACTCCTCTGCACTCTTCCCCCTCAAAACAATCTGCAAAAGGTGCAGAGGCTGGTGGTAAAGATTCCGAGGTACCGTCAAGATCAGATGATATCTTAGACGTGTTGGCCACAAGGATTGAGCAGTTGGCCGTTTCTGATGATAGTGAGGATGACATCTTTGGTGGTATGTTTTCTTTGATGCCTTTATAATTATTTGCTACACAAGATTTTGTTACTAAAAGCTTGCTCTGTTCACTGGTGTTTGCAAAGGTCATTTTCCACCACATCACCCTACCCAAAATGCAATACAGAACTATCATTAAAGCTACTGCAGACCAAACAATTTTCTCTGTGTATTTGAGTTAAATCCTTTACTACTTTGATGGAAAAGCAACATACGGACTATAACAGTAGCTGGAGTCTCAAGCTTCTTTTTGCGTATCCATATACTATTAAGGGCAGTGCTGCACACCAACGAACTAGAGCATTTTGGGCAATCCAAGTTCAAGAACGTGTACATATACAGTGTAGAAATGCAATGTAATGCATTTTGTACATTTACAAAAAAAACTGAAAAGTTGACTCGCTCTGTGAACGCTCCTCTGGATTTTTGTTGTTGTAAAGTCTAGTATTATTAAATGAAGTGCTTTGGTGAAATGGCCAC
>OX419345.1:14631299-14773799 GCA_948470475.1 Galaxea fascicularis
AACAGCAACAGCAAAGAAGAATCTGAGGCAAATGTTTTTGGTATTGCTTGCTTTTGTGTTCCTTAAAGTTTTTTGTGTGGCATTCCACTGCCTTGATATTCACTGAGCGTAAGATTTACCTTCACCCTTAGCCAACTTTTCGTATTCATATAAGGTGGAGGCAGACACCGTGTATGCCTTTACCCCATCGTCCTAGTGTGATCACTGTGTGGTAAACACTTATCAACATCCATCTCAACAGGAAAACTTCACCGTGCCCTGCGCTTATCAGTAGAGCACATACCTGATGTGGGATTGCAAGACATTCAGGAAGAAGATGAAGAGGAAATTAGATCAGAAAATGAATCTGATGAAGGTGACGCTGGGAAGGATGTCACGCTTTACCAGGATGGCGTGACAAGCGATGACACTGACATGGAGTCATTCAGTAAGTCGTGCAGTTGTTATTCAGTGCCTTTTGTGTTCTGTGAAAGACCAGTTTGCGTCTTCAAACTATGAAGGCTGATTTAAGCTGTTTCAGGAAAATAGTGCCAGGAAAAGCGTTTTGAAACAAATTTAAATTGGTTTGAACTTCAACATACAATGCAGGTCATAACACTTTGGGACACTTGACAAACTTGAGCGAAAACTAGAAAATTTCACTACTTACACTTCTACCCTTATAACAGAAACGAATGTCGTTCTTTTACTGCATCCTTTAGAACCCCCCTCCCCCCAGACAATGTTGAAATATTCCAGCCGTCGATGGACGCATCTGCGTTTTCGGAACCGCTACAAATCAACATTGTAATGTGGGGAGGGGGTAAAGCGGCAATTGTCCCAAGACGTTTGTCCTGCATTGTAGCTTTTCATTTGCTTTGTTCTCGCACCTGTTGAATCTTGTGGAAGACGTTGAGAAAGCTGAAATATAATCGCCAATTGATGAGCTTGGAAGCCGGTGCCATAGAGGTTGGCGGGATCCTAAGCAATAGGCCATATTCGTATTCTCGGTATTGAACTGGATCTAGCATGAAGTGGAGGCTCTTGCGGGGGAATCTTTTCATATGTAAATGTATTCCCTCGCAAGAGCCTCCACTTCATGCTAGATCCAGTTCAGTACCGAGAATACGAATATGACCTATTCAGGCGCAGCAGGGAGGTAACCATGGCAACCTTGTGAGCGGGAATCACCCCCATCGAGCGGCCGTCAACAGGCACCGTCACACTGAAAGAAATTCAGTGGAATAGTTACCATTTATCATACTTACCAACCTTAACCACTAATGGGTGAGAGGGAATGGGACCAGAATCCGCAGAAATTCGCTCAAAGAACTAAGCAAAGCCTGAATTAATCTGCAAAGATTCGCAACGGCTGGATAAATGGGCAAATATTGGCAAACGATGATCCGCAGTGTTCGCTCGAAGCCAAGCACATGTAATCCGTCCCTGCAAATTCTACGGGTGCCCACCCCGCAGATTACTTGCACAAATCAGCAAGACCAATGGCGACATTGGCTCGAGTTTAACCTCGCCTAAATTGCATTTAGTCACGCTAAAATTGTTAGTTCCACTCAACAGATTCAAACGACAGGTCCAACATAATATAATCGCGATCCTTAGTTGTAAATTGTGACAGTCACATTTTGAAGATTTCATCCAGAAATGTTTGAAAACCTTATCTTAGTAAGATACGGGTTGCCAATAGTAAGAGTAACTACGGTGTCACCATGGTGACAATGAAAATGGCGATGACGATGATGTGATGATGGCAGTGATGACGATGACGATGGCGAGGATAATGATGATGGCGATGATGACGATGACGACGCCGATGCCGATGGCGGTGATGATGATGATGATGGTTTTTGTTGTATTTGTTTTTGTGTGCTAGGAGTTCCATCTCCCAGACGTCTCTTCCTTGAGCGTCAGTTCACACGGAGTGTAATCTTGAGTTGGAAACCGGCGGGCCTCCCTGTCGACCAAGTCAAAGGTTATGGTGTGTACGTGAATGGAGACCAGCGGCTCATGATCAAGGGAGAAAACAAAACTAAGGCTCTGCTGGAAGATATTGACCCTGAAGAGGTAAAACAATATGCCCATAGAGGTTTATTCACACAGTGAGGAACAGTGAATGACTAAGCATATTCGCTTAAGTGTTCTGTGGAAGTCGTGTTCTTTCGGTCATTTGCAACAATAGCGTCGTTCCGATTTTAGTACGAGTACGACTTTTCAGGTCTTGTTCGCGTGCTTTAGATGATCAGTAGTGACACCAATCTCGTTTCTACAATCTCCTGATCTGCTGGGAAGCAGATTGCTGCGTAAGCTCATTGCTGTTCAATATAATTCACTTATGCACAGTTATGACGAATGATTTTCCATTTTGTTTCAGACATACCGGATATCTGTGAGAACTATTACAACTGGTGGTGAAGAGTCATCCGATCGATCCGCTGTGGTGACCATTGGCAAAGGTTAGTGAAAGACATTAGAAGGGCCTTCATGATTACAGATAAGTCTTTGTGTTTCGCATCATCAGTAACAACCCTTGGGAAATATAGAGCCAAATGAACACGCCTTTCAAGCAAGAAGGCTACTTTCTTAAAGGGAACATTGAAAGGCGAACAAGAGCATCTTTGTCACAAGACTGGGTTGTGTGCTCTCAAGACGTTTTGTTGATAAAAGCAGTCGTGAAAAGTTAGTTGCGAATTGGTCTTCAGAAACTTAAGCTTTGCAGAGTAATATTTATTGATCACCATTTCTCCTTAATGCTTATTCACGGAATGGATTTGAAAGAAGTAAAGGAGTCGAGTAACCGTGTGGAAAGTAATACTAGTTGACCTTGGTTTCTGTGGTGAAAGCAAGTAAGGCCCCGTTCAGACTAAGTGCCCGTTCCGCGGCACCGCTCCCGGGCACTAAAAAGGACGCTGTCCAGACACCTCAGTGCCCTGGACCGAGGATGTTCACACTAGTGCAGAAGGCTTAGTGCCCAGTTTATCTTTTTGAGTACTCCGCAATATTGCTGCCATTTTTGTGACTGCATCATGACGAAACACGGGAAGAAACGTGGGAACACATGAAAACGTGTTCAGACAAGTTCCCGTGCCCGGGAACGGTGCCCAAGTACTACCCTTGGAGGTAGTGCCCGTGCCCGGGCACGGTGCTCAGATCTGTGCGCGGGCACCAACAAAAAGCTATGTTCAGACCAGTGCCCGTTCCCGAGAACCGGGCACAGGCACCTAGTCTGAACGGGGCCTAAGTCGCTTTTTGAGTGAGTGTCAATTCCGTTTTGCAGATGCCAACCTTGCTCCAGGTCACGTGCATGTCACGTGCGTATCGCCCACGTCAGCCAAGATCGAGTGGTCTCCAGGCAACAGCTCGTTCAGTCACGAGATCCTTGTGGACGGGATCCTTCACCGGACGGTGCGTCCTGGGACATTCCAGCACACAATCACTAACCTCAAGCCGGACCACATGTATAAGGTACATGTACGTGCGAAGAACCCCAAGCAAATGGTGGAACATGATGGTGATCCAGACATTGAAGTGGATCTTTTAACAGCTGAGGCAGAGTTCAGGACTGAACCAGGAGGCAAGTTTACAGTGGCCTATAGTAAATTAACACTTCAAACTGGTTTAAAAGAACTAGCCTTGTTGCAAAGGAGATTGAAATAGCTTCTTATCATTTGAACGCCAGGTTCTTTGTCTGGTCTTTGTACATTGTGGTTTATCCTGACCTGTATACAAATGTATGCAGTTTATGGTGCTTTAATCAGTTCTTCCTCAACCGATTTTTTGGAGAGATCTTTCTTCACAGAATTTATGGAAGTTGAAAAACAATTGTACCAACAAATACCAAAAGATACCACGACGGTGATCGTAGTATATAAAACATGCGCTGAATGTGTTGATGTTTTGCTTAAGTAAACCTATCAGTTTGATGTTTTTCTTGCCTTCGCAGTCACCACGCCCCCATTTAAGGCCCTGGTCGATGAACATCAATTTTAGCATTAATTTTCGTCAAAAGAAATTGTACTATGACTTCAATCGCCTTTATTTCAAACTAATTTTTTCCTTCGTCCAAGTCACCTTGTAGGACTTCGATAGTATTAAGTATTCCATCGTATTATATTTATGATTGTAGGTTTGCCTGACCCGCCTTTAGAGGTTGAAGTGTCTGTTGGGCATTCAAACTCACTGGACGTCAACTGGATTCCTGTCACCATCACTGAGAAGGGCACTTCAAACGGTGCTCGCGTGACAGGGTATAAAGTGTACATCAATGGCTTCCCATGTACCGAGGTCACGTCACCCACAGCAGATTGTGTGACAGCCGTGTCATGGATGGTTGAACGAGCGATTAAAAGAAATCACAGTAAGGTTATACGTGTTGTTGTGAGAACTCAGTCACGCGAGGGGGAGTCTGCGGATTCAAATGAAGTTGAACTTCCCATTGGGATGTTTAATTTCAAAGTGAATCAGGTGATAAAGCCCAAAGGCACAGAACCGCTTGCGAAGAAACCTGAGTCGGCACCTCAAGGCTCTGTTGAGGGTAATGATCATAACCTGCCTAGTGAAGGGAACTTAGCCAATGATGCTACAGCTGTTGTTGAGGAAAGAGAGAGATCAGACAGCGTCAGAAGATACAGCCGAAATGAAAAAGGCCAGCAACATTTAATATTACTAAATGACTTACATGAAGTGGTGAGTACGAGCAAGGGAGATTCAACTCCTTTAGCCCAGCCTCGAACGAAGGGAGAGCCTGTTGTGTGGAAAAATGAAGAGGCAGACGAGTCGGAAACTGCCGACAGCTTCTCAAAGAGCGATGAAAGGCTGTCAGATGATGATGATGATGATGAGGAGGTTGAAATTTGTATTCCTGACGGTATGGACAGTCATGTGGCTTCTACAGAAAAGGCACCAGATATGAGTGTGGAGGAACAAGTTGTACATCCACATGAGTTGGGCGACAAGGAGGTAGAGGAAGAAGAGGTAATACTAATAATGTACTGGAAATATTAATCAGTGATTCTACCAGCACTTACTGCCTCGTAGTTTCTGGTGAGGATTTACCTCAAGCTCAAGTAACGACATACTACACCTTCCTAGTTCTACAAGGAGACTCCTTCTTTAAGATGGGTTATTGCGCCTTAATGAAATCACATTCAGTGCCAAAAAATGGTTAGTAAGGCGTTCTCTGGCTTGTGTAGTGGTATTTTGCGTCCTTTGCCATGCTGTGCCTTAATTTGTGTTTTGCGGTGAAAGCTTGCTTAAACATCACCCTATAACTGTACCACGACACAACTCCTTGTCTTAGCCTAACTAAGAGTATTCTTCTTAGACATCTAGGATTGCTAAAATTACTAATCCTATTCTAATTCTTTCAGGAGAAAGACGACTTTGAGAGCGAAGAAGAGGAAATTCCCGAAGATGATCAACATTTCGACGAAAACGACGTGTTGCCAATCGAGGATGAACCATCCGATACACCACTTGAGAGACCACTGGTTAAAAGACAAGAAAGCGATATGTCGGTAGTCAGTGATATCGATATGGAAGAGCTCGAGCGTTCGTTAAATGAAGTACAGAGTATACCGCGGAGAAGTCCCGAAGGTAACGAGGGCCAAGACAAAAGACCTTACATTCGACCACTGGATTACGATGAGAGTGATTCTGAAAGTGAATGTAGCGAAGCGCCACCCCTCTCAATCATACAAGAAGAGGACGAGGAAGATCTGTTGGAATCGGTCGCTTTCCCGAGCAACTTTTCACGATCTCACTCGGCTTCCGAAGGTTTCCAGACCGATGATGACGTCATGGATTTACTCGATGACGATGCTAATCAGGCTGAGTCGGCAGCGCACGGTGTGGATGTTCGTAAAGTATCGCAAACCGAACGCCCTTCGGCACTCTCGCCCGAAGATGATGCATCAGGAGGTCTCGGCTTTGGGAAATATTTAACTAAGAGCGATGAAGACTTGAAAGGAGATACTTCTCCTGATTCGCAATATAGGCTTCTTGATAGCATTGAACTTGAAGATTCTGAAGATGGTGTTGTTGGACTTGAAGCTATAGAAGCCACGTATAGTGATACTGAGGCAGATCATGGTGGGTTGGAGAGAAGCTCACCCTCGCCTGGTGAACACGAACAAGATATTGTTGATTACGAAGCTGATCATGAGGAGGCGCCCTCAGCAGAAGGGCAAGCACCTCATGAGCAGGAGGAAGAGGGTGGTGAGGCCCCAGAGGAACAAGTACGCGTGTTTCTAGCCCTATATGATTACGACCCCGCCACAATGTCCCCTAATCCTGATGCAGAGGAAGAGGAGCTCTCGTTTAACGAGGGTGATCTCATCAAGGTGAGGCGTTACGTTGAATAGACAGTAAGTAAACAGCTTCTTGGTAATCCTTCCCCTGTCCCCCCTCCCTTCCGATCACCTGTGGAAAGCAAATAGAAAAGCAAAGTGAAATATAGGCATGAGTACATGCAGTCATCACCATTCACTTGGCACGTTCAACCACTTCGAACGCAGCGGACAACAACAGAAGGGCTTTCACATCCAAATTTGTTGAAACCTATTCCAGCGTTACATAACTTACCCAGAATAACAAAATAAAAACAGGAACGAGTGGTTAACCAATATCGACCTACTGTTGCTTTTTCATACTTACCCAACTTTCTTTTGCGAAGATTGTGTAAGCTTTGATGTAGAAAGTGTTGCAGTAACAATTTTCCCTCGGTGGGCGACAATCAAAGTTACCAAACTTTCCAGCTTTTTGTCTATTTGTGTAATTGTATGGTTGTATTTACTTAATGTTTGGTAAATATGCCTCGCAACTGATTAATGCGTCTTTTCAGGTTTATGGTGATAAGGATGAAGATGGTTTTTATTGGGGTGAGTTGGATGGCAGAGCAGGCTACATTCCGTTCAACATGGTGTCAGAAGTGCCACTGGACGATTACGAGTCTGGCAGTAATGTGACCACGCCTTCTCTGAACGTCACGCAAGAATCGGCCCAGGCTCCCGAAGAGAGCCCTAATCATGAAGCCGAAGAAAGCGAAAGTCAACCGGAACACTTGCTCAGTGAGGTGGTTCTCGAGGAGGACGAATTTGAAGATCCGAGGAATAGTGAGAACTATCAGTTGGCACCCAGACGAATGGTGGCTCTGTTTGATTATGATCCACAAACTTTGTCACCTAATCCTGACAGTGAGGTAAGGAAATGTCCAGTGTTTGCAGAACTTAGGCAAACCGACCGTTTTCAATGTCCAATTTTCAAATTTTTAAGTTTTTAAACGTGACGGTCCTTGTAAGAACGATAGCACTTTCTATGGTTCTATAGCCTCTTGCTTTCCCCACATCGGAATTTTGAGCCATTCGTTCTGGGGATAAACCTATGGAGGACACGTTTTACAAAAATAATGTATGACAACTCGTTTCTAAAAAGTATTTGTTTTAAGTTTAAAAATGTTCAACCAATCACAGGAGTTATAGTCAATAGAAAAGAAAAACTTCAAATTTACCTTGTTTCCCACGTCATTGTTCCCCAATACAATCCTTAAAGTCAGTAAGAGCAACTTGCTTTGTGCACTGAAAATTGGTCTTCGAAATACGTTCTTATCTTTATAATTGGGCGAGTTCTTGGTGTGACGGAAAATTGAAGGTAGGAGAGGGCCGGAAAAAAAAAGCTGATGACTAATAAACACAAAACGCAAGAAATTGTTTTTTTTTCTCAATTCATTTGCAACCAATAAGTTGATGGATTCGACTATCTTTAGAATAACCTTTAAACTTGATGGTGGTTTATCTCTCTGAAATGTAAAGGCCGATGTAGGCGCTACGCGTATTGTTAAAACTATCATGTGCAACTTCTGTAAGGTACGTGGCCTGCTCGGGTCATGCAATTTCAACAGCCGTCATTCAACATTGCCTACATACCTACGACTGTCGCGCGGTTTTCCATCATGTCATAAAGCGCTACGACATTTTTCGTGTTGTTTGCATCTCGTTGGTTGGTAAGATGTAGCTCTGATTTAATCGACGAGGTTCATGTTGCTATGGTGGCGCATACCAATCGCATGCCTCAGTCGTAAGCAAGGATCGTACCGTTTCATTGGTCCTTAATTAATGGCATGCGATAGGCTGATTTTTTGTTATCTTCTTTAAGGTGGAGCTGAAGTTTAGAGTCGGCGATGTGATCTATGTGTATGGTGGCATGGATGAGGACGGTTTTTTTACGGTGAGTGGACAGACAACGTAGGGCGCGTTTTTTTATCCACAGTTCTGGAATAAGAATGGTTGGTACGGAATGCTTGGATTTTCATTCGCAACATTCTGTTCATTCTGCCCCAGGGAGCAGAATGGATCGAATGGCGTTCTGTCCATTCCGGAATAGGAATGCGGAATAGAAAAACGCGCGCATTTTCCATTCTGGCCATTCTCATTCCAGAATTGTGAATAAAAAAACGCGCCCTTACATTCCCACCCTCTCTCATCGGCCTCACCAGGGGTAGGGAGAGGACTCTCACCATCACAGGCTGGGCTTCTGGTCCACATCTGGGAATCAGTTATGTAGTCGTTGTGAAATCACTTCGTGTAGGTTATTGGGGAAGAGCGTTCCCTCTCTTCACCTCGGTAATGTACAAACGTGATTGCATGCTCTTTGTTTTATTTCCAGGGTGAATTACGTGGAATTCGTGGTTTGGTTCCTTCAAATTTTCTTGATGATTTGTCTGATCGAAATGAATCAACGCATCAAGATTCTAGTCACGATGACAGCTATGTAAGTAAATCTGGCATCCCAACTTTCTGACACTGTGCGTCTGTTGTTGTTATTGTTCGCCGATGTGGATGTGGTTGTTGTTCGTCGATGATTAGTTGTCAATTTTTTGATCCTGTTCTGTGGTAAACTTGTTCTAGTTGTGTCTCTTGAGTGTGGTCATTTGGGCTGATTTCCTGATATTTTGGAATTTTTGTCAAGCTGGAATTACATTCAACGAGACTGACGTGCGACGTGTATACAGTAGTTTTCGTTTGAGTGTCGAACGGTGTTCGCGTTTGCTTTACTTCCTTCCTTCTGTGATTGGTCAGCAAAACTCGCGCCACTGAGAAGCAAAACCAATCACTTCTTGCACGCGCGCATTTTCCCGCGCATTTTCGCCGGTCACGTGTAATTGCTTCCAGTTCTGATTGGGTCGTTGTATTGTTTGCGTCTGCTGTGATTGGTTAGATTAATTGGTTTTAGTTTTACAACATTCAGTAGACCAATTTCGATATATTAAAATTCAACTTAAAACAACAAACATGACTTCGTGGCTCCGGGGACTGAAATAAGGATTTGTATGAGTTGTTTCCCCAGAGCCTCGGCGTGATGTCTTTACTGAAAGAGTAATTTTAAATATAACGAAATTGGGCTATTGCAATTGAAAAGCGCTCTAATGCATCAAAATAGACTTACTCTTGGTATTTCATTGGACAACACAGGTCATTGCCTGATGTCCTCATGCATGGGCCCTATGCATGCCAAGTGGACTAGCTAGCTACTGATGGATATTACTCTGTTTTCCTTTCTGGTATTTAACTCTTCTTTCTTTCTTCCTTCCTCTGTCTATATAAACGAATACTTTTACTAGACTTGTACCTGTGATTACATCTTGAATTCTAGATTAAACTGCGTGGCGCAATAAATAGCATAGACTAAAGATTTTTTTTTTAATATGCTCTGAAACGTAGCAGAAAACCCGACGTTTTGAGGGTGCTCTCAAACCACTGAAGAAGAGGGAGCACCCTAGAGACGTTTGGTATTCTGTGATGTTTCATTGCATACCAGTGATTACAGTTGCTGTTTCAACTACCATACTGTTAGAACGTTGAGTATTTTGCTGTTATATGAAGCGTCAATGGTCAGTTGCGTAGCATCGAGGAGGAAATTCTTCGATTTTGTTATTACTGTGAACAAAGCACTTTTCAGGGCACCTGACGCACTTTACGTTTTGTTGAAGTCGTTAGCACATGTCAAACATTTTGCAAACCAGATCCCTGCGCATCTCGTTAGACTATTAATAAATAAAATAATAATAATTATGAGGATTTATATAGCGCTTTTTCCCAAGGCTCAAAGCGCTTTACAACACTTTATGGGGGACTTTGCCAGACTGCGTTTTTAGGCGCAAATTGCAGCCACGCAGTTTACAATCTTATTAGAATGAATAGTAGGATCAACACAGGTGCCCCCAGAACAGAATAAGTTATAGACCTTCACATCGGGGACTACGTCCCCTACTCTTTCCGATCAGTGTGTGGGTTCTTTAACGTCCCACACCAGTACTGTGAGACGGGACCTCCAGAGTACTGTGCAGTAGGTTCAATCCATAGGCTGAGCTCAAGCATAAAAAAGTCATGTTCTCAGTATAGCAAACATCCAACCTCGTTCCCAGAACCTTTTCCCTGGCCAGGGAAAAGGTTCTGGGAACGAGGTTGGCAAACATCATTCCAGAAAAACAGGTCCTGGTCAGCCGCTTTGCTTTGAGTGGTCAAAATTTAGGATTTCATCCAAAAACTCAACGTCTAGCCAGTGTCACTAGGTAACGTAAATTTTATGCATGAAGACGCATTTTTCCATCTGTTTGGAAAAATGTAAGGTATTTTAAAAGATGGTATCACAAAATTGGAATGTAGCTGACCTAAAGCTATAAATAGGAGGATTTCACATGTACTTATCCTTTAAAATAAAATAAATTCCAAATTCATTAAAATTCCTATTTATTTATTTATATATTTTATATTTTATTTTATTTTATTTTCAAAGTTAAGTAGACCGTAGTCCACATTTTACTCGACCACTGGTGTGCGAGAGAATACTTTATCTCATTCTTAATTTTCTTTCCTTTTTTGATCTTTTGAAACTTTCTGTTGAGTTACCACGTTCTGTTTGTATTTGTTTGTTTACTTATGTTCGTTTTACCGTGTTAATGTCGTATATTGCGTACCCAGTTGTTTATCAGGGAGTTTGGTCGTTTCACGTTGTTTTTGCAGAGGACGGTAACTAAATGTTTTAATTTCTAACGTATTTGCAGGGAGATGGGTGTTGCTCATTAAACCTATTGTTTTGTTGCGATATCGTTGCGGTTACCATTGTGGTTGCTTAAGGGGCCGACCATTTAACTCTTGAGGGGGGGGGGGGATGGGTGATTTTGAAAAAAAATTTCCTGCAAGCGCTTGGTGGAAGAAAAAAATTGCATGCAGCACAAATGAAATAGAAAAAAAATTCTTGCACTGCTGCAAGCAAGAAAAAAAATGTTGCAAAGCTATTTCATCATTCCTGGGGGGCTTTACAATTCTCGGCAAAACTGCAACCATTCCGGATAATCTGCAAGCCAGCGAGCCACTGGTTAGCCTATTAAAATAACACATTGATTGGCCTAAATAACACTCTGGTTAGCCTAAATGTCACACTGGTTGGCCTACAGTTAGCTTAGGTAGCTTGCGAATTGCCCTTATAATGGGATAAGGGATTTCTCGCTTGCTCGGTTCACATGGCTTCAAGTCATAGGAGTCATGCAAGCCATTACGGTTAGCCTAAATTACACATTTGCTAGCCCAGTTAGCACTGCAGTTAGCCTACAGTTCCTTAGGGAGCTTGCGGTTATTGGGATCAGGGATTTCTGGCTTGCTGGCTCGCACTGTATCCAAACTCGTTAGCTTAAATCACAAGCAGTAATGGAGGTAATTTTTTCTATTTGAAAAATCAAGTTTTATTACACAAAGAAAAATAATTTGTTCATTTTTAATATTTTCAACTGAAGCAGTTTCATGTAATTACTTTATTGAACTCGATAAGGTTTTTGCAATGTCATATAATACAAGACAATATATAAAACATTTGTTTTGGAGATTTCAGTCCACTGTTAAATTGTAACTATGTAACTAATGATTCCAGCAGTAACTACCATGCTACGAGCATTTCTGAACTGCTTTTTGCTATTTTTAGCTATTTTTTTTAATTAAGACGGTAAACATTTTCAAATATACCTCTGGAGCATCACTTTATAACATGAGGATATTGTTATAGGTAATATTAAATGATTCTAAAGAATGACATTCCGAAAACATAGCATGTAGCTATACAAGAATGATTTTGTATAGCTTACAACATTTTAAGGCTTTGCAGCTCCATATTAGAACTATTACTGCAACAACCACAATGTAAATGTGAATACATTCTGTAAATGTAAACACGACACCTTTTTGAGGAAAAAAATCCTGCAGAGAAATGAGGAGAGAGAAAAAAATATCCTGCAGAGCATTTAGGAGGGAAAAAAATATCCTGCCCACCAGGTTGCTCGAAAAAAAAAAACTTGCTGACCAGAAATCACCCATCCCCCCCCTCAAAAGTTAAATGGTCGGCCCCTAAATTCTCTTTTAGTGTGGTTTGCGCGGGTATTCACAGTGGTTAAACTGAAAAGGCTGGCTCCCATGGCTTCGGTTTCTATGCTCGAAATTTGCATTGGCACGATGTCACAAACTTACAACCAGGTTTAGGTTGTGGTCACGTCTGTCTTGACTTGCTCTGCGAAAGTTTTGCAAATATTTTCCTTGAACCGCTGTGAAGTCCGTTCGTGTGTGCGGGGGAAGTGTTTATACAACTTAATTTGCATCTCGTATGGTAAACTGTAAATTAATAACAGCTGGATAACCTTGAGGTTCGTAATGACGACCGTACTGACGACAGAGTTCCAGCTTGTGGCGATTACCAAAAACACTAGTTTTTCTACTTAAGAATTGTCCTAAGAAATAACTGTACTGCAGGCATTTCGTCGTAAGTCGAATAAGGGGTCGGGTTACCATGACAAAGGGTAATTTGAGGGGGCTTTACAGTGGTGCTTGCATTGGGTAGATCTTAGAACACCGATAGCAGTTTTCGACGTAGTTAATGACGCGACTCGTTTGGCCAAAACCACGTTGTTCTTCCCGCTGTTTAGACCAAGAGGTTAGTGCGAGTGCTTTGAAACGTTGCTCAGTAAACCAAAACCCAAATCCTTTTTTCTTTCTTTGAGTAGTTGACGGTTTATCGTTCTAAAAAAAATTAATTCTCCATTCCCTTTGCAGGAATCCCCCTTGGTTTCTGCCGAAAAGTATAACAACGTAAACGGAACCAATCACATGGCAGCAGAGGACACACCCAAAAAGAAGAAGGGTATATTTTCCAAAGGGAAGCAAATGTTCAAGAAGATCGCTAAGAGTCATAACTCACGAAGAGGACACAATTCCAAGAGATAGCATTTCTTGTGAAATAACCTCAATACGTGGATACGTTTCCTTGCCACAAAGTTCGAGCGAGTTTTCTAACCAGCAGAGCTGGTCCGTAATCTCGCTTAGCATGGTCAAAACGTGACTACCAAGGCAACTACTGATTTGAGTTTTCGTTACTGTGATCTTTAGGTCGTTGGCAGTACATCAGTGAATCAGGTATTCCGCGTATCTCTCAGAACCAACACCCACTTTGAGACGGTTACTGATCAAAATATTGCCGTAAATTGTTTTAAAAAATCAAACAAATTTAAATCCACGCCATTGTTATTTCATAAATGTGCACTACGAGTACTGCTCTTTGAGTTGTATATCTTAATTTTATCGCCAATTTTAGCGTTACGGCAAAAACACAGTTCTCTGAAAATTTGGCTGAAGGACCGATAGCCAATAATGTTATTATATAATGTAGATCTTTATTAGTCATAGAGGAGAGTGCGTTTTAGAAAAAAAATGATGCAGATATTTTGTAATGTGGCGATTTAAACTAATGAAGTTTTAGTTTTGTAGCTTTCAGAAAAATGAATTGTAAATTTTTTAACAAGGATAATATTTTATCCCGTGCAAGAAAAATGCGCACAACTGTAAATATGGGTTTAAAGGCCCTTAATTTATCAGCTTCGAAATTTTTACTTGGGTTTCTGGTATGTGATACGCGAATTATTTACTATCTGCAAGTCAGATAACAATGTTATTGTAGATACTCTGCCAACTTATGAAGAGTCCATGGCTTTTAAAAGTGAAGTTTTTTTAAGGCTAATGTCCGGGTATTTCTCTAGGAATCATTCACATACATACGAAAGAATATTCTAACCTGGGACCCGTTACTCGAAAGTCCCGCAAACGTTTCGGGCCCGAAAAATCATTTCTAAAACTGCGATCTGCGTATTTTATAAAGATGGCTTTTTACTATGATTTCAAGATACAAAAGGGCAAATTTGTTTCAAAATTTCATGCCTGAAAACGTCTTCGTCTTTGAGATACATAGGAAATTATGGCACCCGAAGTGGGCCCGAAAAGTTTCGGGGGTTTCGAGAAACGTGCGCCTGGCCTCACTGAGGCCTTCATAAGAAACCTCTCGAAATCTCGTTTTCCTCGTTTCAGAGTTAGCTAGCTATGACCTGTAAATATATTATCATGTAAATAGGAAGTATATCCCCCCAAGAGTGTTAAGGTATAATCAATTAATATATTCTTTGGTAGAGTTTTCCAATGTTCTTGCAGACGTTCCCTATTAAAACTATTTTAAGGAGAGAGCATAAAGTGCTTGGTGCAATCGTCAAAGGCGTGTACTGCAAAAGCTGAAAGCGAAGTGTTGCACTTAAGTTAGCCTCTGTACAGCTGCCCAGTTCCCTTAGGAAGCATCGAGAAGGGTTGAGGAGGGGAGGGGGGCTGGAAACAGGCTACACTGCAGTGGGATAGTGAAGGAAAGGAGTGGTTGTCAATTTGTTTTCACAGTTTTTCTTGAGTAATAGCATTTAGTACTTTGCATATGTTCTGTCAATGACAACTTTAAATGGCATGCTTTGGTGAAGGTTTCCATATCTGTAGAGCAGTTTGGCATATGATTGGGGTGCGGAGCTGGTCTGTCATAATCTCGTGTTGTTATATTGTACGGCCTTACCTTATTGCTTTTGCGCTCATTTTTTTACTAACGGTTGCTAGCAAAGAAAAAACGTGGAAACATTGTTTTGGCAGTAAATCTCTTTAAGGGTACACCACACGAAATTTCATTAGCAACTTGAACATGTGCTACTTTTACCTATCACAACCTTCAAGCATGAATCAGAGCATCGCCTTATTGAAGCTGTTATGATTACGAGGCAGCATGAATCTTAGCGCATGTGATTCGTGAAGATGTTGATCACATGTTTACGTAGTCCTCTTCAATAGGTTCGATGAGAATTTGTTCATTTGGGATTTCCAGTGTGAACCCGATCTCCAGGCGGTACTTTTTGTGCGTGTTTACAATTACAGCTTGGAGAACCGAGGCGGGTTGCACACGAGACGTAACAACAATATGGGAAATGGACCCACTAATTGAAAAGTCGATACTGTTTCCATGGTAATCAACTCCAGTGAAATTCAGTTGAGTCGCGCCTGGGAGTAGTCTGGGATTGAATTGCAACTGGTTGTTGCCATGGAGTCGAAGCCCACCATAACCGAACAACACTGATTGAAGAAACCCTCCAGCGCCGGTGATGAAGTTCACAGCACCCCCACCGTCCGCTCCCTCGGTCCAAACAAAGAATGGCTTTTTGGCGTTAATGTAACTTTCCTTGAAGGACTTCTCCGCGCGAACGTCATCCCCAACGTCTAACCAACCAATCGCAAACATTGATTTAGTCATGGCCGGACCTCTGGGGTTTGTCCTTGGTTCATAAAAACTCAGATCATTGCGTCGCACATCCAAACTCATATTCACCATTAATGGAAACCCAAGCAGGATAACATCGGCTTGCTTCACTTCGATACCTCGGTAACCATCGTATTCTGGGTGATAATTATTTGTGACGTCGAACGGGATGTACATATTCTCGGCGATCGTTTTCCAAACGTCGGAAGCGTTCGGCAAAACTTCGTTAGCAAATTCCAGATTCATCTTCGCAATCGTGTTCGTGTACGCTGAATTGTTCACCACCTCCGCGTCTTCGTCCGGTGGCATAACGTCATAGATGACGTAACCTTTTTTGGAGTCGTTATACACTGCGCGACTGGCCCAGAATTCCGCAGTGGCTCGAACGAGCGCGAATGCCTCGTTTTCAAGCCATTGTTGATCCCCGGATGCAGACCACAGCTGTTTAACAGCAAAAGTTATGTCTCCAACTATGTGCTGCTCGTAGTCGGAATAGATCTCACCCGGGCATACTTCTGAACCGGTCAGGGCGCTTTCCCAGGGAAACATGGCACCTGATATTCAAGCAAACAGCATACTGAGTTACTACAACGGTAAGTCGTGGTCAAAGAGTTTTCATTGTCGCAGGGTTTGTGAAGGATTGCAAAACAGTACATCTGATGACGTACGTAAAATATCAATTCTGCTTGCAGAAAAAAACAAACAAAGCGGCGACAAAGAACAACGTGGCGACACATTGGCATAAAAAAAAACACTTCTGCTTTGCATTTGTTGCAAGTCATTGCAATGATTATTCGGTGACTAGTTTTCATTGTGATTTAGCTTAGTTTTATACTCCGCACGGGCTAGATTCTCGTTTACCTTTAAAGCCGTATTTCTTGGCCTTGTCTTTAGCCGCTTGGAGTCTTCCAAACCTGTAAGCAAGGCAGGTGCGTGCTAAATCCTGGTGTAGAAGAACCAATGGCGGGAACATCCATGTCTCTTGGTCCCAGAACACGTGACCATTATAGCCATCAGTAGCCAGGCCGCCTGGACTCAAGCCAAAGACCCAATAAGGACGAAGAGAGCTGCAAGGCGAAAATACTGTCAAACACTGGAGAAACTGCGAAGGAACTTTTCATTTCAATGCTTGAACCTAAAGTGAAGAGATAGTGTTATGCTGAAAGGTCAATCAAGGCTTCAATTTGAGCTTCAAATAAGAATTCGTACAACAAAGGAAAAATGTCGTTTTTCAGTGTCAAGGAAAATCTGATTTGAAGTTGCCATTCAAAATTCAAAATTGAAAATTCAAAATTGTTGTCAACAAGATGATTATGTAAATTACAAAGGACGAAGGGTTGCGGCAAATTGTTTGAATGTTTTGCGTTGACATAATTTCTTTTAATTATGAAGCACTCCTGCTTGCTAAAAGATTTGCGGGAGAAAAAGAGAGCGATAAGTGGTGGGTCTCAGTGTTTCACAGCTTAACGAGTTTAGAAGCACTAAACGATGGAGTACCTTCGTCGCGTTATTTCAAACTTTGTGGTGGGATCCCCAGGGAAGGAGAATCCCACCTTGGATCGGAGTAATGTAAGGGTAACACCCGTTCATTACTCCTCTTCCAAGTGGAAGCCCTTATCCCAGGGGACCCCGCTACCCTGCGCTTCACAGACCTTTTATCGGAACCATGATCACGCTATCACATGCATTTGTAAAATAAATGTCTTCTTTTCTAATACCTCAACAATAAGAAAAAAGAGAAAAATTTCTCCCATGTGATTGAATAAGCAGGAGCACTTCTCATTTGTATGGAAAAACCGGTGAGAGTTTCCACCAAGAAAATGGAACAGTACAACTGCCGGAGCGCTTTCAACTTGTATGGGAAAAAAAAAAGGTGAGCACAAACAAGCCACACATTTTTATGAAGGAGCATGGTTCTAGTGTAATGACGCAAATGGTTCAGTGATATTCCAGTCATTTCTGTAAAAAGAGAAAAGAGGAATACATCCGAAGGTATCCATTTTTTCCCCTTGGAAGGACTGTTCTACCACCGAAACGACCGGTATTTGATGGAAAGCGCTTCAGGACTATGGCACACGACACAGTCTTCGGGATTACTCTTGCAGGGACAGTTGATTAATGTTATAGTAGAAAGTTGACAAATGATAGAACAACCCAAACAATGCCAGTAATTAATTGATATCCGCTCGAGGCATCGATAGGAAAGTGAGGGAAAACCACTAATTAGGCGGGAGGAGTTGCTCCGCAAAATCTGTCTCGATGAAAACGGGTTTCATAAAAGTCGGAGTGGTCATGCAAAACAGACAATAGGTCACATAGAAGCAGACTTCTTGGACTCAAATAGAAGTTCAAGAAAACAGCAATTCCGCTTAAATGAACGAGGTTCGATATGCGGTTACCTAAAAAAATTCTGGCAACTTTTAATTTTAGGGTGCGTGTACAGCCTTTTGTTATCGTTCTTGCTTGTTGTTTCTATTCAATTTATACTTCACGCTGGCTGTCTTCACTTCGCTAACAAATATGACAGCCAAAGCCGGAAACCCCTCAGTTGCATTAAGCTTTATATGTCTGGCTTTCCAAGTTGCCACGGGCGCTTTTACAACAAACAGTTACTTGATTTTGTTCTTGACAACTCGTGCATAGTCTTGTTTTCAGTATTGCTTCTTCTGGCTCCCTAATCCTTGATTTGCTTCACGCGAGCTGTCTTCACTTCGTTATCCTCTTTGAAAACCGGAAACCCTTAGCACTTATTAAATCTACAGATAACGAGAGCAATGTCTGAAATCCTGATTTGCCACCGGCGATTTTCTGACAGGTATTTCACGACATTTTCCTGTAAATACTGGAAACTCTAAACAGAAGCGTTTGATTCTCAAAACTGATCTGAAAGTAAGTTCAAATACAAACTTCTTCTCTACGGTCTCCGATCTGCCACAGCCGCTTGTCGAAATAGTCAAAATGATTTTCTGACCACCAATTTAGCGCGCCAAACTTGTCAACTTAGGAGGCTAATCCACCCCTCAAGCGTTTTATTGAGGCCTATTAGTGTTTTGGGATTTAGTAAATTCTTGTTTATAGGTCGAGCAAGTTCAAAGTAACATAACACAAGTACCTGTTTTATATGAGAGATCACAGTTTTTTTTCCCAGTATACGAGTGGTTTATTCTTAACTTTGTAGGTATAATCTCTTTTGCCCTTGTGCTGGTTGGTTTTATACTTTTACGCTAAGTGGAAGAAGGAACAGACGACTCAGGGTGGTAATACAAAACGCAAACTGTAGAATAAAACTTGAAGGAGAGAAATCGAGTGAATCCAAGCAAAAATAGGTGAGTATGAAAACAAGAATTGTTGTAATTTGCAAGAAAAAGTTGGTTGATGTCATAATTGGTTGACAGGGGAATATTTGTTTTTGGACAAGGCATATCTGCCGTAAGAGGTGTCACTTTCCATCGAAAGTGGTGTTAAATTATCCCCGATACCCCTGATCATGAGAAATTTGTGCTCATCCTAGGTGTAAAAACCTGTGAAGCTCACAAGTGACGTAAAACAAAGACAACAAAACATTATAAACAATAGCGTACAGCGAAACAATACTTCATAAAACAAAGAAAACCTCGTCAGGTTTTTACACCGAGGATGACCCGAAATTTGACACGGGAGAAATTACAAATGGCTGGTTGTGTAATTTTCTCGACTTTCTTTTCTGAGCGGGAAAGGAGGAGTTCCTCTGAAGGATGATCCCGAAAATTACGAATAAAATTATTTCCTAAACATATTGAGTTTGTTTGATTTCCAACTGAAAATTAATTGCGGACTTTACGTGCAAATGATAAACACCATGTGTTAGTTTTGGCCTTTTGCGGTTCTCTTCAAACAAACACACCGCAGTTGGGCCACTCTTCTCACCGGAAACTTATCAAAAACTAAAAAATGTCCAGTCTCTGATAAAAAAAAATGTAAATTGAGCATTCGGCTACCAGACTGTAGAACAAAAGGTGGCCTCTGAAATCATCACTATACACCCGTTTTAGAAAGTATTCCATTTCTGGATTTTATCTCGGAGCGATAATTTCTGCACGCCTGCATTAAGTTTGATGCTCGAAAATCGGTAATTCAGACCGATCTATCGCCTCAAGGATTATTGTTTTGGGGGGTGGGAGGTAGTGGATGCTGATTTACACCTGTGGGGGGAGGGGAGGGTTTTCTTTGGAGGGTAAGGGTTCGAGATGAATCAATCTCTCTCGTCCACTTGAATGATAGCGTCACATGTGTATGCCATCCGTCTCGACCTTTGCTACCGACAGTTATTTTCTCCTCTCAGTTGCTCTGCATTGCTATTAGCTAGCCTGTTACTTATCCCTGAATTGATCATCTGTTCTATCCACGACTTTGCTCAGCATTGGAGAGGGTCCGAGGTGAGAGTTGGGCAACATGAAGGCAATAGGAAGATTGCTAACGGGAGGAGGTAGGCCAAGTTTGAAGCAATTTGTTGTCATCTTCAATTGTGATGTACTAATGCATTTTGTGGAGGCCATGATTGAGTTAAATTTATGCCATTAAGTTCTCGACTCAATCATAGCTAATCATACTCATACAGAAATTGATTGGTGCTTGTTATCTTAGGGAGACCTTAATATCAAACTACTTTCCTTCAGAATGTTTGACCGTGATCAGGATTTCTCCTTTGCTCTTTTTTTGCCCTTTCGCTAAAGTAGAGTCGCTCCAGTCTTTTGACCTTTCCACGGAATTTTGGATGAAAAACATAGCCGTTTAATTTAATTTAAAGAGCCAAAATCAGGTACAATCAGTCGCTATAAAAATGAATTCTACGACAATAATTAATTACAAACTCATTTGATACCACTGAAAAGGTTCGCTGATTGGATTAGTCTTGTTTTTTTTTTCGGTTTTCTATACAGTACATTTGCGTTTTCCGGTAGACTTGTCAGATGAAGAAATGTATTGAAAATAGTGTATTGACTCTGGGAAAATCACCCGAGGAGCACAAAAGGCGCTATTAGTTTGTTGATTAGCGAATTGGTAAAATAAACTTCGGGGTCCATTTAGGGAAGACGAAGGTGTGAACCCACCTGGGGTGGTTAGGGGTCAGATATTCTGATCTAGTTTCCCGATAAATACTCCAGAACCCCTACCCCCCCTCCCTCTCAACCTCACTCCACTTCTCCTCATCCAATGAGGAGAGTGCTAGTGAGAGAAAGGCTAGGTGGGGGATATATGGGAGTCAGGTATTCTTAATCCTCCAATGCCCTTCCCATCCAAGTTCACCACACCCAGCGTTTACGAGTTGTCCTTTGCACGAGCAAAACATTCTCAACGTAAGCCATTAGAATTTTATCAAAGTTCTCACCTGAGAGTGTAATATAGACTTCCGGAAATTATTTGTGCCAGGGTAAGGTTACCATCCACTTCAATTCGGCCAGCGTTCCACAGGTCTTTCCAAGCTGCTATGTGACTTGCTAATAGTTTTCTCTGTTCGTTTACTGCTTCTGTGTACGCTTCATGGGCTCTTGTCACGAAATCTTTAGTGTCTAGACTTGTGGCTATAGCTGTGATAAAGTACAAAGTTTTAATGTCGGACGCTAAAGACGGTGGGATCTCTACTCGAGGGGGTATGTTCCCCCACACCACTGCCACGCCCTCCCTTGCACTGCCAGGCTCTTCTGTTGTCTTTATATATCCGGTCATGGTATTGATTTGAGGATCATTCGGTGAGTTGCCTGATAACTTCTTTTTCCGAAAATCTATGTCAGCGCTCGGAGGCCCAAACACATTTGTGAGGAACAAATTCACTGGGTCACGCATTCTGTTGTTCAAAGCAATCTCCGTGACAAGTAGATGCTGGTAAACACGATGAGCGTAAACTCGTTGCTCTAGTGTGAAATTCTGCACGATCAACCGGTAATAAAATACTCCTTGTTCGACGTTTAAGCTGAAGATCTCTTCTGTCGCGTTAGAACTTAGATTGGTTCGTATAACAATCGCTGAGGTGGAAGGAATTCTCGCTCGGTGACTTGGCGTTTTTGTACCCCGTCCATTGAAAATACCGGATACGTAGACAGTGTCACTGTAAACTGTTGTGGCTAAATAACCATTCCCAACGCTTGGGTTTAATCGAGGATCGTAAGAAAGGGCCGGAGATTCGAAGTTGGTAGCGTTTGGTGCAGCTGTCACAATATAACAAAAACAAACCACCAATAAAATTATGGCATTCACTGACACGGACTCCATTTAGCTCGTCAGTAGGTCCTCTGTACGCCTTTGAATTCTTCTTCAGGTGTGAATAAGTTTTCTCTGAATAATAACAGAAGTGTTCGGTTGAATTGCGCGTTGAGGGTGTATGGCTTTAGTATTTCCTCTATATACAAGGTCATGTGACGTCTCATGCATGACCTGTTGTAATACGATGACGTTTATTAAGCCATGGTCATTAAACCATTCCCTTCAACAGCCTTTCATGACTTATAATATCCAGGCAAGAACTGGTCAAAGAGTGGAAACTAAACTTTATTTACATCCATTTTCGGTGAGTCTTGCATGGGTTCCCAAGCAGCCACCGCCGTTTGTCGACTGCTGTTTTCGCACGGGACACACTTTCAGTACTGGGGATATTCCCCTCTTTATGGTGCTAGTGCTCTGAGTATCAGGCTTTTTCTTTAGCGGGGTTAAGCGGGGTAAGGGGGGGGGAATTAATTGAGAGGGAAAGCGTTCTTCCTTCCTTCCCCTTCTCTGCCTTAGCTCATCCCTCTTAGGATGCGCTGATACTCAGGTCTCCTGGGTGACAGACAGTCCATTAATTAAAAGGGAATTGGCCCATACGATCAAGCCACATATAAAAGAAAGTACTGCTTAATTAACTCTGTAGGGGCAGATCTTGCATTTAGCTCATTCAATCCACAGACCCACAAGTTAGAAATGATCGAACTTTTAATACCTCAATAGCTTTCACTCAACCTGGTGACCACATATATAAAAATGCTCACCTTAACCGCACAAGCTTGATTTCTTTTCTTCTCCATCACCGATTTCACAGCTTAAACCAGTACACTACAACCTTTTCGTCTTTTCATTTGGACCAATCAACTCAATTTCTTTTCACCCTTCAGTGATTATTTCCGGTCAATATTTTGAAAATCGTTCTTTACATGTGTTTAGCGACGCATTTATTGTTGCAATTTCCGGATAATATATTAACTGCAAACTAAGTCTAAAGGACTGACAATTTAATTAGTCTGATATTTTATCCCTTTTTTAACTTCTTCTCTAAATAACACAACAAATGAATTCTGTCAGTTTTTACTTTGAAAATTTAAGGTCTTTTGGAAACACCTTCCGAGGCCAATGAAACGAAACTGAGTAAATTTGGATCGTTATTAAGAAAACATTTTTAGAAAAAATAAATTCCATGAATTCTAAGAACTTTGGAAAACGGATATTTGTTTGAATGTATTGGTGAATTTATTTACATCTTGGCCATCACAAATCAAGTCATTTCTTTGTCAGGTACAAATGTCTGTCAAGGCCACGACCAAAACTAATACCAAAGAGCACAACTTGTTCGTCTGACCCGCTAAGATATTTCATCTTTATTGTTTCCTATTCAAACAGTTTTTGCCAGAACTGCGGTTTTAATAATTGCAAGATTATCTGTCATTGGAGGATTGAGTCGGACTTGCGAGAAATGTAAACAAGACACCGTTTCATACACACATCTATTTTCGGTTATGTATCCTTGAACGAGTGACGCAGAAAAGCAGGGTTTTTGTCTTTGACCTATAGCATATTTATGTACCGCGTAGGAAAACAAACAGTTTTTCAAATGTCCCTTCGGCATGGATACTCGCGAGCGAGCGACTTAATGTTAAAATCAAAAACCACATTATGGCCTTCTTTTGTCCTTCTCAGCTATCGCTTAAAAAAACAGGTATGAATCTAAGGAAGTTAAGGAAAATGGCGCTTGTTGTGCATGAAAGACTGACATAATTTGCATTTGTGTTCCTTGAAGTTCACACCACACTGTTATTGTAGCTTAACTAATCGCACAATTTCCTTTTATCTAAGTTTTTTTCTCGCATATGTTTTCTTTGGTTAGTATTGCAGAATAAGCAACCTTATCCAACAGATGTCTATCGCCCATCGACTTGTCTGGAACAGAGTGAAACGGCGCCTGCAGAAATTACGAAATCCGCTCTCAAAAATCGCTCAGCAATAAACCATAAACAAGTGAAGCGAAATGTCAGAATAAAAGAGGCGGGATTCAAACATGAAACTCTTGTTGAGCGTAAAATTCGAGTGGCGTCTTTGGCGAAACCTGCAAACGTTCGAGTGAAGATTAAGCAAAGTTACGAACCGATCGATAGCGAAGAACTTAAAGTACGAAAAGGGCAACATGTGAAGATTCTGTACCAACAAAATGACTGGCTTTACGTTGTGGATTCTTCGGGTAGCGAGGGATTTATCCCTTACTATTATTGCTCTACAAACAGTGTATCTACAGACTCGAAATCTAGTACGTCTGGTTACGAGGATAGCTTCGAAGAGAGTGAAGACGGGACTTGTGTTGAAAGGACGAGCACCAGTGAGCCTCAGTTTGCGAAAAACAAACATGACACAAATGCGGTGAGTTACTTTCCAAAGCGAGCTTACGGGCCGCAGTTAATGGTGCTTTATGACTACACAGCTCAAGAAGAAAATGATGTTAGCGTGTGTCGTGGTGAGTTGGTTATGCTTTTGAACGATCAAGATAAAGACTGGTTATGGATTTCCACTGAGGATGGCGAAGAAGGCTTTGTGCCAAGAACATTTCTTGTTTCACACGTGTGTGAAGGTAAACTATAGTTCTCTTCTTTATCTGGCGTATTGTAACTGCGTAATACATGTCGTAGCGAACGATAAGCCCCCTCGAATTTGGACATTTAATGTAGGGCCTCAAATGGATGCCCTTGTTACTCAGGTGTCCGTATTTATGTGGTTCCAAATGTGAGTCGACCGGGGTGTCTGACAAAAAATTCAAAGCTTCACTTCACATGCGCGCATGGTATGCAAGCGCTTTTTCTCTCTCTGAAAACCGTAGAGATTTCGAGTTGGGTTCATCGCTAAGAATTATAAAACAGCGTAACAGCGAAAAAGCCATTTTTAGCACCATAAAAAACCGTTTACGGTTTCAGGAGTGTTTTGTCTTGGTGTTACTCATTAAGAATTTTCACGTCAAAAGAGATAAATAGACAGGAGAGTTATGCCCTTAGTACAATAAAACCGTCTACAAAGCACTTCTCTAAAAGTTTTCATGTTTGGACAACGCACATTCACACAGCTCGAGAATTCAGCAGATTTCGTTTTCAAAGATTCCCAAGCTGGAGGTTTTAGTACTACAACAGCAACGCTTCATAGTGATGACTGATGTGCAAAACAAGGACGTTAGAGCTACATCATATTGATGGCCTGCAGTTGTCGGTTTTGATTTTGGGAGCAAAACCGTAGTAAGCAAAAAGTTTTCTCACACAAATACAACAACATTCTTAACAAAATCGACCGCACCAAGAGGTTGAACTCCGGAATTCCTTAAAACAACTGCCTGATGGCCAAAAATAGGATAAAATAAATCTGGTAAACTAATAGCAAGGGGAAAAATTATAAATACACGTTGTTTCTTTATTTGAACGATCATCCTTATACCTTTTGCAATTTATAACATAAACAGTTACTTATTTTCACCATTTTTTCGTTACTTTCAAGAGTTAGCCACGTGGCCTGTTTTGATTCCGTGTTATTTCTACATCCTCTGTTAGTTTTGTAAACGAAAAACAATATTTGGAACACTCGCCAGTTGCGTGAAAAAACTCGCTTGTGTGTGTTTTTTTATATTTGCGACTTGAACCTCTAACTGTCCTTGAACCAAACAATTTACCCCTTCCGTAAAAAAAACATGCAAGTAACCTATCTTCATCAACACTTCGGTGAGAGGGCACTTACCTGTCAGCAATATCACTTTGCTATTTTAGCCATAGGAATTAAGTCTACAGCTTGTTGAAAATACAATACAAACATCTCCTTGATTGTTATGCTTTTGATAAACTAAATCATCCCACATTATTTCTGCTATAACCTCTGATCTACCTGAGCTGTAAATGGTAAGCCAAATCAGATAATAAGGCTTCTAACTCTTGTAAATTAATCTTAAAGCGTGAACATTTTAACGAAAGCTTCTTAAGAGCACTCGTCTTTCATGTTTTGTTTTTTTTTTTGCCTGCGGCAAAACGAAAAGAAAGGACCTTTATCTCTCTGGTCCCTGACAAATTTCAGGAATTTTTGTTATTTAGCCTGGATAACGGCCCATGGCAAGGCCAATGTAACTTGGAGCTCAGCGACGGAGTTGGCCATGCGACCCCTCCCCCGATAAGCAAAGCAGTTGAAGGTGGGACGACAAAAACGGCAAGAGACCATCAAAGCAATAGGATAACTAACTAAAGCATCAATTCCAGGCCCGTACGTAGGCAGGTTTTTTCGTGGGAGGGTGCGATTTGACGGTGGAAACGGACAAACGGAGCGCCGTAGGCGCGAGCCTCTAGGGTGGTCCGCGTCCGGGGGCATGCTGCCCCCGGAATTTTGAAAAATTATGTTGTCCAAGATTGTATTTTGTGCGTTTTTGAGGGCAGTATGATGTGGAAACAGGCAGCTGAAAGCAAACCTAAAAACGTGAATATTACTCAAACTTTTCAACTTCAAAATGTTTTTTTTTTCGCAAAGAAGTGTAATAATAATAATAATGTTGGGAATAATGTCTCAATTTAAAAGAAACAAAAATAGAAACAAAGTCGCAAATTCGGATTACTCCGAATTAATTGTGACACATTCTCTTGCGTGACATTATTCCCTAAAGTAGAACATGATCAACAGCAAACCGACTGGCACTAGGTTTCCTGTTGATCATCACGATCTTCTAGGAGTGTCCCAAGCTCAAGCCTCCTTGGGTGCTTCTTAGCACATCCACTACTTCTTCCAGATCAATGTCTGTTAGATAGTGGATGTGCATAAGGGCCAGTGAGGAGAGCCTCTCTTGTGTCATGCTGAGTCTGTTGGTCACTGAAAAGTGAACCTCCGCAGCCTGTGGGGGGAGGGGGGGTTGAGCCCCTCCTGCTCTTTCCCCGGCTGTACGGGCCTGGGATATTAAAAGTGCGCCGTCCACTAATGGTAGTCGGCTAACCGCAATATGAAGAGAAATTATTATTTTTATAAAAGAACTGTAGTCTCTATCAAGTCACCATTAATTGATCTATATTCAACTGTAAGTAATTTCCATGTAGTTAATATGTCATCATTGTGCCACTTTCAAACGCCTTTAAACAGGGAAAAGTGATTTTCCAGGCTTGTCACCTCTGCTGTCAGAAAACCCACTAAAAAGTAGTAACAGCTTCCAAAGCAAGTCTCGAACAAAGTCCGACTTATTTTGTGATTATTGTTTTGCAAACCCTTGGAGGCTAGCATTCCTTAGTTAACGAGCAGTGTCCTGACATCGCGCGTGTTGCGTGCATTGCTTACACTGCATTCTGCAAATTGCATGCACGGCATTCAATTTCTGGATTGCACCTTGCATTTCTTGTCCAAGGACAAATATCTGAGCATATTTTTAAAGCCAAATGGGAACTATTGTTTTCATTATCCTTCAAATATTTTTCGCAACCCGCATTTGAGGAATATCACCGGATATTCTTCAGTTTAAGCTGGGGGTATATTCAGTAACGTGATGCGTTTAGACCAATCGCGTGCGAGCAAAAACCTTTGATGGATTATAATGTCTGACCGGCACCAAGGCGAAACACCAAGATCCTACTTCTTTCATATTATCAGTCTCAAGTTCTATGTGACCACAAATTTGCTTTTCTTCCGTGTAATTTACAGTTTACAATTTTCGTTTATCACAGCTTGCATTCAGCGGTTATCCTCAACTAACGTCACTACGCAAAGCTACCCAGAAGCGAACTCCTCTGATGTCACACCAACAAGTTCGAGCTCAACTGGGGCCAGATCCAAATCATCTTACACTGATGTGACATCATCAATCTCGAGCGAAAAGACTTACACTCTTAAAGGAACACGGCTAATAGTGCTTTACAGATTCGAGGGTAAAGCATTCGATGATTTAACCGTTCGCCCCGGAGAATACGTGTATGCTAATCTCAAGGATCAAATTGTGCCTGGCTGGATCTGGGGATATTCACCTAACAGCAAGAAATCTGGCTTCATTCCCGAGGATAATGTGAAGGAACCAGTTGTGACCGATATATGAGATGTTCCAAGGTGTTATCTCGCATAACCTGCTGCGAGCCTCTTACAACTTTGTCAAAACGGAGTGACGTTTTCAGTTATAGGTGCGTGAATACTGACGTACTCAAGTCGACCCTTTCACTTCTAAGAGTGTCTGGCGAAACTCCAGAAAAACAGCAAAGTTTTTGCTAGTGAAATACCGCCGAAGAATAATCAACAGCAACTTACAGATGTAGCACATTACTAAGAAACACTGTAAGGCTATAGATTGCTGCATTCCAGTTGGTAACGTCATTTTATGCTACTCACTATAGAAAAAAACGCTCCCTAAGCCATTCTTTCTGTATATTAGAAACAATTCTGAACTCCTTGATTCTACGATTTTGCCGTTTTGTTCAAATTCTCAGTTCATAATTTTACCTTAAACTATATTTAACCCGAAATCATTTGAAGCTGAAAAACCAAAAACAACAACAACAAAAACCAGCCATTTGGCTCCTACACAATACTTCGATACAAGTCCATTTACAGCCACCGCTCTCTCTGTTGGAGCAGGCTCAAATAGTCTGAGAAACTGATAATTGACTTACGGAAGACAGTTGGTGCGCGTGTAACTGTGGGATTGTTTCAGATTGGAGGTACGTCCCAAACACCTACACTAAGTGAAGAGAATTACATATTGATGGCTCAATCTCTGGGAATAAAAGAAAGCCTGGACAACAGAAATAGTTAGGCGTTTTATTTTAGAACTAGTTTTTGGAGAAGTATCCTCCGTGTCCTTACGCAGAACCACAAAAATCCCACAGTTCAGCGTGCTCTCGCTCTTGTCCCAGATTGTACCTCAATTTTCGAAAAAGGAATATTACTGAAAGACAGCATCCTGTAGGGAGAGCAGCGTTGTAAAGTGATTCTTGAATACTTTCTCACTTCAAAGGAGATAGACAGTGTCAGAACTAATTGCAAACAACTAGTTTTGAAATCGGTAGTCTATAAAAATTGGTCAGAAATTGTTCACACGTCAAGTCGTAACGACTTACCGTATTTTCTCGATTTAACGCCGGACCCCGATTAAACGCCGGCCTACTATAAGCGCCGGGTGAAAACTAGTAGTTTTAAAATAAAACGCCGGGGGCGTTTGATCGAGGCCCCGGCGTTTGATCCAGAAAAAGCGCTGTACTTGAAGTCGCAAACTCAAAACATTTTTTTGGTTGAGCCCATCTGCTTGCTATGTACCTGCTATATACTTACTTGTTCTTTCATTACTTAATATGTTCTGTTTGCCTTGTCATTTTCGGTGACTTGGGGACTGCAGTTTGTAGAGTCGAAAAACAGAGAAACCCTCTCTGGGTCTCAAAGAACAGACAGTAATAAATCATTTTAAAAAGTAAAGAAAATTGCACCTTGCTAATAAACGCCGGCTTCAAACAAACGCCGGATTCATCAAGCCAAGTTTAAAATAAACGCCGGGGGGGGGGGGGGGGGGGTTAAATTGAGAAAATACGGTATTTATCAATCGCTCACATCGAATTGTTTGCTTTCGTGCCAAAGAAAACAGTATTTGGTAAAGACAGATTGCGCAGTATAGCCGAGTTCTTACTTTGTATATAAGGTACATAAAATTGGTAGATTTTAAACATAGACTTAGAGAATTGATTTACAAATAAATATCAAGTTAACCTTATCAGTAGGAATTACTATACTTCTACTGTTAGTGATTTAATAGGTTTCATCAAACAACTAACAGCGGTTGGCTTCCGATTTATATAATCTTGGTTGATGGAGATTTCCTGCTCTCAGTTAAAAAATTCCGAAAGGCCGGCCCTTTGAGGCTAGGCCACGTCAGATGCTTGCCCTCCAGTGGCTTTTCCCGTACAAACCCCTTATATTTTTCAGAAATTCGACCCCGCGTGCGTGCTCTTTCCCAAAAGTCAAAAGGACGCTGACTATTGATTTCTGTCGTAAAACAACATTAAAGTGGTGAGGTTTGTATAGAAATTAGATAAACGTGAGAAAGGCCTATTAAGCTCAATGGGTGATAAAAAGAAAAACAACAACAAAACTTTCATGTAGCTACTGAACTTTACTCTTTACTTTGTCTTTGCAAACGTGGAATTGAGAAAACTTCTCGCCCTCCAATTGGAGTCTAGCCTGCGTAGCAGGCGCTAGTGATGGTTCGGAAAGTTTGTTTAGCCAAACAAGTGGCCGCGCGAAAGCTGGACCGAATCAGATTTTGCGAGGCCATTTACTCGTAAATCACCTTCTCTCATCAACCTCTCCCCTACCCCAATCCGACTTTCGTTTGGCTACTTTCACGTAAGCTAGCATCCCCTCACGAAACATGTTTGACGGGTGACATGAATGTCCGCATGTAATGGGGATGTCAATGGTGAAGGGGGGCGGGGGGGGGAGGGGGCGAAACAGTATGGATGGTGCCGACACGAGTTTCAGAAGAAAGAAGATAACTTCTCATTCCTCAATAACTACAGATCCTAAAAGCAGAAATTACTTGGTCGCGCACGAATAAAATTTACGACTACCACGAGGAATAGAGCCGAGTTAACTTCGGAAACCGTTCGGAGTGGTTGATTGGGTTGATTGGTGTTCCGAACATTATTACTTAGGTGCAGTCCTCCACGGGCATAAAATTTTTAAAATGGCGGCTATTCACACGGAAATGGTCTACAGATCAAATACCATTCGGCGACGTCAGCATAAATAACTCAAGCCACTCCTAACAGGTAGGATTGATAAGTAAAGGATTTTTAAGCAGAATGACTCGGTTTAACCAAGAAAGTGGGATGTGGCTTGGAGTGTCAAGAATACCTCACAAATTATTTGTTCAGGTAATCTGAAAACCATTTATTAGGCTCATTGGCTGTATGGCCACGTGGTAGCAGGAATCACCTCTAAATCTACCAAATACTTGTGGGTACTTGAGACCGGGTATTAGCTATGCCATGCTGATGAGGCCTTACAAGGCAAAAAGTGCTGTCCATATGTTCAAGCTCAAACTTTGTTTGGTAGATTTAGGGGTAATGCCTGCAGCTACCACGTGGCCACAGTGCCTAATGAGTGGCTTTCAACTTACCTAGACACATATGAACAGTTTCACATGAACAAATCTTTTTGAGGGTATTCAAAGCTGCAGTGATTTTTACAGATCAAGTTAACCTTTCCAACCAATATTACAGGGGTTTCACTAAGTTTTTAAAGGAGCTACGTCACGCTATTTTAGCATATTTTTAAAGCTCAAAATATGTCTTGCGGTCAATTGAGATCCAAAAATAATGGTCTAGTTTTGTTATTTAAGACTGTTATGACACTAAAACTGTTTCATGTCGTCTGATGCTACCAATGCGGCAAGGATGGAAATGGATTGAAACTTGAAAAGGTTGGGCCAACTTTTTCAAGTTTTGATGCTATCTCGACAAAAAACAACAAAAACCTTATTATGGGTTGCTCTCTTTGATAAAATTAATTTGATATCCACCTCATAGTTTATCAGGAACATTGTTTGTATAAATAAGTAAAGGTTTTTGGAAAGAATTGATCCAAAACCACAAAATCGTCGTGACATAGCTCCTTTAAGTAGGTGGCAGCACCTAGTAGAGTAGGTGGCTGTTAGTACATTTGCTCTGTTGGAAAGTAGCCGGTGAACTTTGCTGGTTGCCAGCTTCTATTGAAACCCCTGATTTTATACAACTAGTCATCCTCTCAGCTATAAGTTGTTGACTTCCAAAAAATTTGTCATATCAATTTATAAATTTCACATGTAATGACATCATGTATTTTGATCACATTTGAGTAGCAATGCTTGTTGTTATGATGAAATATTCAGCTTCACAATTATTTAGCAATTTTGATTTGTTTTCGTCAGCATTTCAAACAGGTTAAGTGAAATTCTAAGTGCTATATAGAGGGGGTTATAGCAAAATTTAATCTTCAAAATGCATTGGGACCAATTTAAAATGAAAACTTTCATTGTCTTGAAAACATAAAATTTGTTGAACAACATAGAACCTGAAATGGGATTTAATGAACACTGTCACACGCAAACTTGGAAAAAAAATTCCAAGTTCTCCCAACAGGAGTCAAACCTGTGACCTTCCAATAATTAATAAATAATAATTAAACTTAATAAATAATTATTAAACTTTGGGGTAGTCTACCACAAGATGTAATGAAGACTTGTGGGAGCTTACGCCTTTAACTATGTCCATTATGACAAAATTTTCTTCATACTGAGTGTCCTGTAGCTCAGTGATAGAGCGTCTTAACTAGTTATTGGAAGGTCATAGGTCTGCCCTCCTGTTGAGAGAACTTAGAATTTCTTTTTCCGAGTTTGCAAGTGACAGTTTTGGTTTAATCACACTCTGTTCATTTATTGTGCTAGAAATTTACTATCTCACTCTCAACATAGAACATCAAATGGGGGTCACAGTAGGAGTAACATAGCTTAAACAACACAGGGAAACTAAAAAAAACCCAAGTATACAGCAAAAATAATATTTGATACAATTTATTTGAATTTTATATAAAAATATATATGTACAAATTTATGTCAAATTTATTTATTCTATGAAAGACATAAGGGACATATATTTGTCCGTTTTAAGACAACAACACCATTGATGTTGCTGTTACAAATTAACTATTCCAGCAAGAATACTGTAGGAAGCCTTAAATGCTTTTTCACCCCAGGAATCCCTGGTGTCAGCTTACTTCAATTCTGTCATGAAGTTAAGGCTTTCGAGTCTAGAAAAAATTCAAATGTGAGTCTGTGGAAACGGATTTGAAATTTTGTGCCTGTAAATGACTATCAATAAAATAAGTAATTTTTCGTTTGTAAATAAGGTAATCCTAACTGTTAACTGTGGAGGCTGAATGGAGACTAAATTGCGATTCTAATGATTCAAAATTGTTTACTTTGCCTTGTAAGTAATGTTTTTTTTCCAATCATAAACAAGGCAATCATACCGGTTAACTGTGGATGCTAAATGGAGACTAAGTCACTATTCTAATGATTCTTAGTTGCTCACTATACACCGTAGCTAGTAGGGTTCTATTACTGAGTCTGTAGACAAAAATTTCACACCAGTGAAAAGAGAGCTATACTTTGATTGTGGTGCTCTGGATCATGGTGTACAATGTAGTTCTAATATTTACGTCTGTGAATAAAATCATTGTATAGTTATTACATTTCTCACTCTTAGAAGGATTATTTAGCTGAGACTGTTCCTATAACAGCAGCTGAGTAGTATTGCTTTCATATGTGAACATTAACTTCTTTTATGGCTGCATATATTGAAACATAAAATTAGGGATGTTTTCCATTTGGTTTCCCTGAGTGACTGCAGAAGTGAAAGGCTAAATTCAGTGTTACACAATTATCCTCTATCCAGCCACTTCTTCTATCTGATCCTTAGGAAAGAAAAATATATCCTAGCACTTATTTTAGTGAAGCATTAATCTGGACAGCAAACTGTATAAGTTCATGTTAATGCAAAGAAATCCCCGGTTTCTGCCGAGATTGTTTTCGTTTGGGAACAGACCAGAATGAATGAAGATTAAGGATATGGAACATTAAGTTAAGCTGAAGACTGGTGAATGGCTTATTGTGTTAAGGATGCTGCCGCAAGCTAGAAACACAGAAACAAGTTTGAGTGTCCTTGTATTCAAATGACAACTTTAATTTAAACTGTCTAAGCAATTATTCATTCTAGAATGGTCCCCAAATCCTTGAAAAGGGAGAGATATTTACAGTTCCTTATCGTACATATTCATCAAAAGACAAATTCAGATTCCAATTCGAGGTCTTTTTAAACTTGACAAAAAAAGGTAATTGCTAATTCCGACTTGTCCAGTAACCATAGAAAGCAAGAGTCGCATTTTGACAAAAGTGATGCATTATGTAACACGATTGTAAAAACGATCTATTTTTTATCTCTTTTTAAACTTTGTTGTGTATTTCCGTCAAGCATTGGCGCCATATTCAGTCTGTAAGCTTGCTGATCAGCAGAGCAAAACAATGAAGCTAGGAATACTATACTGCTACACTATAGAATTTAATGGCTGATAAAAATGAGGGGAAAGAAAACGTTGATAAAATTTGCAACAGAATTGGGGGCAATTTCTCACTTGCTCAATGAAAGTAACTCTTGTAAATTTAACACCAGAGTTTAGCTTTTAACACTATAGCATGCATCTAATACCGTCTGTGAAAAGGTAATGACTATGGAGTCATTTTTCATATTCCAATGTTTCAGTGTTTTACAAACTGTAAATTAGTAAGGGAAAAGGTCCTTTTTAGGTCAGAATTATGTCTCTTTTGGAAAAACCCGCGGAAGCTGTTTAGTTTGAAAATAACTATGCCATAACGACACACTGACGTCACAGTCTACCCACTAGCAGTTTAAAATTGACTGTCGTAAACTAGCAAGACTTGCCATTATTCTTATCATTGTTTCTATTATTTTGTGACTTTTTTCTTGGAGATATTAGCGCCTTCGCTCTGCTCTTCAGCCCCAGTTAAAAATAAAGCTGATGATGATGATAACGATGATGACGACTATCCGAGGAAATTTACCTTAAACATACGAAAATTTTGAAAATTTATGGCTCCGTAGACGTGTGCCCCTCGGATTGATTAAATTGTAGATAAACTATTATGAAAGGCACTAGAATAAACGTAAAATAAATCGTAAAATTGCAAGGACTTGCCAATGCTTTTGCGTTCTTCGAGGGGTTCTGCAAGCCTCGCCTTTTTCGTTGCCCTGAATACCGAAAGCACGAGGGCTGACACAAAGAGCGGCAAAGCTAGTAAGAAACTTTGACCAAACCGATCCAGGTTTTTTATCGTGCCTGGTACCGTTTGCAGCATTTTTGCTTCGAGTTCGCCTGTTTACGACAGTAAAAGAAAACCGCTTTAGAGATATGTTATGTAAATTTTAAACGTAGTTTTCCAAAGTCACCTTTGGAGCCATACCAGGTCCTCTCCTCTCTTTCTTGCAAATGGGACATTGATTTGGCACCGGAGGCGGCGGGGGTCGTTCCACTGAGGCGTTCTGATGAAGAGGGCACGTATCCACAAGGGACAAGATCGGACTGCAATATGAGCTCCTGGAGCACATGCTTCGATCTGTCTCTGAACTGCGACTGGAGTCGGTGGAAGGTGGTGATCGCCCGCTTGAGCCTGGGGCTGGCTTCTGTTTCATTTCTGGACTCCCTGGGTAGCGCTTCACGGCTGGTGAGCTATGGGAACGCTGTTGTTTCTTCTGAGAACCTCGTTCAAGTTGCCTGCCCCTCCCCTCCCCTGTGTATGGGGGCATTGGCGATTGCAAGCCTTTAGACAGTTTTATGTCGCCAGGGACACTGTCACGCGACTTGCGACGGATTTCAGGAGCCGCATTCAACTCACTAGTTTTCTTTTCAGCGACTCTTTCTACTACTGGTTCCAATCTCTGAACGGATGTCTTTTTCCTTGGAAGTGCTTCACCGTCAAGTTCACGTCTACCAGCGTCTTTCTCGTCGACTTTGGGTTTTCTACCGCGCAGCTGTTGACAAGCTCGCCTAACGAGGTCATTCTCTTTCTTCAAACTTACGATCTCCTCCCGTAGTTTCTGCGTGGTTTCAATGAGCTGTAGATTTTCCTCTTCTAACCGCCGATATTCCACTCCCATTTGCTCCATTTTTTCAGAAGAATCTTTGAGATTTTCAGTCTCTCTAACGAGTCCGTCTAAGCGGTCCGACAGAAGCTTTGTTTTCACCTTCATGGCGTTGTCTTTTTCTATCACCTGCTCAGCCAGCTGCTCCTTGAGGGACGATTCTCGTTGTTTCTCCTTCTCGAGTTGTTTAACCTAGAAACAAAAATTGATACATAGATAAGGGGGAAAAAACGAAAGAACAATTGGCGAACGAGCGAACGAGCGAATTAACCAATAGATGAATGGATGAATGGACAGATTGGGAGAAGGAATAAACGAGCAATAAAGCGAACAAAAAGGAAGTAAGTTAGAAATTAAAAATTATATATTTATCCCTTAAAAACTATGTAACTGTACAATTTTGGTTCTAATGATTGTTGTGTATTCTTCCGTTATCCGTGACTAACACCTCTTCCCATCCTATTGACAACGTATCACACCCCAACATAATGGCCGTTGAACGCTCTTTTAGTCGAATAAATAAGTTATTTAGCCATCTCTAAGTCACACCAGTGCATTATCTTGAAGTACAAAGACATATAAATGGCTGATACACACCTTGGACGCCATGTCGTGTAATTCTTGAACAATGTTGTTAACCTCCTGGCTTTTTGCATCGAGTGCGTTGTACAGCTCTCTCAGGTCCACCTCAAGGTTTTTGTTCATCTCTTCAAGTTTATCTTTCTCTGCAAACAAGCTCTGAAGTTTCTCGTTCAACTCTTTGTGACTTTCTCTGTCGTGAAGGAGGCGTTCGATCTCGGCTTTTTGCTCTTTGTTGATCGCCTCAATACGCTGTTTGTCAGATTCCAACAAACGCACATGGGATACAACTCTCTCTTTGTCTTTCTCCAAGCCGCGGCAGGCGTTTTCAAGCTTTCTTTGAAGAGCAGTGAATTCTTCAACTTTCGCTTGCAGCGAGATAGCTTCATGTTCCTTGGCTTCAAACTTGGATATCAGATCTTCATTGTTTTTTTCCATCTTCATTTTAAACGAATGTGCGTCTTCTATAAGTTGTGCTCTCTCGTTATCCAGCTGTTTACAATTTTCTTCAGAATTTCTATAAATGGTCTTCAGTTGGTCATGGTCCCTTTCCAAGGCAGCCAAATTGTCTTTTGTTTCTCTTAGTTCAGCTTCTAGCGCCATGTTTTTCTGCATTGCAATCTCTTTGGTATTCGATACCTCACTTAATCGGTACTTGGTATTTTCTAGTTCCTTACAGACTGTAGCAAAGTTTTCTTTGTTATCCCTCACATTTTTCCTCAATGTTTCGTTTTCTGCTGTCCAACGCTCTTTCTCCTTTTTCAGTTCTTTGAGTCTGTCTGATTCTTTCACCACTTTCCCCTCCTTTTCTTTCTTTCCCATCAATGATCGCTTTAATTCTGAATTCGCTTGGATTAGGGAATTCTTCTCGGCTCGCTCATCGTACGAAAGCTTACGAAGTTTATCGACCTCAAACTGAACGCCAGTTTTCTCCCTTTGCGCGTGCTCTAATTTCTCTTGAAGGTCGCTGACCGCTGACTGCAGTGCCTCGTTCTTCCTGGTAGCGTCTTGTACACACTGTTTTAGAGCGGTTATTTCAGCATTTAATCTGTTCTTCTCTCTTAGGTAATCAAGAAGATGGCCTTCGCCCTTAGATCGCTCCTCCTCCAGGCACTCTTCTAGACCCCTGATGTTGCTTCGCAGTTCTTCAAGGCGGTCTTTCAACATCTCAGCTTCTTCTAAATCGGTTAACGTCAAATCACTTTGAGTTTCCAACTCCTGGGTGCTAACCGCAGGCTTCTGGCTAACAACACTCGTTGTTCGTCGCTTTTCCGACCTTCCACACTCGTTAACTAACCGCTTGAACCTTTCAACTTCAACCAACGATTCGTTGAGGATTTGCTTCAGCAGTGCTTGAGTACCTTCAGATCGCTTGAGTCTCTTAGCAAGCCTGTCTCTCTCTTTCCAAGCGTCGTCTAACTGTTTAAGGAGATCCTTGTTTTCCTTTGTTGACTTTTCTATAAAGCTTCTTGTGCGATCTTTTGACCTCTTAGCGATTTCTTCGTCAGACCCACTCCGTCGGCTCTCTTCAATATTGTTCTTCGCTTTACTCAGCAGCTGTGATGTCTTAGCAATTGCATCGAGCATATCAGACTCCGCCTTCTTGAGGCTTCCTTTGAGTTCTACCACTGTAATGAACGAAGATCTGTTCTTCTCCATGGATATGAGCGACGAAAATTCCTTTCGCATTTTGTTGTACTCTTTTTCCATGTCTTCAATGGTAGATTGGAATAGTTTCCGTTCTTGCTCGTGGAGTCGCTCTTTCTGTCTCAAAGCCCGGAACGCATCAGAAAGTTCGAGCTGCAAATCAAACACTAAGTCTCGCGCCTTTCTTAACTCGCTTCTTAGTTCTTGCCCCCGGGCTTCCAGAGTCTGTATTTCCTTTCTGGCATTGTCAAGTTGAATAGACTTTACTGTTCTCTCTAGGTTACTTGGTTCTATTTCCGACGAACCCAATTTGAGCTCAGAAACTTTAGATGGTTTGATTTCCACTCTCTCGCATTCCAAAACATTTCCAGCCGACGCACGTCGGATTCGTTCTTCAATGAGCAAGCTTTGAGACCGCTCTCTACCTTGAGCTGCTTGGAGTTCTTTCCTGAGTTTGCTTTCTTTTTCCTTGGTTAGATCCAGCGCTTCTTGAAGCCTGTTGTTTGCCCGTCTTAGGCTTTCCATTCGCTCTTCTTCCTCGCATCTTTCTTTCATGGTTTTGTACAACTCTTCCCGAGCGGCCGCCAGATGGGCTTCCTTTGACTGAAAATCTCGCTCCTGGTCAAACCTTGTTCGCTTGTAATCGACTATTGCCTCTTCAAGCGATCCGATCCTCCGCTCCTTCTCAGCTATTTCGTTCTTCAGTTTGACTAGTTGGTCTTGATAGTCTTTATCCGTCTTTTCAGCTGGGATCTCGTCAATGCCTTGCTTTTGTAGCTGCCCTGTTCTTTTGTATTCCGCTATTTCTTCTTCAAGCGATGTAATTTTCTTTCCTTTCTCGCTCAATTTCGCCTGAATTCGATCAAGATGAACGTGAATTTCTTGCTCTCGCTCGTAAGTTAATCTTTTGTGTGAAGCAAATTCATCTTCAAGGGATTCTATCGTTTGGTCTTTTTCTTTCACCTGTCTGCGTAGCTGTTCAAGTTCTTCAAGGCCAGTCTTAGGAACTTCTTCGTGTGTTCCTCGTTCGAACTGTGCTGTCTTGTACTTCGCAATTTCCTCTTCAAGAGATATAATCATTGCGCTCTTCTCGTCCAGTTCCTTCTGTACATGATCCAGTTCGTCGTAAAGATCCTTCTGAGCCACACGTGATTTCCACTCAGCATCTTCTTTGGCGACAGTCATCTCCTCCACAGCCAAACGTAAAGTTGAGTTTTCGTTCTTTCTTTCTGCTAACTCGCTCATTATCTCTTGCTTTTCAAGGTTCATTTTTTCCAGCTTGCTTTCCAACTCTTTCACTCTTTCTTTAGTTCCAATCAACTCTCCCTCAAAGCGTTTTTTAACTTGTAAGTCTAATTCGCTTGTGAGCCGTGCCAGTTCTTGTCTGCTCTTCTCTAATGCGTCTTCCAACTTTTTCCCTTCTTCCAGTACCTCAGAATATTCTTTCTCCTTAGTTTTAATTTCTTCGTGAAGGAGATTCTTGTCCTTAAGTAGAACTTCCAGCTTTCTACATAACTCTTTGTTTCCGTCTACTAAGGACCCAATTTCTTCCTTGAAATTTTTTGAACTCTCGTCAAGCTTGTCTTCTAAACTTTCTTTCTCCTCTATTAAAACATCCACATTTGTTTGCAACTTCTTCGTCTTTGACCTCAACTCACCGATAATCTCATTTAGCTCGTCCTTCTCGTCGGTTAGTTCTTCTATTTCTTCACGTAAGTCTGCATTCATCTCTCGCTCCTTCGCTAACAAGTCTTCGACAGCGCTCTCGTCATCTGGTGCTGACTCCAAACCAAATTCTATTTCCACCCCTGTTGAAAGTAAACCTCCCTCAGTACTTGCAGTGATTTGTTCGCCTTCACTCTGGGGAAAGTCCCCAGCGTCTATGTGATCGCCACCGGCGATTTTTTCCTTCAGAGTCCCGTACTGTACTCTAAGTCTTCCCATTTCCTCTTCGACGGTTGCTCTTTCGTTCATTTCACGTCGAAGCTGCTTTTCAAGAGCGCGTTTTTCTTTGCGAATTTCTTCCTTGTCAACTTTATCATCGACCAACTTTTGTGAGAAAATTTTCAGAGCCTTGTGTTCATCTGTTAGTTTAGCTAAGTCCTTCTCCAGTGTTTTCCTCTGTTCTAAGTCCTTCTCAAGGTCTCCCTTTTTCTCGTTAGCTTCATCCAGTTGCTTTTGTAAAGTTGCACACTGATTTTTTAAACTCTGGAACTCGTTTTCTATCCGTTCTGTTTCCGTCTTCATTCCAACCTGCAACGTTTGTTCCTTATTCTGAGCTTCAACAAACGCTGAATTCAGGGAGGCCATTTCCTTTTCAATGGCTTCCAGCTTCTTCGTCAGCTTTTCGTTTTGCTCCTTAGTGTTTGTGATTGTGGCTTCGGCCTTTTGTAATTTGCTCTCTGCAGCTCCCAATGACCTTTGCAATTCCTCTTTCTCCTTTTTTAGTTCAGCGTATTTGCTTTTACATTCCTGGATAACTTCTTTCGAATCATACAGTTCCCTTTCAATGTTCTCTAAGGAAGAAGTCTTCTTCGCCAGCTCTTCCTTTAGTGATGTGATCTCCCAGTTCGATTTCTTACACTCATCCTCCAAGAACGTTTTGGTGCAGTTTAAATCGAGTAATTTTTTCGCCTTGTCCTTATTCTTGCCCTCAAACTCCTTTAAGTTTTTCTGCAGTAGCTGCTTCTCAATGTCGTCATCCGCTATGTGCTTTTTAAGATCGTCTTTTTCTTTCTCGTGTTCGACTATCGTTCCCTTCATTTCCTCCATCTTAGCTTCCAGCGCTTTCTTCCTTTCCATTTCCTCATTCAACTTTGTTTGCAGATTATTTATTTCCTCGACTGCTTCTTTACGCGATTCCTCAGCCTCGCTGCAGTGGTTTTCGAGCTCCACAATCTTGCTTTTCAACTCGTCCACAACTTTGAGCAAGTCTGTTAGAGCGATGTTTGAGTTCTTGATCTCCTGCTTGAGGTAGTTTAGCTGTTCATCCTTTTCTTCCACGTCCTTCTTCCATTTCACCTCATTTTCTATGCCAATCGTTTCAAACGACACAATAGAAGCAGCTTGCGCTTCTATGTTAGACTCAAGTTCATTCTTCTGATCTCGTATTTTGATATTCTCCTCCTCTGCTATCTTCAAGCGCTTTTCAAGTTCGCGAGATTTGTTTACAGCCATCATAAACGCCTTCTTTTCCTCTTCGAGCCGATTGACGCAAACTTGCAGGTCAACATTCTTCTGTTCCTTTAAATGTTCCAGCTCTTGCGTCAAGGTGACAACGTTGTCCTTCTCCCGCTGTAGTTCCTCGAGCAATTTCTCAGAACCGTTTTTCGCCTTTTCCAATGCAACAGCCACCTCCGCTTTCGTTAGACTCAACGATTCTGCCTCTTTCTCTTTATTTTCCAACATCTTCGTCTTCTCAGTCGCTTCAGCAGTTACAGCAGCAATTTGGTGCTCTTTGTGAGCCAATGCAGCCCCAAGCTTTTCCTTCTGTAAGCTAAGCTTTTCAATGAGACTACGGACGTCGCTGATTTCACGGGACAGTCGCACTTCATCATACCCTTGCTTGGACTGTGAGGGCGATTCTTCAGCGCTCTCTTTGTCTAGCGCCTCTTGCAGTTGAATCGTCAGCTCCGTGCGCTCCTGTAGAAGCTGTTTCTTGTCGTCTTGTATCTCACGTTTTGAGGTTTCGGCTTTCGTGAGCCTTGCTTCTAAGGATGCTTTCTCCTCCAAGAGAGCTTCAACGAATTCACAGACGTCTTGCAGAAGATTTGTCTCTCCTTGTGGTGCCTCTTCAGATTGTTTTTCTGAATTATTCTTAATTTGTTCCTCGACAAAAGCGCGCATATCGGATGCTTGATTTTTAAAACCCTGAAGCTGATCTCTCATGGAATTACTTTCCATCTTTGTTTCTTCTAAATTTCGTGCGAGGAATTCCTTGTCCCCTTGGAGTGTCTCCAAGCTTTCTTGAAGCTTTTCGTTTTCTTGTGATTTCGCCTCTAATTCTTCTCTTAGGCCTTTCCCTTTTTCTTTCAACTCTGAAACTTGTGCGGATAAATTGCCTTTTTCTTCCTTAGCGAGTTCTAAATCGTCCTCCGTGTTGACAAGTTTGGTTTGGACCTCTTTCAACGAGCTTTTTAAGTTTTCAATTTCATCGTTCAACGACTTCGTTGTGTTTTCCAACTCCTTTTTCAGCCTTAAGATGCCTTCACCTTCTTTTCCTTTCTCTGTTTCTGTTCTTGCCAAGCTCTCCTCAAGGGCTTTGTAGTCGTTCATAATTTGCTCTTGTTTGATTTGAAGGGCTTCTTTCTCTGATTTCATGGACGCAACCAGCGCATTAAGGTCTTCGTTGCCTTTTTCCACGCCTTTCAATTTATCTTCCAAGTTGGTAAGTGCATATGATTTCTTTTGAAGCTGCTCTTCAAGAAGTTCCATTTGCTCTAAAAGCCTTGCGACCTCTTTGGTCCGCGTGTCACTTTCCCATTCAGTTCGCTCTTTTTCAGCACTCAGCTCGGTGTACTTTTGCTCAAGGTTCTTGACCTCCTCAGTGCGTTTTGCTGACCATTTGTTCGTCTCTTCATTCGTTGCTTTCAGGGTTTCATAAGATTTTTCCAACGCTTCGACCTTTTCTCGAGATTCTTTGGCTTCGTCTTGTAGAGTATCCTTCTGCATGTTCGAAAGCTGAAGCGCCTCTGTCAACGCTTTGTTTTCTTCTACTCGTTTTTGTAAATCCTCCTGAAGTTGTTCAATTTGTTTGCGTTTCTTATCCAAGGCGGCCTGAAAATGTTGTGCGGCTTCCTGCTGATCGCCAGGAGGCACACTTTCCAGTAACGGACTTGTCTCAGTAGGACCAAACAAATCTTTCTCCTCTCCGGAAGGCTCTTCAAAAGCTGTTTTGTCAAAGTTCGTCACCATTTCGTAAACGAGAGGGCTGCTGCCGTATTCTGATGCCACTTCCACTTCTATCGCAACTTCAGACGTTTTCTCGGTTTCATCAAGTTCGAGATCCTCGATGGAGGCTATGGGGGCTTCTTTCTCCTTTGGAGTATCTCCGTGTGAGGAGCGGTGGCTCAACTTGAGCTCCTCTATCTGTTTCTTTAGTTCATCGTTCTCCACGTGTAGACGTAGAATGACATCTTTCTCATCTTCTTTACTTGCCTCGCTTGTGTCCTCCACACTCTGATCTGCTTCCACTTGAGCTCCAGTCACCTTTTCTTTCCACTTAGCCTCAGATGTCGTCAGCATTTGAAGCTCGGTGGTGGTTTCTAGGAGTGCTTCCTTGACAGCATCCCGTTCCTCTACCATCCTACTGAGTGACTTCTTTAAGCTTTGAACTTCCGCTGATACCTCAGACAACGACTTGCTGCTTTCGTGCTGCTTGCTTAAAGCATCTTCCAACTGACACTGCAGGCCCTCCTTGCTTTGATACACGTTTTCCAAAGCGTCAGCTAAATTGTTTTTCTGTTGTTTGATTTCGTCCATTTGCTCTGACATCGCTTCTTTCTCCTCCGTGAGTTTGGTGATAAAACTCTTCATCTGTCTTTTCTTTTCGTCAAGTTCTCGTACGTACCTCTGCAAAGACAACTTCTCAGTTTGAGAAGTGTCCATTTTCACTTTCAAATTTTCGTGGTCACCTTTCACTCTCTTAACCTCCTTTTTGAGAAGGAAGACTTCTTGTTGGACTTTTTCAAGGATTGAAAGGATGTTGCCGCCCTGCTCTTCCAGTGATGTCGACTGTTTCAGCTCGGTATCGAGATCTTCACAGCAACTGTCTTTGTCTTTATCAGTCAGGACCTCATAAAGTTCTGACAACTTCGCGTAAAGCGATCCCATTTGCTGCTTGGCTTTGTCGATATCGTCAACCCCAGAGACAGCCGTTTCTAGTTCGCTTTTCGCGCTCTTATAGTTTTCTTTCAACTGGTTCAGTTCGCTCTCTAAAGTTTGGACCTTTTTCTCCAAAGCTGTCTTTTCCTCGGTGACTTCATCAAGGGATTCGACCAGTTCTTCCTTTTCTTCGTGTGCTTCACGTAGGCAACCTTGAAGCGTATCCGTCACTTCTTGGTTCTTTCGAAGCTGATGTCTGTTCACTGTGGCCTCTTTCTTTAGCGTGGATACAAGGTCTCGGAACTCCTTCTCGTTTTTCCTGCTTTCCTCAAGATCTTGTTGAATTCTTTTGTTTTCCTCTTCCAGCTCTTGAACGCGTTCTTGTAAGGTTTTCAATTCATCTTTAAGTTGAAGCGATTTTGTCTTTAAATCGTCCAGAGAAGAACCATCTTCGCTGTCTTGCACACAACTGCTGGTGACAGTGTTGCCGTTCATAAGATTTCCATTTAAGTCTCTTTCTTGGTTGTTTGAATCATCTCGTTTGTCGTGAGATGACAGTTTTGTTGTCGTCAAATCTAATCCTTTAGCGGTGTTGTATTCGTTAATTGTACTCTTGAGTCTATCGATTTGCAACTCAAGTTTTTCGTTCTTCTCAAGTTGGTGGTAGAGCGAATCAAGTAAACACACTTTCTCCTCTTCTAGGTTTGAATTGTCGGACTTCAGAGTTCTTATAACATTCTCCAACTCTGTTCCGCGTTTGGTAAGGCGAAGGATGTCTTGTTTAAGAAACTCGCAACGCTCGACCGAGCTCTTCCGAGATGGTTCCATGTTATCACTATCGCCCCGCTTTGTCTTCAGAATAACCACCTCTCTCTTAACATTAATATAACGGTCCTCGATATCTCTTTTATCCACTTGAAGTTGCCGTATCTGATTTCTTTGTGAGTCGATCAGCTCTTTGCATGTCTTGATTTCAGTCAGGATGTTTGAGTTATGAATTTTTTCGGCAGTGTCCCCAGGGAGACACGCTTCGGTTGTTGAACTATGTACCGCCTGACTATTGATTTCATTGAACCTTTGTACTTCAGTACCTAAGTAGTCCACAGCGTCCTCAAGAGAGTCCTTCCTTTCAATTTCATCAAGTACCGATTCTAAGTAAGCCGCATTTTTTTTCGACAGCTCAACAAAGCTGTTCCGGAGCTTTTTGTTTTCTTCTGTCAGAACTTTGCATTTACTTTCGATTTCTTCTTTTTCTCGGTGTAAATGATCCATTTCGTCGAGGCTGGAATCCAAGGCATCGGTTATTTGACTTCTCAACTTGTTCACGCTATCTTCGAGCGCCCGCTTTTCCTCCGTCAATTTCGAATTTTCCTCTTCCATCGATTTGCTCTCTTCTTCCAACTCGAAGTATTCAGTTTGCAGATCGTTTAAGCTCTTCTTCAGTTCTTCGAGTTCGTTGGAAAGCGTAACGCCTTGATTCGCCATTTGACCCAAGATGTTCATTTTGCACTGAATCGCCACATCACACATGTCCAAATCGCTGTTTGTATCGGTGGAGCTCTTTTTACTTCCGCCATTCGATTGATTTTGTAACCTATGTACCGTCGCAAGTAGAACTTTTCTTTCTTTCCGTAGGGTGACAACCTCAGACAACGCAAACCCGTCTTCTTCTGTTTCACCAGGTCTGCATTCTACACTTGTGAGGGAATCCAGTTCTTCGTCCATTTGCCCTCGATCGTTTAATTTGTCCTTAATCAGTTTCAGTAGCTTTTTAAACTTGAGATTTTCTAATTCCAACTTTGAGCGATCATTCTCAAGCCTTCGAATCAGTCCCTCGTGATCAAGGATTCCCCCGTTGCTTTGAAGCTGGTTTCTCAAAAATTCCATCTCCTTCGCCCACTTCTTCTTCTCCTCGTCGTTTTGAATTTTCTCTTTCAAGGACAACTTCTGGTCATCAGGCTGATTGTTGTTTTCTTCACAGGACATCTCATTGAAGCCATTTTCTCTCTTTCTTCCAAGTGTTATCAACTCTCGTACCTGGTCAAGATATCTCTCCAGCACTTTAACTTCACAATTTACATCAGAAGTACTGTCGTGGAGTCTGGCGATCAGTTCTGGAGTGAAAGGGTCCCAGTTTTTGCTGTGCTCTTTTGAAGCCTCTGTTTCTATGCAAACTGTTTCGTGCAGAGATGTCAGCTGTGACTGAAGTCTCCGGCCTATGTTCGCCATTTCAGACGTAACTTTATTGAGCTTTACGCTTCTTTCCGGAAGGGGTTCTATCTCTGATCCGTTGACACCATTCTCGGTTGGTTCCAGCAGTTCGCTTGCATGTTCAAGTTGGTCGTTGAGCGTTTGCTCGATGTCTGTTCCTTGTTCGGCTTTTCCACAGTTACTACAAATAAAAGAGTAAAGACAACGTAAAATTATTAGACACTACAACACATAAGATGCAACTTGGAGGAAGAGCACTTCTAGGCGGTTGGGATATTACTCTAACGCACGGTCGGCAGGGGTACCCTCACCCGGATAGAATTTGACAGGAGAAAACACATAAGCTGAAGTGTGGATGACATTTCCATTATTCTAATTCCCCTAAACAACAAAATGTCGTTCACGCTTCAATTGAATTGTAATAATTGATTTGTTTGCTTTAGCTCCAAATTATAGTCAAATTGCTTTATTCTCCAAAGGATTGCCCTTGGTTTCTTGGATTCAATGTTTAAGAGTTCATACTGCTTATTGTGGTTGTAAAACATGTCTCAGACGCTAATGGATCTTTCTTGTTAGAGCCGGCGTTGTATCAGCTCCGTGATACACGTTCAGATTTTTCTTTGGTGCAACACAGTTTCAAGTATGAGGTTCGTGAGGTGCAATCATCTCCAAGTCGAAACTTCACAAAATTATAAGTCTGTTTTCTGTAAATTCTCCGTCTTAATACTTTAATACTTTCTAAGCTATGTACGGCATTGTCATTTTGCAAGGAACTAACACAAATCAAGTTATGAAATGATAATCTTATGATAATGTTAGGTTTCCCAACATCCGCTCATACTCCTAAGGCACTGTAATTCAAATCAACCATCGAATCGCTGTGCTATAATACTCTACGAGCGATTTCGTCGACTCGATGATGCAGATTATCCTAATTAAGAGCTTTGGAGAATATTAACAAACAGATTATCTCGAGACTAACCTCGTGTGCATTTTTTCTAGCGTGTCGTGGTCTTAGAGCTGATGAAAAAGGCATGCTGGTTTTGTGTTCCCTCAAGCTGTACACAAATGGCGTAGTTTATAAATGTTGTACAAGCTTCAGAAATGTTATGTTAACAATGCCATATTATCCTAAACAAATTAGGCCATCAATGCCGTGCACTCGAGTTGAAAACAAAGGGTACGTTGCCTGAACAATTGAGTTTAATACCTCATCCGGCTCTCTTTGTTTTATTTACCCCCGTATGACAAGGGAAACTTTCTGACGCTTTTAGCGCTACAGAGAAAATCAAAGAATTTACGTCATGCTTGGAAAATCATCCTATCAACGGTGTGAAAGTATAATTGCATTCAACATGCATGTATTGGTTAAATGTCACCCAACTGGATAACGAACCTTGCGTTAAAACTATACGTTATTTGTAGTTAAAACTATAAGCGCTCCTTAAAACGTTTTCTCATGGTTAAAGGGGTTATGTCACTAAATTAATCAAAGGCTCCCATGAGCCAGCTCATGGATGAGGAACATAACAATACTTTGAATTTACAACAACTTTATTTTCTAAAAAGATATGTGTAAGAAACCTGTACATTCGTTTGTGTTTTGTGGAAGCACATCCTTTTCAGACACACCTCTTGGTAAAAGAACCGTTTACGCGCTAATATTTTCCGTAAAATTACGCAGTTGATTGACAGGCGCCAGAAGCATTACATTAGACGAAATTGACAGACGTAATTTGAACCGACGATGGAAAACAAATATGCAAATTTGTACACGGACCATTAAAATAATATTCAAATGTGATCGCTTTGTTAAGAAGTGTAACAGGCAAGTTAAAGTTTCTTACTGGTCGACGGCTCATTTCAAGTTAGTTTTATAAACGTTTTTGGTCGTAATAAAATTTCCGACTATTCTGAACGCGAGATACCATCATAATATTTTGTGAAAGTCCTGAGGGAAATTAGTCACGCTTTACAGTCACAATGTTTTTGAGCGATTCGGGGTCCGGCACAAACCTTTTGCTTTGTAAGGTGAGATATTCAACTCCATCTATTTATGCTTTGTGCTACAATTAACTTGACTTTCCAAATATTTTGTTGTTCGAACAGATTAGCTGTTATAGCTGCTTGTCAGACCAAATTATATCCTCACAGAGAAAAATATTTGCATGCTTGTGGTCCTTGTGTTTTTGTCAAATGTTGACAAAGTGTTATACTGATCGTTTAAGCCAAGGGATATAGCCTCTCTAAACAAGATCATATTTGCAATTGAGTGTTCACCATGAAAAGAGCGTCTTCAAAAATACTTCATTACGTACCTGCTTAAATCGATCATATGTTGCTCATAAATCAAATGCGTTTGCTTGCCAGAATTCGGTTTTTTGGCTAGAAAGTCTTTATCCTGTTTCCCTTTTTTGCCGATTTTCTTCATTCTTCCTTCTTCCATCATATTGTGGCAAAAAAATCTCGATTACTTCTGCCCCAGGTACCGCACAGTGATAAGCTTTATAGTTGCTTTTGCGATATCTCGAAGTTCATTTTCGCTGCTCTGAAGATTTCAAAGTTCAATTCTCGCAACTCGTGTTCTTCATCTTATTAACTTTATCTGATCACTGATCCTTAAACAAAATAGACCTTTGTTGAGTTGGAAAATCGAAACCAAAAATCGACGCCATGAACATTAAACACGTAAACAATATTTGCAGAGCAAAATTCTCCGCCTTTGTACTACACCCTGAAATTTGCAAACGTTGGACCAAGAAGACTATGGAGACAAAAGCAATACTTACCAGGGGAGGGACCATAAGAAAGTTTAATGAATAAATTAATCAGAATCGAGTGAGTGAGTGAGTGAACGAATGAGTGATCCCCTGAGTGAGTGAGCGAAATTCAGACCCACAACAAAACCTCATGGCATGACTACGTCATCCATGAGCTAAAAAGGGCATCATGATTTCGTTTCCAAGTTTAAAAATCAACGGTGGAGATGAGCTAATTTATACTTCGAATGTGTCGGAATATACTTAACTTTATTTCTAAGTGCTCTCTTAGTGCTTCTAATTCAACAAACCTCAAGAGATTAACGGAAAACCGAAGGAACGGTCTAAAGTTGTGAAACTCCTCTATCAAAGAAGTGAAACTATAAAGATACGTCCTTGGCCACGGATGGTCAGAATTTGGAAGTATTTCAATTTGAAAAAAGCTGGACCGGGCTGATGACCCTCTGGTTTGGCCAAAACCACCATAACTATGCATTTCGTATGAAAGCACAAAGCTATGATTTCCCTCCAGATACTCAAAGTCGAACGCCCCATGAATTGTAGTACTTTAGAATTTTAGTCCGAGACTCCATCTTCCACAGCATAACAAACAGCGCTAAAGGAAATTAACTGGTAAATAGCCATCTGCTTAAAATAAGGCACCAGCAAAATTTCGCACTTTAAAGATGAAAACAACATCTTCACAGACCCAGGATTTGACTCAGAGAGAGATGCGGTCAAAAAAACTTCTATTTCGAGTTGGAGGTGTCCGAGACTTTTTTATCCGATCGGGTAAACCAAGTCTTATTGCCCAAAAGGAGAATTGTATTAAGGGAAAAAAGTATAAAAGATCGAAAATAAAGCACCCAACAGTTTTTGCCTCTTCAATGGCTAAAGCACTGGTTAAAGCAAACGTGAAGGCAGCTTCATGTTCTCATCAAAGACCAAATTTCTCAGCACAAGCTCTTTTTTTTTTAATTTGTAGCCAGCTAATTCAATTTACGGCAGTTTTCATTTTGCATATTCGCACTAATGTTCGCAGGCACTTGATTTCGTGAAATCATTTTACGACCATGTACGTAAGCATCGCCATAACAACAATATACTGAAACTGAATTTGACAGCAAGTCCACCCAGGATAATGTTATTCAGTTCATGACAATTTATTTTACGCGGGCACTTAATTTTGTGAAATCGTTAGCGTTACCATAACACCAGGAACAACAACAACAACAATATCTAACAACACTATATTCCGACAAACTGAATTTGACAACGAAGCCACACGAGGCAAATATTATAAGCCACTAATCGTACCAAGGGTACAAAAACCAATGCAAATGAAATCAAACCATAAAGAAAAAATTTTACCGGGCGAAAACTGAAATTCAAACTACCGAATAACATTTATTTCCGTCGACACTGATCTTTTTCTAAAAAGAACATGCTCGTGCCACTTGTAATTGAAGATAACAAATATCGACGTGTATTGAAACATGTTTCTATTTTCTCAATGACCCAATATCTTAAAATAGCTTTTGAAAGACACTTAACAATCGTGCATTGATATCTATTCGCGGAGAAGCCTCTCAACAAAGAAGGGTTACGTAGAACTGTCTCCAGGACGTATTTTTTGTATTCTGGTTTCAATACGACTGGCGCGGGTCCTCCGATCGAAGCCTCGACGCCCTAACCACAACGCCGCCTGGATATTGTTTTTCGGTAACGATTGAAATTTTCTTCAGTGCCGATGAGATTGTCCCTTACAATACAGGACTTAATGAATCACAAATCCTTTTTTTAAATAAAATGGTTGAAGCGTCGAACTAGGGAAGCTATTGTAGCCTATTTGGCGACTATCGAGAGAGGATGTATCAGTTTTCCGCCTTACTGAAGATCAAATAACCTGTTTCAAAACGGAAAGTCTGAGTCTAAATGTGGTACACTAATTATCATCGACAGGTGACATGGAAATATTTTTCATTACACTGCAGGAAGTTTCTTTTTTCTGTACGAACGGAAAACCTCAGAATACAAAAACTCAAAGCTGTTGGCCAATAAGTGGTGATGTTTTTCTCTTTCGTTGAGTTCATTACGTTTTGTTTTGCTCTCTTTGTTTCTTTGTTTTTTTTTATAAAACGTTTCCAGTATAACAAGGTTGTCCTAAAAAATCCGGGTTTTTTCTTTCAAAAGAATAGTAAAAGGCGTGGAAAATAGAACGTAAGCGAAATTTAGTTTAAGAAATGTAACCGTGAAGGTATTCAGTGCTATTAATTTTCGATGACGGTCTTATATTATCGTTAGCCCGCTCATTGTAATTCTCCATTTTTTTTATTAAATGTTCCCCGTAAATCTGTCTTCGTTTTTGACGGCTTTCGTAACTTCTACAAAAACGCGAAAATTAAACGCATCAAGACAATTTAGTTCTAAAAGAATTCTACTTCTCAGGACATAGTTAATTATGACAGACATTAGGACAGCCACTTGTTTGTAGTCTGGTCTCGAAAGTATTGTTTGCTTAAGTATAAAACTCAACTAAAATATATTACCATCACAGTAGACAAGAACATAAGGATAGATTAGTACGTGGTTAGTAAATGTTTTAAGCCAGCAAACGAAATGAAATCTTCTACTTGACAAATGAAATTGCTATTGTAAACTGTCTACACGTTATAAGTATTGATGTAAAATACTGTAGTAACACGAACATACATAAGCTTGTTCCGTTCTTAACTTACCAAGAAAGAAATGTTGATCGATTTCTTTACTGCAGATTACCCGAGATAAAGCTGTTACGCGGCAAATGTAACCTTCTGCTGTTCAACAGTTTTACGACCGTTTAATGCGTGGTTTACGACGCAAGAAAAATTTCTTACTCTCCTCTAACGAAGACCGCGAAACCGATATCCAATACCGCCCTGATGACAATAATCAAAATATTCAACAGGAGCGGCAGTACTCGAGGGATCGTTTACTCGTCCGGCCTCAACTTCAGATCCAATATTTAAAAACAAAAAGTTTTTTTTGTAAAATAAAGTAGCCACTGTCACGAGCTGTCGTAAGCAATTATCCTCTCAGACGTAAACCACGTGTATAAATTGCAGACCTTTGTGCGAAGTTAGGTTTTGAGAATTGCTAATTAACACTTTTAATAAATTATTGGACGCGGAAATGTTTATGGTGAGCATAAGTGAAAGGGAGCATTGTATTCTCAATAACTCTCACTTTTTTGAGCGGCATATGGTTTCTACAAGACTTAAAACTCCATTTTGCTTTCACGTACGGGGTGCATACTGAATCTTGAAATCGCTAGAAGAAGGCTCGAGTATTGTTATTTCCTGTAGCAGAATGAACGCCTGAGGGCATCTCGCTCTGTTTTGCTGCCATACCCCGTCTTTTCGCGCCCAATTTTAGCAGCGCTGACGTGATTAATTTAAAGTCCAAAATCATAAGATTGAAACGCATAAACTAAGTATTTCGTAGACTAAATAAATTCGACAGTTTCGTATGGAAAACCTTGACGAGAACTCAGAAGATATTAGACTACACAGCAAGCCAATCCGAGGTTCAAGGATTTCTTAAAAATCCCACTTTACAACGACAACTTTAACTGAAGAGTTGAGTAAACTTAAGTAATCTTTCCTCAGTAAGACAATCCGGCAGTAAGACGATTATGGCGATATATAAATTCTAATGCCCAGACTCTGCCATTAGCTGGAGATATTAAAATGTTATGAGCTCAACGTGAAGGTATTCAGCTCTCAACAACTACAAAATTACCTGAACGAATGCCGCTTTTTTGAAGTCAGAGCTTCGCGATTTTTGAGACGAAACTGTCCTGCCCCGCTGCGAAACTACCATGTTATGATAAGAAGCTGTTAATTATTTTAGTGTCGAAGCGCAAAGGACGTGTAAATGCTGTTCTGTCGCCTTATCAGTTTCTGCTAATAGACCATGTCGTTTGCGGTGACACGTTTGCATTGTTCAATTCACGAATCAGTAAGCAAATGACACTGAATTTTCACTGTTTTGTTTTAATTGAGTCCGCGGACGTGGACCGAATTAAGTAACTAACCAAGTCTGAGACTCGTCTGAGGAAGTAATCTAGTTTAAGGAACTTGAAGAACTTGACTTGGATAGGAGTATAATCTACGTCATTTGAAGATATTTTTTAGATTTCTTGGTTGACAATATACAAGATTCTCTTGTGTGCAAATTAGCAGTATTGCTTATTTGTTCCTTTGTCTTGCGTTTAAGCCAAGTGCTTGCCAGTAATTATGTTATAGGCCAAGCGATAAGTGAAATACTGTCTTATTATGTTCGAGTTTGCTCGTACTATATATCGACGTGACAGGTTTGGAGTATTGTGAAACCGGCAGCTCGAATCCAACTTCTATGAAAAACAAACAGGCGTGTGAAAGAAATCACGGTTGTCAAAAGATTTTTGCCTGGAAGGCTTTAAACCAAAATCAACACATACAGACCAAAAAGTAGAGAGTGAAAGACAGGGCCAAGAAAGCTCAAAGTTTTATCGTGGAAGGTTGCTGTTTCCGTCGAAACTTTCCTTACCCACCCCCTTCGTCGCACTCTGGTGATAGTCTCCCCACCCCTCTATGGTAAGAAGTGTTGTTGTACGTTTTACCTTATAAATAAGCTGTACTTGTCCTAAGAGATGTTAAAACTCTACAACGCTACTTTGCGTTTTTATGTAAGTTACACTCTGAAAATCCGCAACAAGGGAAAGCAGCACGTTTCATTTCTTTACTTTAATGCGCTGTCCAAGCGCAAAACTAACGAAGGAGGTAAAAGTAACGCAGAATCGAAACAGGCGACAAACTTTTTGCTGACCGTGGAAAGTAACGAATAAACCGGCGGTGAAGATAAAATTGGAAGTTGTTTATGTTAAGTTGGAAAAGTACGAAGGATAATCGATTAAAATAGTTTTACTCCCCCCAAAAAAGCAAGATCGTTTTCAGTCATGTGACCAGCGGCCATATTGGTTCAGTGAAACAAAAGAAAGTATTTGCATAAAAATAGAGTTCAATTCCCAAAGGGTTAGCTTGGTACACCAATATGGCCGCCAATGTGCATATATATTACTCTTTTATTCTGTTTTCTTGAGTTTACTAGATTTATTTTATCCTATTTTGGGCCCGTGGATAATGATAAGTTATGGTACAGGAATTCGACAAAAAATGTTAACTAAGGAAGAAGAAACAATTCTTTCCAAGTTTTAGAAAGACTGAATTTCCTGTCGAAATGGGACTCAGTAGTCAAACAAAAACGTCGTTACGGTGTTTGTAGTGGCCGATATAAAGGAAACACTACATACAGTTTCTGCAGCATAAAGGAACCAAGAGTGTGGAACAGTAGGCCATCATATACGATCACCCGGAGTACAATGCTTCAGTGGTACACATTAATACACTTAGTTGAGATCTTCTTTTGCTTAAACATAGCGCCCGGTTAGCATGGCCCGCGAAGAGAGAACTGATTTCTCCGAGTTCTGAAGTTACGGATAGTTGAATAGATCATATGCCAAGATGCCGACAAGAATTTACTTAGGGGGGAGGGGGGGGGGTAATTTCCGGGGACTCATTAACCAACTGGAATTTTCAGTTTTTACTTGTTAAGTAGCTCCAAAAATAACCATAAACTGTGATGCTAGGTTCGTGCTCGGTTTAGAGTTTTTGCGTGGAAGACATAATTTGTTTTTGGAGCTCATATAAACACTGAAATGGAAACGCTGGCTGAGTTAACAGAAACGCACTTTCTCCGGTGTTTAGAAAGCCTCAGAAGAGTTAATTAAACTGCCTTTATCAGACACATCAGTGAATACGGAAAGGTCATGTCATGTCTAGTAAATTTACTAAATAATAATAATTTATAATGACTCTCTTGTATGTGGCCTGAATTAAACAGTTAAAGTTGGAAGATGGCGTGCCGAGAGATTACGTAACCGAGTGGAAGGCCTTTTGGGTGCAGTAGAAACTTCCTATTCCCCTAGAGTGTTTACACTGGTCCTTCCAAATTGTCTATTTCGTTCTTGTATTTCTTTTTCCAAATGTGATTTGACCGCAGCATCAGTACAATAATCAACAGCAACTCTTGATTTCCCTGGAGCATTCTTTCGACGTTTTGATTAATTGATATCGTCGCTTTTCCAATATCTTACTGTAGAACGGAAAAGGCCTCTCTCACTTCATTTTTCAGAAAGATTCAGATAACATTTTGTGTTAATGAGCTTTTTTCTCATGTTTTTATGTCTTTATGCCAAATACAAACAACACATCAAATACGTTCTCAGCTGCTTCTTTTGTTTGGACATGAAATGATTTGGTTATTCTCTCACAATTCCCTTAACAGCTATACGCCGTAGAGTCAACGTAAAGGCAAACGGAAAAACCTAGTTCGAGAGAAAATTTTAAAACCACTTGGACCAATTTTGGGCCGAGATGGCTAAAAAAAACTGCATCATAGGGTGTAGGGCATACTTATTAATATCCCCTACTGGTTCTAATCGCTTATACTAATCAATATGCGCCTCCTGACGATCAACACCAAGGTCGTCAGCAACAGACTGTAACGATTGGCCTAAAGCTACTTAAGGGTTTTTGAAGATTGCAATCAGTGTGCTCAAATGTTTCCTCTTCTGTCAGCAACATACTGAAAAAGTTATGTTCGAAAAGTTGACCATTTCACTCCCACGATCTCAATATTAATGTTCCTTACTGTCTGCCATACACTGCCAAGAATGTTATTTCTGAGAATATGGTGTTAAGTCACACAATATCTCCTAGCTGATTTTTTTCTTTATTCTCATCACCTGTCTGCTTGTTAATGTAATGGCATTGTAAAGAGAAATTACTTTTTGGTCACTCCTGGAGTGAAAGGGTAAAAGCACCCAAACGCGTGTACAGTTCGGTACCTCTCTGACACATGACAAAGACGCTTTCAAACATAGCGGCACAAAGTTCAGGTTGCCAATTCCTTTTAAAAGAGAATGTTCAGTACTAACAAAAGACTTTCTAGGAAGATTAAATGGTGGAATGACGGATGTCTTTCATCACAGGTTTTTTAGAATTCGGCTTGCGTGACATGAAATTGCCAAAGCTGATCGCTAGATTTTTTTCAAGCTGTTTAGTCTTGAATGAAACTGATAAAATTCCCGGAAAAGAGTCCTTTGAATCGCTCGGTTACTGGGTTTTGTTTTGTTACAGTGAAGGCAGTGAAAGTTGACTTAACTTAATTGTGTCTGGAGAAGACTAGGTATGATTTTGTGCAAGTGTTCTCTACGTACGTAAGTAACGGTAAAGAACCCCATCAAAGTGAAGTTAAACTATTAGGGTAAAGAGGAGAAATACCTTAAGAACACATCGATTTACCTCTTTTGGAATCAGTAGAGTGGGTAACATCAACGCAACCAACAGGTTCAAGTGGCAACAGAGAAGGTAGGTATCCTTACTGGTTGATAAATACCGTGTCTAATGGGAATACGTGAATCTGATTGGCTCATTCGTGGTTGAATAAATCGCTGATAGCAGTCAAGGATAGCGCAGTGTGAGGCCTTACAGATGTTGTCTTTGCAGATACTTTGAGGGTGGCGTTTTCCGACTACTATCGTTTTGTTTTCGTTTGCGTTTTCTGTGAGCGATCGCCAACTCACCTCTTCGAGTACTGGTTAACAGAAAGACGGCCCAGAAAGCTGTTGACTAAAACACAAGCGTATCGCGACACTGGCAAACGTTTTTGCAAGAAAGTGCGTCCATTGGGTTACCTGGCTGTAACCCACAAGGGAATGCATGGATGTGGATGGCCAAAAGGAAACATTTTGGCAGCAAATTTTTTAAGGCAACCAAAGGAACATCGTAGGCAATGTAGCGTTGAGAGATAACAATCATTAGCTTTGGGGCATCCGTTAAACAACAGGAGGGAACCATGTCAAAGGTCATGTCACGTGTCGTGACAATGGCGTCTAGAATTTTTACTTAATTACATACCTTCTTGACTGTTTGGCATAAAAATAGAAAAAAAAAACAAAACATATCTATGGGTTATACCCACTAGGTGGTAACAAAGGGTCTAACACTGGTCTAGCGAAGCTGGCCAAATCTTCTTTTGTTTTACGCGAGTCAAGACTTGATGGGGAATGCAACTCTTTGCTCATATTTTATCCCCATAATGCTCTTCGTAATAGAATTATAAAGACACTGCTATTTACAAAATTAAGTAGGTAGTATGTGTCCGTCATTTTAGTGGTTGTCTTTGTTCTCTGTACGCCCTTCAAATTGTAGCATCACGAGTTTCACAGTGTCTTGTCTCTCGAACAAAGAACGCACTGACATTAAATTTAGCGCGAAGATTTATGATGCGAGAAGAATGGCTTTGCTTGATTTGCAGATTAATTTTTTAGTATTCTGGGGAGGTATACTAAAATGTTGATGGGGCCATACTTTTTTTTGCTTGAGCTTTTTCTAAAAACCTCAATGTTCCATGAACTAAATTAACTCTTTATGAAATAGTTTGTGAATAAGGACAATTAAATACCAAGGGGCTTTCTATGACTGGCCCACGTTACGCAAACTTTCACAAAATTTTAAGAACATTAACTGTAACCTTCTCAAAATTTTTTACCCACTATGTAAAATGTAAAAATGAAAAAAATGAAAGAAGGAACACAAGGATTTGCTTTGAAGAGCGCAGCTTAGGACAAACGTTGACCGAATGCCGGGAAAGTTCACGCTGAAATATTCTTGAGCTCCGATTTGCGGCATTCTTTTCACTCCTCGAAGAACTCGATTTTGCCATCTCAGTTTCCATAAAACTAAATTAAAGAGGGGAAACAAACGATGTCTTTTAAAGGTGTAGACTTAAAACTACACCTTTAAATGCGCTAGAATAATGGTCACGCTTTGGATTTCATACACAGACATGGAAGTTATAGCCAAATGACATAACAACTGTTTGATTATACAAACGAAAGGATCAACTAGTTATTTTTTAAACGCGAAAGACGAGCACCATGGCGCAAAAAGCACTGATGGGCACCACAAGATGTAGGAAACACCCTTGAAAACCGACAGAACTTTTATCCCGCAGCAAATGCGTTCAGGCTACAAAATCTACATCGAAAGCCTTTCAGCAGTCGTAGGTCATTTTGTAGAACAGTGCTCGACAAACCACCATGGGAAAGTTAAGTTGGGTACTAATGAAGAGATTGCAGGGAGATAAAATACGAAAATCAGGGACAGCGTGCAGAACGCAGTAACAAGTAGGTATTGAACAAAAGGCAACCACGCAAAGTAAACCGCAAGTACGACCCAGCCACTTGTCGGTCGAGACTCTCACTGGAAAATAAATCCACTGACTTACCTCGCTATCGCGTACAATGGGACATATGGGTGTGGATGGCAAAAAGGAAACATTTTGGACAGCAAATTGTTAATTATCAGTCATCTGCGGCCCAATACTGATGAAGCAAGTTACGAGTTAGAAACACTTGTTATGAAAGTGCTGATGCCAAAGTTCAATAAACAAAGAGCGTATTGTTGGGTCAGTAGTTAAGGTTTCTGATATCCTGATTAACATGCAAATTAACCCAAGAAGGCAATTTAGACGGAATTCGTAATTACCAATCGGCCTTGCACAGCTCAATTCATCATCACCATGACTGCAGTTCCGAAACGACTACATTATAGATCGCATAAACACTTTAAACCCTAAGAGTGACCATCATCAAATTCTTTCCTTGTAATTTTTTCAGGAACGCTTTACAAAACAGAGTGGTCACGAGAATTGAGGACAGGACCACATAAGATGAATTTGTTTGATTTTTTAACAGCGTCTCCCCACTACTTCTATAGGCGACGTGTAGGGGCAACAAATGAGAATTTAAATTTTGATCTTAGGGTTTTAAGGAGTTAAAGAACTAGAAGGGATACAACACAATCATTGTTCATGAAGGATTATGGTTCTTCACTATATTTTCTGCCTGCCTGACTTGTTTAAACTAATCACGTGGCATTAATGTTCATTCAAGCAGACAAATAGGCAGGCGGTGGTGCCTACCAAGCAAAAATACGCAGACAGGTAGAACCAATGCAAAGACAAAAAGATCGGAGTCATTTTTCATCGTATCTTTATCTTCTATTTCTATCCGCCGATCTTTCATTTCTTTGTCTAGCCTTAAAGGTCAGATTTTTGAATAATGAACAGACTAAACCAATTATTCGAAATGTCAGCCTCAATAGATAGCTTCAATGGAAAAAATTTAATGTGTTTAAATCTAGAATTTAAGCGAATTAGTTATAGTACCCTCTTGATTTCCCTGCGCATCCATCAGCTGATAGTCTGCCGACAGAAACAGTCTATCCATAAAAAGTCCCCGACATTTCGGCCATTAGGATTCTTGTATTCGCATCGTAAATGAACGCGCCCACTGAACCGCCCTGTTGGTGGAAAAACAATACGACTCCGTGGTAATGCAGGTATAAACAGCGCAAATTCGGTGCGACTTTCCACAGTGCTTTGATTAAGAGAAAGTATCTAAGTCAGGAAATGGTGGCCGCTAAACAAAATTATGACGTAATGTTAGAAACTAATTGTTTACATCCGTTTACAAATTTCCAAGCCAAAACGTGCCAGTTACGTAACCATACTTAATCACGTTTACTGATTTATCCAGAAAGCCGCGTAGGCACGAATAACAACTATGGGTCAGCTTTTGTTTATAAAATACACCAACTGTGTGTAGCTAGTGGAGTACCAATTTTGTGTCACACACGCAACAGAAGAATAGTTATTTATATAGTTTTATCGTTTATTGGAAGCGATACTATCATAGGTGAATGAACTTAGTTCATATGTTCATAGGTATCTATGATAATGTTCACCACAAGAAATTTGAGTCGTAACACTCAACAGTTTCGACTGCAGAATCTGAAATCGTATATCTTGTAAACTATAATTTTCAAAACGACACAGAGGAAAGAAAAGCATAATTTGGGATTACACTTACAGAATCTGATCCGATTTAACATCACAGTAAAAGAACTGATTCAAAGTTATCATTTAAATGTTCACTCTGGAAGTTTATCCCCATACTGAGAAAAAACATCGTATTGCTCCGAATGGTCACATTTTAGGAATTCGAAACAGCACCGCAGGAAAGCACTGCTCGAAAGCTTTCACATGAACAAATACTTTCCACGATTTTTACCATCAACTCGGCTTTCATTTATACCCCCCCTCGCACAGCGCTTTCGAGCAAAAAGGAACTACTTCATTTGAATGGCAACACTTAACGAATTCATCCACAGACTCAAAACTTAGTACCGCCTTATAAAGCATATAAAAAATTCCACCACAAGAAAGTACTACTAAAATAGCTTTCCTTTGAATGTTGCAACTTCTAGATGATATCAACAGTGACACAGGTGGCCCCAATTCAAAGTGAGTGAAAGAGTAAAATCGCCAACTCACCTATACCATCAGCTCTGTTTCTCTCAATTGTGGGAAAATTTACGCGCATGCGCTCTGCTCACCCTAATGGGGTCACTACGGGTCAACAAGCTTCTTTGCAAAGTAACTAAACAACGCAGCTCGGCCCCAGTCTCTTTCCCACGGAGAATAAAAACGACAAAGAACCGAGCTTATGTTTGTTTGTTTTTTTTCACAATGTTTTTCGCATCGTTTCATTGTTTCACTATTTTCTCCAAGTACTCCTTGTTTCAAATCTCGGTTATAATGAGCAGTAGATGAAAACTCACACGTTCTTTTGGTTTCAAATGTTTGGTAGTTAGAAGTGTTTGAAATGTCTTCATGTTTTCGTTAAAATTGTGGTGATTATTTAAAAAACGTGCTCAGTATGTCTCGTTTTCACAATAAACATGTTAACCACATGTAAGTAAACATAACCTTTCTCAAATAGGAATAACCCGCGATGCATTAGTTAAACGCACGTAACGTCAGGCGGTAAAGAGCCATTCGCTAGACTGGAAGTAAACCGCTTCTAAGTTAGACAAGCCGGGTTTTTATGCAAGGTCTGCTAGTTACACGAATCCCAAAGCATAAGGTCTGGTTCACACCGGTTAACCTCATATAGACGACCTCAGATTCTTCTATAAGTCGCTTTGCGTATGTTGTGTTTCTGCAATGCCGCTCTGCTCTTTTGTTCACACTCAGATAACTCATATAAGACTCCAAGTATGAGGGCGGCATGCCGGGTCAAGTTTAACTTGGTTATCAACATGTGTCCTCTCGTATCTGTTCCCACAAATTTTTCATAACACAAGTGGAGAGAATTTGTTTAAACATCAACCCAACTCAGATGTGGTGATCATTGCCTATATTCTCATAGTTTTGCAAGGATAAGTCAGATACTGATCATTAGTGTGAGCTGAGAAGAAAGGTGCTCACCGGTTTCTAGCACTTTCCCGCTGTGTACTTCGATGGGTTATCACAGCAAATTTTTATACGTTTTTACTTTTATATAGTTTCAAACAAATGCCCAGTCATGTTGAACAAGTTATAAAAATATTTTCCACTCACTAGGTTACCATAGTAACACCATATGACCTCTTCATTCACTATACAACCTGTGAGAAACACCACTAAGTTTAGCTTTAAGTGACAATAACTCAAACACGAGCTCGGTGATCCCTATTTTTTTATTGTTGAAAAGTAATAAGTGTGACAAGATAAGGCAACAAGGTATAAAGACTGGCAGTAATGATCCACCAAAGTGAAAGTGATGGAAGAGCTGCAAACCGAAGTGCGCCTAACCTTAATTTAGCTTTCACGATAACGTGACTCCTTCCACGCAATTTATTAGCGTCGATGGTATCAGTTATCCAGCCCAACAACCCCTTGGAATGTGGATAATAAGGGTGTAAAAATAATCCTAAAAAGTTCACCTTGGAGTAGTTAAACGGGACTCCGTCAAGTGACCTTCAAGAGATCAAAAAGTCATAACAGCCCTCAAAAGACTACTGCACGTTGCCTGTGACTAATTTCCTTGGAAATTCGCCAATTATATTCTTTTCTTGTCAATACTTTAACGCAAACGGCTTAGTACAAAATAATGAAACAATTGATTTAATGGGGCGTTTTTGTCTCGACACGTTCAATGATGAGTGATGGGTAAATTCACGATGCTTGGGTTTCAGCAAACCTGTGAGAACTTTGTACCTTATGAGAACTTAGCATTAAACCGAATGCTTCAGAGGTTTCGCCTTAGCCTCCCAGTCGTCAGAGAAAAGATGACATCTATGGTAAACCCATTCGTTTGGACTTCGTTTCCTTTAAAACGATAGATGAGTAACAAGTCATTTGAAACGCCCTCACATCCAGGGGGGGGGGTGGATTGGGTGGCTAGCCACCCTCCTTCGGAGAAGCCCACCATTAAAATCTAATACGTGAAAAAAAGGAAATGCATGCATGGGTCCCAAAAAATAAAGTACAGTTTGGTGGCTGACTGTATCAGCCACCCCCCATTAAAAATCCTGGATCCGCGCCTGCACATCGTCCTGTTTAGAAATAGGGTTACGTGATTTTAAACAGACCTACTGTCTTGCAATTAGCGAAAAATACCCGAAACTGTCAACTACCGACTTGTCTCATTGAAGGGACATCGTTACTTTTGCGCCACTGGAAAAAACTTAATTACGTTTTTGTACCGAAGGAGACTCCAGAATAATTATTTACTTATTTACGAAAGAGTACCTTACGGCATTGCAAACTACCTACTGTTGTATATTGGACCAGATTGCGAGAATGGATATAAATGGAACCTGAAAACGAATGGCCAATTTGTTCCACTTTTTATCTGACCAGTCCTGCGTTCGTCGGTAGAAACTTAATATGGTTTGCACTCTAAGAAATATTTGCTATCTTGGTATTCCTAGTTTTTGTGAATGCGTAGAGACTCAATTAGGAATTTACCGGTAAATCAAAGATTGCTAATGGGGAAACTTAAGGCTTCTTGGAAGAGCGCTAGATTTCGAGCAACCCTGCTGATTTTAGTATGTTAGTAACAAGATACTGTAAAGGCTCTAAAGATAGAGAGAAGAATACCTTAGGAAATTTTCAAGAGGCTAAAGCTCTGACGTGTTTGATTTAGTCAGTGCCGTTCGTGAATTGTTTTTGCATTCTTCAGTTTTACAACTGGAGAGTCTAAAGTGTCTTTAATTAAAGGATGCATTGTAACGACAGCATCTTTCACCAAACCGCGTTTCGTGAAAACATTTTCTTCAGTTCTCGAAACGACTAATTTTCCAAAATATTTTCAGTGAACATCTGTCAGAGGTTTGGACTTTTAACAATATGTGCTTTTCCATTTTGATTAGGCTACTCTCCGGTTTTAACCTGTTGGCACGAATGATATGATGGCTTAACATCAGCAAAGTATGTTGATTGAGATCTTCTGTGATACAGTTCCTTTCAGTATCATAAGCGACCTTTTAGTCATAGCTCTTTTTTTCAAAAGGACAATTGAAAATGAGTCAGGAATTTAGCAAAGTCTAGTCGCCTGGGTAATTTCGTAAATGTTTAGTCTGCATAGCAGGCATAACATGGGGAGCGTTTGTTAAATTTGCCGACTTTCCGAAGTTATAACTTTGTGATTTTAAAAGATACGACTCACAAACTCGGCTATTTTCCTAATTTTAAGGTGCTCTATCCAGCAGTTCCACAAATATTCGTTGCATGCCAATACCAAAACAAACGTTGAAAAATGAAAACCGTGATGTGCAGCTTGAAGATTGAAGAATCGTTCACATGCTTCTGAAAGAGGTTCTTTCTAAGAGTTCGTTCCTTCCATTATCTTTTCCTTCTCATCTATATTTTTCCAAGCAAATCAGTAAATGGTTTTGCAAGCTTGTTGAGGCTGACAGAAATTAACCCAAATTTTAAGAACATACTTAGAACATAGCCCAGGCGGAGAGTCAGTTAAGAACATTTTTACTTTGTTCATTTGTTTCTTAAATGAGAAGTATATTATGTACATATGAACTTTTTCTGCGTTTTCACTGCAAAATCTGGTGACTTTATGTCGCGTTGTGAACCTCTATGTTCAATGCTTTCTGTAAAGCTAAATTTACCAGCGCTTGGTTGGCGCGACATCGTGTGTATACCTTGTAACTTAAGACGTTGAACCTCATCTCCAAAATTAGACGTTCTCATAAAAAAGAGAGTACTTTGAAAATGTCGGGTCGTGTAAACGGTTTGGTCATAAAGGCGGGCATACATGCGGCAAGGACTCAGGATAAAATGCTCGTGAGCTTGATGATGCTTCTAATTGCAACCCTCACGTACCGGAATTTAATAATATTCGCAGCTGGATGAAGCTTCCGTTTAAGACTTCTGTCATCACCAAAGTACAAGTCAGGTGAATACATTTTGTGTTACAGTCGCTTTCACTGTCATTCCTTTACATATTTTCTTTAAAACGAAATTTCAAAGTTCAGGTAAAACAGTTCATTACGAAATGTCATGTCGCAGCAGGCGTGAACGGAGTGGAGACTCGGAGGGTGGAAGGTGAAATATTTGGGAGTTTGCTGTCGAGCAGGAATTTGCGCCCTGCGCATGACAACGAATAGACGGGAGCTTTTTTAACTTTTCATTTCAATCTACAAGACTAGAAAGAGTACCTCAAAATTAACGGAATGGCTAAGTTTGAGGGTCACAAGGTGCAAGATATCAAAAATATGGTTCCACAAAGTCGGGAAATTTTTAAGACTTTTGTGTGCTGGGGGGCAAATTTCCCCTGCACATAAACGTCTGTAATGTTTCCCGACATTTTCGCGATTTTGAATGATAGATGGCCAATATCAAAAGTTTGAAAAAAAAAAACAAAACAACAATAACAAGCACTGAAACAAACCAAAACGTGAAAACTGGCATGCTTCTTGAAAGAACTTCTTTGTATTTAAAAGAGGTTGGGTGAGCACATCATATTAGCTACGGGAGCGCCTACCTGAGCGTGCGACGGCTGGGAGCATATTCCTTCCAAACTAGGTAAGACTTGTTTTGCCAATCGATAGCAATCGACGAACGGTTTTTGTGTGACTATCGGTTGATCATCGACTGATCGATACCAATCGATATCAGTTAACTAATTTTATCGATTGATTTCGGTTGATAGATTGTTTTTCCGATGGTTGATTCTTATCGATTGAACGCGCCGGGTTTATTGCATCCGGTATGAGCTGTCATCGAGTAAAAAAATATGCGTGACTTAATAAGGATACCAATGGGGGTTGTCCTCAAATACAACACGGAAAGAGACCGAACTTTCTTTTTAGCCTTGTTTAGTCAAGTACCGAAATTCACTTTTGATTTAGTCCACAGACAAGTGTCCTGAGTAAAACTGCTAGTTCATAAAAACCTTTCCATCCAATTTTTTCCATCCAATTACTCTTCAATTTTCTCAAAATTAAGTAGAAACAACCTCAACAGGCTGCTGTTTTAAAGAGTTAACCGTCGAAATATCTATCCGTTGATCATTTATTCGGTCATTGAAACCAACTACAAGCGGCATTTGAGAATCATGAAAACTATTTTCCATATAAACACTTTTAGTCTGAAAAGTGTATATATCTTATTTGCTCTTGTAATAACAATATTTGTTACATGACACAGTCATATGAGCTTGGAATGCCATGAATGGTGTCCTATCAATGCGCTAAAAACTGATATTCAATAGAGCAATGGAAAAGTTACCTAAGAAAAGTAAAGAGTAGCCAGACAACCACGCGAAAAAGTTTAACCTAAGTTACACAAGCTCAAGCGTTGATATACTGTAAAACTAGAAGTGAAAAACCTGGGCCTATATTAGATTTTTTTCCAGGGGCTTATTTTGGAGAAAGGCCAATCATAAGTCAGAATTCACCACTTCAAAACCGGCAGGGTTTTACTTATACAAACAACTTGAAACACTAAATTAACAGCTTAAAAACACTGACAGGCCTTGTGCTTATTACTTATATTCCAGGGAGACAGTTACATCGGAAGGATTTTGGTGTCTGAAGCCAGCTTATATCCAGGGTAACCTATATTTATTAGAATTTTATGGTGAGTGAAACAAACAATTCTCTTTCTTGTCTCCTGGTTTCTCGGGGAATCACAGTGGAAGTTTATCGTGGCGTACGCTGTTTGCAGGGTGATATATAATTGCTATTATGACTGCATTTGAGTAGATCGTTAGGAAAGAAATGGTCTTGAAATTTGAGACAAATATTCAGGAAAACAGAAATGTATACATTTTTTGCGAGTCTGGATTGAAAGGAACAGTTTTAAGTCCCGACTGGAGTCGAACAAAGTCCGTCCGTTGGTTTCGATTACCGCGATTCATGCCATGGAGACAATAAACGTTTTGAAAATCAAATTTTGCACCTCCTTGTTGGTGATAGCCATATGTGCGTCAATCTTTTTTAACACGACACAGCAGAACATAGAAAATCTTGGGAGATTGGAGTTAACATGGTCTGAGAGTTATCTCTTATGGCGCGTGTTGAATCTTCATTCTTGCGAGACGAAGCGGCGAAGCCACTCGCTTTCTTCTCTATTTTGCATTACACAACTGTCCGTTTACGCGAGTGATCAGGGCAAAAAAAATGCACACCTCGGCTCGCAGTATAGAGCTCACCATACTAAAATTTGAGACTTGTACCGCATAAATGAAGGTTCTCTAAATGCTAAATAGCCCCCAGCGCAGACTCACAGTGTTGTATGAACAATCACGGAGTTGCTTCCCGCGAACCAGGCCCAAAAACATCAACACAGCAGGCTACAGTTCTAAATAAAAAAACGAAAACTCTTTTTCTACTTACTCAGATGTAGACGCGTCCACCTCCTCTTCGTTTGTGACTTTTGCCGGCAATGTCCGTGACTCTTCAGCAGACGCCATATCTGCGTGCAAGGTAACACAAACTATCATATAACACTAATCCTTTTACAACTCGTTAAAATCCTGGTGTTAATCAAATAAGGGCTTCACGAAATGAAATTAAAATATGAACTTTGCAAATCACAACTTAGGCACACCGTAAGCAATTACTTGGAAGCCGAGGTATCTTTCTAGAAGAAATTTCTATCTCGTTGCGATTGCATTAAAGACCGTGAGCACGAAACTGAATTGTTTCAGTGCATACTAAAGTAAACTCCCACATTCCGTGACACGTTTTTTCTGTCTCGATTGTAATAACCTCTTGATAAAAGCCCCATTTAAACACCCCTCAAATCTCCTTATGCAGACGGAGTTATATGTAAGTCCACGCTTATAAACCCTGCACATGAAGCTAAACTTGTTAATCTATTAAAGGGAAAACACCCGCGACGCAAGGAAGACAGACGTTTTACGAGCAGCTTAAAAACACCTTTTGTTGTTAATCCAAATAGCTTCTGGTCCTTTTTAGAACAGTGGCAGAAAATAGCTCAGGCTTAAGCGCGCACTCACAAAATTCATATCGTGTCAACGGTTCGACGTAAGCTCTCTTGAAACCTCGTGAAGGTTGATTGTAAGGTGCTCATGCGCGCGCAATTCCCGCCATATTCTTGCCAAGAATCGCAGACAGAAACAGAGACAAATGAGGAGTCTTAGAGCGACGAAGTCGTGGTGTTCCAGCATTTGGATCTAATCTTTGGTGCATTTCAGAGCCAAGTACCTTTTCTCTGTTATGAAATGCTGCCAGCCTACAACGCCAATTGGAAGGTATCCATGCAGTGGAGAAGAAACTGTGATCCGTTTTTAACGATAAACGTAAGAGTAAAATTGTTGCATTCCACTTCTGTAATGACAATCATGGTTTAAAAAATGCTTGATTGGCCTATTCCTACACTCTTGATTGACCTGATCAACTGAGGTCTGTCTCGTGACGCAACTTAAGATCCGTTATTAATCATTGTTTGGGCTTCGTCGATTATAACTTGCACACCAAGTGATTCAGGTCATGTTTTCTGCCTTCGCCTTTGGTTGAGGTCTCTTTGAAATGATTTAACTGTGTTTAGGAAGCTTTTTTACGGAAACAATTTTTATACTCGACCACTACATCATGAAATTATTTATAAATTTGTGGCAACATCAAAACTTGCGATATATTGTTCCTATTCTCATGGATAATCGTCAGGTAACTCTTCTATCATCATCATTATCATCATCATCGTCATTATCATCGTCATCGTCATTGTCATCATCACTACATCGCATCATTTCCATAATTGTAATTTTGATCGATTCGTTATTTTTGGTTCTGTTTGTTAGCTTTGAAAAGACTTAATATTAGTAGCCCCAGCCCTCATCAAACCCATGCCCCAAACCGGGTACGTTATTTCTACGTAGAGTAACCACAGCCGGCAATTTAATGTATGTGAAATCTATATTTCCGCTGTCTTTTTTAGTTTCCATGAGGAATTTATGACCTGAAAATTTTCCACTTCAGATACAAGCCCCAAAATGACTTCGAATACTTTGCGGTCAACCGCTGTTCGAGTGTGGCCAGGTCCCACAATTTACGGGAATTCCCCAAAAGGCTATAAAATAACTCACAAAAATGTCAGGAATTTGGCAACATTTTTTAACACAGCATGAAGGTGCTTAATCGTCAAGTAGTTTTGTCTGTCATTCTACACGCACAAAAGTAGGTGTATCTGGCCTTGGCTAAGAACGCTTTACGTTTCATTAAACGCTGTGGCTATATGGCCGGTTACCGGCTAAGGTGTTAAAAACCGGCAGTCCGATATTTTTCTAAAACTTGTCAAATCAAAGAATCCTGGCTAACCCAAAGCATCGTATGTCGATAAGGAAAAGTCGAGCGATCCTGTAATGATTTTTAGTCCGATATTTTTCTAAAAATTGTCAAATCAAAGAATCCTGGCTAATCCAAACCATCGTACGTCGATTAGGAAAAGTCAAGCGATCCTGAAATGATTTTTAGATCTCAAGTCCAGCGCTTGCTTTATGCTGGGCTTATTGGACGAACCGTAATTTGCGACACTTGGAATTTTTTTCAGGTCAACTGCCGGCCACTTAATAACCGGCAGTGCGATAAGAAATAATGGATAAATCCTACAAAACCGGTTGCATAGATGGCTGATCTTTGACAGTTTAAATTGACTGGAATTCTTCGATCTTGCAATTTTTATCGGACTGCCGGTCATTTAGTGTCTTTAACACCTTGGCCGGCAGTCGACCTGAGAAAAATTCCAAGTGTCGCAAATTACGGTTCGTCCAATAAGCCCAGCATAAAGCAAGCGCTGGACTTGAGATCTAAAAATCATTTCAGGATCACTTGACTTTTCCTAATCGACATACGATGGTTTGGATTAGCCAGGACTCTTTGATTCGACAATTTTTAGAGAAATCTCGGACTGCCAGTCATTTAGTGTTTTTAACACCTTGGCCGGTTACGGACCATATAGCCACAGCGTTCATTAAAATGGATGTAAAACGTTGATAAAGCTTGGCGTCAATTGCGTTATAAAGGCCATCAAAGTTAAAACAAACATAACCAACCGGATAAAATAATGAAACGAAGATTTGCTTTTTATATCTCAAACTTCAAACTTGTCATTTCGTCTTGTAAGTAAAACGACAAAACTTAATTAAATGTTTTTTATCCCGACAGGCTAGATGACTAAACCTCACCCTTCTGTCAATTCTTTCAAGAGTAATTTTATACCCAAGACCTCACCAGACCATTGTAGAACAGTATTACAAATTCAATGAAATGACTGCTATGAATTTTGTGCATTGAAATCCTGAGGCACAAGTGGAATTACAGAACTGTCTATCTATGCCAACGATCTAAAGCCTCTCTTAGGAAACACGTATTTAGGGTGTAGTTGAAACATTGAAAGTATTCAGTTACTAGATAAGGAATCGTTCAGGCGACAAGGATGTTTGAGTGATATCGTCAAACTTCTAGAAGGACATGGCCTTTGTAAAAGCGTCAGGAGAACGAAACAGTAGATGACTCAACACAAACAATACCCATAGCCCTGATAACGAAACAAGCTACAAGTCATATATAGGGACCAATGAAAATAGAGGTCTGTAGGAGCTACAGTATTACTCGTGTAAGACCCAGCATTTGGGACAGTCAAAACATGCCGATTAAACGTAGAGTTATGTGGGTATCCAGTATTGATAAGCAAGGGACATCATTTGGTTCTAGCTACGCCCAAACGCGAATAACAACCAACGTAGACCTTTTTTTCCTCGTTATAAATACCATGCCATAGAAAATACAATCAGAATGCAAGAAAGCAATCGTCGGTAGACTGGGTAACCGACGGGCGTTTATTTCGCCAAGCGCCGAGTGCAAGGCGAGATATGTCGCCTCGAGCTCGGCTAATTCGTCAGACGAGTATTCCACGGAACCTTCCCTTCGTGCACCTCATTGTTGTGTAGGGCTATGTGTTTTCCATGACATCGAACAAAACAGTTATGCAAAGCTCTTTCGCGATGTACCATGGAATATCCCACTTGCCACTTACATTTTCTTTGCATACACACACGCCAAAAGGCTCGTGTGCATACGAAGGAAATACAAGATACTCGTGAGATATTCCAAGGTGTACCACTCGGACGCATTGCAGAACTAGTATTTATAAGACAGAGGGACTAAACTCTCTTTTCATTTTAAGAACGTCTAACTTTGGAGCTGACGTTTTCGCGATTTGAGCCGACTGAAAACGTTTTTAAGGTGTTCCTAAATTACATGGTATAAACACGATGTCGCGCAAACCAACTGCTGGTGAACTTACCTTTACAGAAAGCATTGAACATAGAGGTTCACAACGCGACATAAAGTCACCAGATTTTGCAGTGAAAACGCAGAAAAGTTCATATGTACATAGTATGCTACTCATTTAAAAAACAAGTGAGCAAAATAAAGATTAACTGACTCTCAGCCTAGGTTATGTTCTAAGCTTGTTCTTAAAATTTGGGCTAATCTCGGCCTCAACGTTCGTATCAAAGAGGTTCTTATATAAAAAAGAGTGTATGACACAATCGCGGTGAAAAAAGAGCCACAGTTTAAAAGCCGCCATGCAGTACATTTTTTTTTAGATAGTTAATTAACAATTCTGGCAGTTAAAAACTGAATAAACAGCGCAATTTACAAAGTTGGATACTGATAATTAAGTCTATAATTAAGTGGTCTATAGTAAGTAATTTACAACAATAATTGGAATCACGAAAACCTAAAAGTTAAAAAGTCATTTGCTCTCTTTTCCTTTTCATTGTTGTAGTGGCTTTAGTATTTCCTGATCTTAACTGATATGGGATACATCTTGTCAGACCTTGCGGAGCTAAGAAAGATATGGGGTAGCTCCCATTCCTCATAACCGCCATCTTTTTACATATGGAATCCTGCGATCTGCAAACGATGTCAAATTTGCTTGACCTAGGGCTTGTTGATAACAACAGTTTGGAAATATTATTCTTAAAGCTCTTCTTTGGAGATTCAATAGCATCAGAAAGGTATGCAGGAATGTCTTGCCACAAGTGTATACCTTGAGCATGTCTTCTGGCATGACTCCTGCGCGCTTCAACATCCTAAGATCGTGTCAGTAATCTCTTCGCTGCCTTGGCAATTACATATTCAACGTGAGTATTCCACTTAAGAAATAAAAACATACGAACTGGAAATTGCGAATGTAAAAGGAATTGAAGATTAAAGGTCTCAACAGTTTATTCATCACCTCAGAAAGCATAGAAGGCTTGTTAATGAGATGTCTTACATTTGTTTGTTTGTTTTTGGAAAGGCATTTTAAATCGTTTCATTCCAAACCAATTTTTCATAATATCGTTTAAGATCTGTACACTGTGGCACGCCTGTGTTTTGGTTTAAAGGAAGAAAATTTTAAAAAATGACAAAAAAGACGATGTCATGAATTTCACAATGCGCACGTTCAGTATGTTTTCTTTGCATGCCAATTTGTGATCTTTTTCAATTTTTTTACCGCAAAAGAGAAAAGCCGGACATTTACTGAGCAACGTTTGAAAGCTATCAAGCTGTTCTTTGCTTAATTCAGTCGAGAACATGCTGAGCGAAGTGGTTTCAGCTTTTAGTCTGGGTGTCATATATGATAAAGTGTTCACATTCTATTAAATAGTTCCTTCCTGCAGTCTTGCCGGCCGGCAGACGTAATCAGAGAGGTGATTCAAACTTTTCAGGACCTTTCAGTCTATGGAAGAAATACTTACCTTGCGCCATTCAAATGAACACTATTGAGCAGCATCTCCATAGCAAACGCCGCCTTATGTTTTGATATTTCGCACAAAGAAATTTAGAAACAAAAATTTCAATCTGGAATTTGGTCCGGAAGATTGTCTTGCAAATTGATCCCAATAGTACGTTAGCTAGTCTAGTAGACTAATCTATGGAAGAAATTCCGCACTTAAATATCGCTAATGAACAGTTCCTCTATAAGATATGGATTGTATTTAAATATTCGCACGATGGAATTTAAGACATTTTGGACACGGAAGATTGTCTAGCTGTCGCCCCCAAACAGATAGCAATGGAGGGTCAGATCTGGGGATCGCGACACCGTTTTTATAACCGGAAATACAGTTAAACCGAAACACAGACACTGTACTTTGCTGTTCTGCCTAATCCAGTCCAATAACATCTCACATTAACAGATGTTTTATTCATTGTCATTTTATGTAGGAGACATTGGTTCTTTCCGGCTGTTTTTTGTTGCGTGATTTCCGGAGATTTGCCGGTCCAATTTTAAAAGTACTTTGGTCGCCTTTTCGGCCAAAAAATGTTGTTTTAGGATTTCAGATCGCCAAAACTGGCTCCGAAGTGAAATTATTTTCTTTAAAGAAAAACAAACATTTCGCTTGTCATTCCAAAACCTTCTAATTACGACTTAGCACGCATCATGTTCTATATTTATCCGAGTCGCTGGTTATTTAGACACTGAATTTTTTTATTTATTTATACTGAATAGTTTTAGGATTTTTCGTGTCTGAACCTGAAGCCCTCGATAAGTATCCGTTAATAAAAATGCATATTGTGGAACGATTAAGCCAGCTTGGTGCCAATGTGGTTGGTAGTAGTATTAACTTCTGCTGTTGTTGAATGCCGCCTTCTGGGATTGTCTGTTATGCTGTAAAACTTGTTCTGACTTTTTGGCCTTAAGATAAATCCCCAAGTGTGAATCATCGAACAGAGCGATACTGATGGGTGTTTTTTCTATGGTGCTTTTTATTGTGCTATACAAGGTAGTCTTAACGTTCGAGTTTGTGGATTAAATCTTAGGGTGTGACCAGCTATATGGAAGCTTTATTTTCCTGTGGTGCTGTCCGCTACTCTGTTGAATGTGATCCTAGCTGATAAAACTGTTGAAACAGGACTTCGTGTCGTCCAATTCGGTCTGTGATCATACTCGTGATGGAGCAGTCGTTCGAATGAGTTTGTTAATCACTTGTATGATTGCAGGCCGAATTGGACTCCACTCAGTCCTATTACCATTACTTATTTTTTGAATGACTAGTATACTATGCTTTCTTTGTTGTTCTTGGTCGATTTTCAATATTTTGTAAAGTTAGTTTTGGAATTATGGTAAGTGTGGGCCGAAGCTCTGCTGAGAAAAGGTCAAGTCTGCAGACAATAACACAGCATGAGTTAAAGAGAACACTGAAAAAATAGCATGATGACGATTATGTCTATCGATTTAGTAGAATCGTTGACGTGATTTTCAATCTTTTACGCGGGGTTTACAATGATTGATTTAAGACGTGACTGTAGATACACTATGAATTCGTAGTTCGCTTGACCGACTGAAATTGCTCTTGGCGTAATGGAGAATAACCGCCGGCTGTACATACGAGCTTTGTAACATAATCGTGTATTGAAGTGGCTTGCACTGATTTCTCTGGCTGAATCACCTAAATCACGCTCGGAATCCGTGGATTGTTTACACCTTATCGGCTTTTTATAAAAGTTTAGTTAGCTTTTTATTGATCAAATGTACAGAAATGGTAAACCCTAAATAGTAAGTTAATGTTGAGTAGTCCTCTAGAAATCGTAAATTTAAATGTGTAAATAAAATCTTACAGTGCTGATGTGTCTTATGTCACAGGATTATGCAAGGTCACTCCTGAAACTCGTGTTCATTGACAACACAGGGCCACCTTGCTGTGACTTGGGCCGTAACAAAATCATGTACACAAATAAAGCGTGTGTCTTCAAAAACACACGAGGAAATTCCATTTGATGATTTAACTACTGTAGCTTGTTGAAACCAATTTCCGGTTGGTAGCAGAAACTAGTCAAAGTATGAATGAAGTAAACCAATTGCTCAAGTTTAGAGCCGCACATTTGTTTGGTCTACCGTGTGTATTTTGTCAGAAGTACCTGATAGAATCGAAAAACAACTAAAGCAACCTCAACTGGGGCGCAAGAAACTCGACAGGTATGGAGGTAATTTAAAGTTTCCGTGAGAAGAAACAGTTTCCGTACCTGGTAGAAGCGAAGACAATCGACTCAATGCCACTGTCGATAAAAACATACGAAATTTCAGCACGTTTCTCCGGGTAGAGGGCTGGCCCGCACTCGCCGATGAACCTCAACCCATCTTCTGTCGAGCACAGCGAGTAACACGCCTCAATTTGTAGAAGATCTAATCTCCGCTGCAAGCACAGTCCGGTACTATGGGAAGCTGGGAGAACGCACAATTAGCAAATACTACTTCGAAACGCGTTCAGATTACAAACTGTGACGTATCGTAATTTAAGAAGGCAAATGTGACGAGTGATCGTAAATCGCGAAATGAATGTTGTCAATGATTGGCGATCAGTCAGCCGTGTGCTGTGAGGCACGCAAAACATTTCCTTGGACACAAACCGCGATGGAGAATTTCGAGCTAACATATCGAAGTAACCGCAGTTAAGAATCGGTTTCGGCCAATCAAAGCTTTCACAATCAAAAAACAGTCTGACCGCAACCTAAAGCAGCTGAATGGCGATATACGATCAGCCAAAAAAATTGATACCGCCTAATACCGAGCTCTTGGCTGGGATTACAACCGCCAGACTATAGTTTTTGTTCGCTTTTGGTGGTCATACAACAATATCCAAACAATATGAATTGTTTGCAGTTTTTGTAAACCACTGCGGAGTTTAGTTACACCAAATGTCAGTCTTCCTAGTCCGCGATATGTTTGTAAAATGGCGTTGGAAAACTTAGACAATCGACGCGCACAGCCTTTCATTTGCGGGTTTAATTTCCCCGAATCCTTTGCACGATGATGGCACTGTCTCAAGATTTCTTAAAGTTTCTTAGGAGAGCGATCAGAAGAGGCTCGACCTTGGCCCGATCCCGCCACCGGGAGCTAGAAGTTTGGCGGGAAAGTCGACACCACGGCTGAAAAGGTTTGCACTCATTGCCACCAACCAAAAGATGGCTGACAAAAGGGTATTCTTGGTTGGTTTACAACATCGAGAAACGGGGGACTTTCTCTTTACTGCACAGACAACAACAAAGTCTGTCATTTCGTGACCAATGCGAATTATTTCCCCAAACCTCTTGTGACACTCACCTCGTCAAAATTAGTCGCTCCGTAAGAAGACAATAATGTGAAACACTCTAAGAGGGATCGCAAAAATCTAAGATGATACCTCTCCAGGATTGCTACCTCTTTCAAACTGACACCATTCTATAGTAAGTACCTCTCTCCGATTCAAGATAAAGACAGTGCTCCATACTGCGCATGTACATTTCTAAACATGGCTCTTGCATCTGTCTAACACAACACCTTAACCTTTTTCTTTACACAATCTTCCGACTGTAACCAATCAAGACAGTCTCGTCATTCCTGATTAAGCGTTACCTTAGAGATTTTTGCTGATCTATAGCACCAAAGGCTCCATCTTTCTTGTTAGGTTTGTCACGCTAGCTGGCTTGTTTGCCAAGCAAGCCTGGAAGGTACTTAATTTTTAAGTATTTCCTCCGCAAGCCATTTGCCACCTTCAGAAGCCCCCAGCCTTGCATCCTTAAACTGGGTTTTGGGGTAGAGGCAATCCTCCAAAAGAAAACAGAGTTGAAAACAGATTTGACAATGAGCCGCCAACAGTGTCTCAGCGCCGCCATGGCGGTTGCCGAGTATCTTTCTGGGCTATCTGTGGATAGCTTCCAAGGCCTACCACGGCAATTTTAGCGTGTTTTGACTTGTAACTGATGCAACTGGTACAATATTTAGACGGCGGTAGGACAGGATATCAGCATGTATAATCTCATTTCAGTTCTCATGTTCCATGTAGGGAGAATTTGTATCAACGTTACCTGATGCAACTGGTACAATATTTAGACGGCGGTAGGACAGGATATCAGCATGTATAATCTCCTTTTAGTTCTCATGTTCCATGTAGGGAGAATTTGTATCAACGTTACTGATCCCCGCTGATAATTTCCTGTATTATTCCAGTGCCCTGTATTCTTGATGAACAAGTGCTACGGTCAAATTCAAAGATGCTTCTCTACAATTTATTGGTCTTCGGCGACCAATGCATTGGAGTCCGGTAGAAAAAGAGTTCATAACTCGCCTCTCCTGAATTATAGTCAAAATGCCAGTCCTCCCAGTCCAGGATGGACATCTCCAAATGGACACTTAACTTAAATGTACACTTCGCCATGGAAGCACCAAGCAGAGCCTCAGAGAAACGTAAAGCTGAAAGATTACAGGAAGAGAGCCCTTAGAGTAGTTTTCAACAATGAGTCAGTTTCCTATGACGAGCTGCTCGGGCTGGCTAAACTCCCTTCACTTGTCGACAGAAGGATTCAGGAAATTTCAATTTTCATGTTCAAGGCAAAGAAGAATCTTCTTCCAAGTCAAATACAGGACCTTTTTACGGTGAATGCAAACTGTGATAGGAAATATTTTCTGTGGAACTCGGATTTTAATCTGCCTTGTTTTAATACAATTAAGTACGGAAAGCATTCATTAAGATACTATGGCCCTTTCCTCTGGTCGAAATTTGTTACGTGCTGAGGATAGTCTGCACAGATTTAAGACTAAAATTTGGAGAATAGACATGACTGCCTTAATTGAGGATGGCTGTAGTAATTTGCATACTTTGTAATAATTAACTTTGTGACACTATGTTACTATTTTACGTGTAAATAGGGTTTAGGTTTTCAGATTTCTAGATTTTTAACTTCCCCGGCAGCTCTTACTTTTGCATTGGCCGTTTTATGCTAGAGACGTTAAGGTCCCCAAGACGCATTTAACGTCTCAGACGTTAAAGCCGTCTGGTATGAAAACGGGAAGCATAAAAGTAGACGACCAAACGGACAAAAACAAGATTTTTCTAAAAGAAAAAAGACTAGGTTCTATTCTCGGAAGACACTGGACATGAGCAAACTTGGCACCAAATAAACGTTACGCACGAATATATCAGCAAATAAACATGGCAAAATTGCAGCTTCTGAATTTCGACGTCGCCAAGAAGGACAGATGCAAATGTTTTTGTAAGGAAAGTCGGTCTAGGAATCCGTTTCTGGCGATGGACGAGGAACTAGATTTAGCCTCAGCTCCTGGCTTGCTTGTCGTGGCGACCAAGAGAGCAAGAACGGATGAACAAAGGACTCGGGGCTAAATACGTCCCAGTTAGGGCGTCTCGTTTTTATACTGGCCGCATTTAACGCCTGAGACGTTAAAGTCGTTTGTTAAGTGTATCTCAACGACGCACCCAAAATAAGACGTTAAAATCGTCAGACGTTAAATGCGTCTACCGTTTTTATACTAGACGTTTAAGTCGTCTGGAGACGACTTTAACGTCTCTGGCATAAAAACGGCTATTATTTTATCTTTGTGTCACCAATTAGTGTTACGCCCTAGTGATTCTTGACACGTTAATAAAGTTCACTACTACTACCAACTTGCTAAGACGAATCCCATAGTCAACTGTTGTACTCTTCTCTACGAGACACTTTTATATGTTATATGTTCATTTATTACACATCGGCAGCTCTCCAATATGGTCAACCAAGGCCTCTCTTTGTTAAGCAGTTTTGGAAGACGAACACCTCTCCTATCTCTCCACCGGTAGGAAGAAAGAAACCTCATAAAAATGCACATCTTTCGTAGAAGACATTTCAAGACTTACGATATGCACCTTCATAATCGGCAATCTCTTTAGGATCATGCTGAGCTCTTTATAATGAGAATTACTCTGTTATTCACAATTTTCTACGGCAAACGTGTCTCTTTGGTGGACACCTCGGGATTGAGGCTTGACACACCCATTAAACGAGACAAAAGATGAACTCGCTCTTAGATGTCTCTCTAATATGAACACCTCCAGGGTGGACACCTGTCAATTATGTACACCTTTGTAAAGCAAACTTTTGTTTTCTCTGACTGCTAGGGAGCATTTTTAAATCGCTCAAATTTAAGTCACCAGAAGTCAACCATATGCAACGTTGATTTTATTAACGAAGTTATAAAAGTACACTTCATGCAACCAGATAACATTTCACGGAATCGATCACAAAATCTTTTATTTGGTATACTGTAAAATCATTTCCTATTCAACCCAATCAAAATATGTTGCAGTTCTATAATCATCAGTTCCACAGCGATCACTTATTCTTTTTGACATCTACTGAGATTAACACATTACAAGGAAATTATCGTTAATGAAAACAAGACAATCGTGTTATTCATCGTTGGATATGATTTTTCGCCTTGCCGATTAAGCGCTGGACATTTTGGAATGACTGTTTTGTCCTCCAAACTTGGACTGTAATTTGGGATTTTCATTTTAAAAACTAGGTGCTGCTAAAGTCACGTTCACAAAAGAGGTTTCTAGTATTTTCGTTGGAATCTTACTCTTTCATTTTCTCTTCATAACTCGTGAGTGAAAATAACACAACCAACTATTTCCCAAGGTCAGGACAAGGTCCCTCTCTGGAGATAAACAACGGGGCGGGACGGGACGGGACGGCGCTCTCTTGGGAACGTGTTGCATCATAATTATGTCATCTATATTACAGAAGGCATACGAATAACATGTTTATTACTATTTAATTATTTACAACCAATTTCATATAAACTTCTTGGTAAAAAACTAGATCACTTTGTCGCAAATTAAAGTCGCTAGGAAAATAATTTATCATGGAATAAGGCAGACGGTCTGAGTAGCGCTAGCGGCCGGATTGTCTGAAATCCTCTCGGTATAAATTAAACCGATAGTACTTCTTCTTTACACTGCATTTATTACTACTACCACTGTTTTTTTTTTTCCATTAAAAAAGATTACTACTAAGATTACTACTACCACTGTTTTTTTTTCCATTAAAAAAGATGGCAGCACATGCTCAACAGGCCCCATAACTAAGGATGGTTTGCCTGTGGTAATTGTATAGTCCCTCCCGTCTCCCGTTCTCATCAACACCTTCCACCCGCGTCCACAAGCGCAGACAAACTACTGGCTAATTGCGATGATGGCTGAATATACTGAAGCTGAAAAAGAAAATAAACTAAATATTAGCGGAAATGTCGGTAATTCAAGATTTCAAAGCTAGCCAAAGACAGACAACAAAAAAGATCTTTTCGGGGCATTCGGACTGATTTCACAGTGATATCGATCCGAACAAGTGATAGCTAACTGTCAAGGGCCGTTATCGATTTTAACTAGACCATGCTGAGAAGCGGTCTTGAGATTGATCTAATTTACATCGATTTCATCGCCGGTCAGTGTAATCTTTGTTTGTAAGTGAGTGTGCGTTTTCCTATACGAAGATTAAACAGTAGGCCGCATGCTGTTATCCGATGATAAAAAAAAAATGAAAATGGAATTTGTTCATTGAGAAGAGGAGAAAACCGCAATACCCGATTAAAAACCTCACGATTAATACGGTTAACTCGTTAATTGGAATCGAATTGGAAATGTTGGTAGTTTTAGTAGGGAAGACCGGACTACCCGAAGAAAAACCTCTCGGAGCAAAACAAATTCAACCCACATATGACGCCGAGTCCGGGAATCGAACCTGGGTCACTACTGCGCCAAACCTGCTTCCCAAATCGATCTATCCTCTCGGTGCAAGCTTAAGAAAACGCCTTTCAGGAAGTTAATAGTGTTGTTTTTAACTATTTACCTATCTAGCCATCTATATCAAGCAAACTATCAAGTCTCCTTTATGAACACTCGAGTCCTTCAGTCTAAATGATGGGGGGGGGGGGGGGGGAGGGAGTGGATGGAAAAACCTACACGTGTAAGTAAGTGTTAGTGTGAAACGGACCTAGTCCATTAACCACCACTGACGAAGGTCGTGCATATTACCGACCTCTCCACAGGCTACGGTGCGCGCCAACAACCTTTCGAATGGAAAGAACTTACATTTTTGATATTCCTGACTCTTCTTTGCGGGACGCTTTCCGGGATGAAGTTGTGTGTTTGCTAGAATGAATCTGCTCGGCCACAGCAGCATAACTAAACAAAAAATGGAGACATTAGCATAACCTAATTGCCTTCTTTGAGGTATCATGCATTTAATAACGCGGAAATAATTTACTATAGTTTAATTAGGAAGAACCTTTTTTGTCAGCAGCGTCCACTGTAAATGTTCCAATTTAGCTCTACTTCATTTGCTGGCGCTTCGACGTTGTTCGAACGTTTAACCCTGACCCCATGTTGGTGTAAGTGAAATGATTGTTTTATTAAAGAACGGCAAAGAAATCGCTGGATCTTGCCTATTTTTTTTTTTGCAAGAATGATCACAGAGCAATGCGATGGACCCTTCGTTTTTATCGGACATGGTATGATAGCTGAAATCATGTGGCTATCGCTGCGAAACCAATCGGAACTCTTGAGTTGTATTATTCAACGTTTCAATTTTTTAACAATTGTTAATTATAGCATGGTGTGAGAGGACGTTTGGCCGCAAACTTAACATTACTTCCCAAAAAATGGTAAACGATAGACGCATCTATACTGCCATTCTCAGCAATGGAATGTTATACGATTTCACGACGAGTAACGTTGGCGTCAAATTCCTGGTGTTAAAACATCATCTGATGGGGTAGGCATTAAGAAGTTGGAAGAAGTAGAATTCTTCTCCCTCCCCCTAAACCAATTACAAGACCGTCTCATCACAAAAGCCACAAGGTAATTACCTGGGTTTGTAGATTTTGAGCTCATCTTCTAACGCAAATACCCTTTCCTTCAAGTCATTTCTTTCCACTAAAACCTCTAGCATTTCTGCCTTGGTGTAGCGCGGCCGATTCGGATCTTTATTTTCCTTCTTCGTCTTAGTATGATTTTCTTCGCGCCTCTCTTTCTGTTCCTCTTTTGACTTTTCTCGTTTATAAGTCTTCTCGGGCATCTCTCCGACAAACTCCCAATCACCATGTTCGAGTTCATCTTCCTTTCTCATCTTCTTTTCTATCAATTCATCTTCTTCGAGATAATCTTTCCCATTCTTCTCCTTCTCCTTAACGCCACTATCATTGTGGTTCGACTTGTGTCCGTTTTCTTCAACATCAAGTTCGATGTTTAGTCGCGGCGGTTTCGGAGGAGGCGTTTTAAGACTTAAATCTGCTGGCTCCTCGGGTTTTTGACCCGCATTTTGCGTCTTTTCCGCATCCTCAACGTCTTCCTCATCATCAGCGCTGTACTGTTCGTTCAGTTCATTGTCACTGTCTGCAAAATACTCATCATCAACGCTCTCGTCTTGAGCTGTTTGCACTTGTGACACGCTTGTTGTTCGTTGAATTGATCGCAGTTCTGTTTGAAGCTCTGCTTTTTCTTTGGCTAAAACGCTTATTCGTGCCTGGCTTGTACCCAGGGTTTTCCGTACACTCTCGTTGATGTTCGTCAACCTCTCGATTTGTTCTTCCATCTGAAATGAAACGATTGGAGACATGTTACAACCGAACACGTTGTAAGCCTAAGAGCTGCGCTGCCCTTAATCCAAATATCATTTCTGAAATAGAGGTTTCTCCATGATCTAAAACGGCATCTTTTCGGTAGTAGTGCAACTTTTCAATTTTACAACTCCTTTGTAGCTATAATTGATCATGTTAAAAGACCAAAAAAATCACCACTTTTTGATATAATGAAATTATTTACTGATAAATTGGGAATCGTCCCAACAATAACAAAGTGAAGTGCGCTGTGGTTCGCGTGACCTGTTCGAAAGGAGCAGAATTTTGCGCGAAAGCGAAGTGTCAACAATCGCGCGAGTCACAAAACAGACGTGAACCACATACTCCGGGAAGAAGGGGGGGGGGGGGGTACTCCTCTCTCTATAAGCTATATAGGTGTGTGCCGCCCCAAAGGGTATGGTTTTTTGAGCGAGGGTATAAACCCATTCGTCTTTTCAACTCAAAATGAATAATAGCGAAAGAGAAATAACCAAGATATATCCGTTCAGCTGAATTTTACCAATTCTTGGCTTCGGCACTGATGAGAAGCTTAATTGCACTACAGCAAAGCCAGTAGGAAAATTTGTAACCGCAGTGTCAGGTCTGAAAACGGGTGTGAAAAATGGAATGTTTTGGTCTGAAATAGGGTTAGGATTTTGGGAATCGTGTGGTGCACCCCTACCAAGAATCCCCAGGAGTACACCCCCCCCCCCTCCCCGGGCCACATACCGCTTCCAAGTCGTTTCTTAGACCATCGATCTCCATGTTTTTACTCCGTATTGTGTCTCTCTGGTTGTCGATCGTCTCCTTCATCCTGTACATCAGCTCCGCATCACCAGGTGCACTGATGTAAGCCGTTGCTTTAAAACAAACACGTGCAATAGACGAATACTGTGAGGTGCCTCTGATGCAAGGGTTAAAATGAAGAAGTTTCTTGGGGCGATGATAAATCAAATAAAGATGCTTGACTGATTGATTAATCTTACATCAACACTACAGTTGTAGATCGATACATATAGTGTGAAAACAGCCAAATTAATATTGAGTGCTAAATGGAGGGTTTTCTTGAGGCATTGATTAAGAGGCAAACACTCGAACGAAAAACGTAACGAATGGACAGCCGTCTCGAAAAGATCCAAATTTTTGCTAAGGGTCAATGTCTTTAGTTAATACAAGCAAATTGGGGTCACTAAAAAAGAAGAACTCATAACTCACCTAGTGTAAGACAAACATACTAAAATATACTAAAAATAGACTAAAAATCATGAAGTTCTACATTTTCTACAGGCTTCCAGGCATAATAAACCCACTTGGTATGGTACAGTTGAAAAGCTTGTCAATCACTCACCTCCGGATTGTGATTTACAAGCTTTTCTTGTGTTCTCCCAACATCCTGTGCGTGTTTATTAAGCTGGAAAGCTCATAGACATTGTGGTCTATTGTTTAAGCATCTCCCCTTAATGCTTAAAACTGAGAACTGAAAAACTTAAAACTAAGAAAAAGTTGGGACATAAAAGTGGGGGGGTACAGTAACATGTGACCCAGTTACCTGGTTGATTATTTGCAGACACTTCATATTCCAGCCTCAGTTTCCTGTTTTCTTCCTGCAGCTTTATCAATGTGGCTTTTAAGTTGTCTGTTTCACCTGTAGCAGATATCTGATAAAGTTCCTGGAAGGATTTAGAAAAATCATATTTGTATCTATTTTAAAATACCGGTAAAATGTTAGGAGAGAAGTAAAATGATTGTTGGCAGCATCAATGTTATGCTTCCTGTGCATAACAATACAACCTATTCTTGGGATTCTAATTCTGAGAGTGAAAGGATATGGGGATTGCCACAAGCAAACTACAAGCTGAGTTATCCACTCTTAGGAGCAATGATGAGTTACACTGTAGACTGCAAGCAGTCCCTCTTTCTCTTTTGATGAAACCTCTTGTGAGTGAGAGTGAGGCGTGAGCAATTGGAAATTAGGGCACTTTGCACTGACTGACTTCGGCTTGCCCCAATTTCCACTTGCTCATGCTTCGCGCTCGCTCACAAGATCTTTGATCAAAAGAAAGAGGGACTGCTCAAGCAACAGGGCTTAAGGATGTTTGTGCTAATTGTTCTCACACATCCCTACTGCACACAAAATCCATGTCGTAAGGTCATGCCAGTCGGCCATCGAGCACATGCTCTGAGGAAGAAAGCTAAGCAAGTAAAAGGATGGTAGCTGTTGTGTTCCCTTCTCCTGATATATTGAATTTCCAATCGAATATTCACCCCTATAACACAAGATCATCGTCAAGAGGTAACTTCTTCGTGCAATACTCTAGAATAGAAAAACAAAATAAGTCCTTCTCACGGATTGGTGTTAAAGTCTGGAATAGCCTACCTGTTGATATACGACGCACGCCCAAAACGAATTTTAAACGCAAATTTCATAATTTGCTTCTTCAAAAATTCTCGGAGGCAGACGATTACACTGACCTACCCGATTTGATCAAAAACTGAAAATATCTTGAAAACTCAGTGTATTATATTTGCATAATCCATCCTGCTCTTGTCAACATTATCTAACTTGTACATTATATTTCGTTCTATGGCTATGTTCGCTTAACTTAAGTACTCAAAGTGATATAATATAACCTTCCTTTTTACTCTAAATATTGTTAAGTAATCGGCTATGTATCTTCCTGTTATCGTAAATCTCGTCTCTTTAATTAACTGTACACATCTAGTCCTAGTTCTTTGTCATTGTACTTTCGTTTCTCTTGTTTTACCTGTCACTTTATTGTAAGTTATTTTTTCCCTTTCACTTTGTAAGTTTGAATCTTTGTAAATTATTTGTTATGCGTCAAATCCACTGCTCGCCTCGAATAGCTGTTGCTAACTGCGAGCAGTGTGTATCTTTCTTCTCTGTATGTTTTTTTTTAAGTCCTAAATAAACTTGAAACTTGAAATAAACTTAATGGTCAGTGACTCCAACTTTTCTTTCCAGAAACAGATTTTATTTACAATTATTTCCACATTGTCCAAAAATGAATTAAAAATCAATATGGGAAGTTAAAAAAATTCAATATTTCTGTCAACAAGGGGACATTGAATCCTGCTGCAACATGCCTGAAACTATGGTTGCTAAATGCGAACTTCATTGTTCTTTACGGAACCTCACCAGTTGACTAAATTCACTTAAAAGGTCCACTTACACAATATTTGGCAGTGAACATTTTACTTCACAGACTTAATTGCAATATTTTTGGGCTTACAGACACTGTGGCCTTATTCACTAACAAACACCAATTTTTTCAGATTTAGAATGTTCTTCCCGGCATGTTCTCTCCAAAATGAAGTCAGTGACCCCCCCCCCCTATTTTTTTACATTTCTGATGTAACTAACTCATCATCTTACAGTGGTAAAAGTCTCAGAAAAAATCAATGTTGGAAAATTTTCATGCAAACATCCTTAAAGTGCACCTAAACCCAAAATATTTTTTTTGCTAAAATAAAACTTTGCACCTGATTGAAAAGCATTGCACCCATTTTTGTTATTTTTGGCCAAATGTTGGCTTTTTATAGGCTTCAAACCTTATTAAAAAGTAAGCATCAGTGGGTACACGACTGAGTCAGAAGGCGCATGGGTCTATTCTTGATTTGACATCAAATTAAGAATAGACCCACGCCTCTTCTGACTTGGTTGTGTATCCTTTAAGGCCTTTACCAATAATTATTATCGGTACATGTCGTTTTAAAAGAAATGCAGCCAATCAATTCCCTGTCCTAACAATGCTCCTTGGAATTTTAGTAGCCTTGGGGTACACTGTAAGTATGGAAATTTTATTGGAAGTGAAATATGTATTGAATTGTGGAATGTATAGACCTCTTTCTTAATGGCGGCCAAATAAACCTCACTGCTATGTGCAAAAATCCAAAAGAATGTTTGCGCTAAAATGAGACCAGTAAGTCTAATTATAGTCTTTCCCGTAAAACCGTGAACACCAGAAATATCTATGGAATGTTATTGTGTTTCAAGTAAAAATCCAATCACATGTGAGAAAACTAAACCGCAAACAGTAATGGTAATTAGGTTGTGGTTTCATGTTGGTTCTGATTCGTCGCGAAACAATAAACATTCCAGAAATTTCTTCTGGTGTTCACAGTTTTACGGGAAAGACTGTAACATAGATATAAAAGAATAATATTATCGGCGGCCATTATGAAAGTGGTCTTTGTCATATATATGTACAGTGTATATAGACTGAGCAGTCAAACATCTTTCTCTGATGCAAATGGCTGGTAAAAATTAGGCAATTTAGAGAAGAGAATGGCAGGAATGGGGTGTCTGGAATACCCGAATAGCGAATAGCGAATAGTCACGAATAGCGAACAGTGAACAGCGAATAGTCACGAATAGCGAACAGCGAACAGCGAACAGCGAACAGCGAATAGCGAATAGTCGCGAACAGTGACGAATAGTGGCGAATAGCACTTTAGACCACTTTACGGAATAGGAAAACACAACTCAAATAACAACTAGAAATCCAAGGATCAAAATACTGCACACAACCTCGAACACTAACCATGAATCGAAGGCAGCTTAATATATAACAAGTATACTGTAACAGCTGCACAGATGATAAAATTGAAACGACTATCTGCCTCGGAAACAATACATCAGCAAAACACAACTTCTCCAGCTTGCTCGATCCGTCAGCGTCCGTGGATAAACACTATTCCTGCACGTGATCAATTTCAACGAATCCAGATCAGTGCTGAACTAAGGCGGTGACAACCTCGTTCCCAGGGTCCTCTCTCTACCTCGAGAAAGTATGTTGAAGACCCACCCTCTGTGCGGCTTGGGTTGGCGTACATAGACACGTGACCAGCCGTAACCAGGGTACTTTCTCGAGGGGGAGAGAGGACCCTGGGAACGAGATTGAGGCGGTGACTATTCGTCACTATTCGTCGCTATTGGCCACTATTCGTCGCTATTCGCCACTATTCGTCACTGTTCACCACTATTCGTCACTGTTCGCCACTATTCGTCACTGTTCGCCACTATTCGCTGTTCGCTATTCGCGACTATTCGCTATTCGCTGTTCGCTGTTCACTGTTCGCTATTCGTGACTATTCGCTATTCGCTATTCGGGTATTCCAGACACCCGCAGGAATGTGTGTTATCAAACCGTTAAACCTCTAAGAGTGACCAATGTTTAATTTCTCCATATAGTAACAATGCCGAATCAAACATGAAGGTTGTGAGAAAAAGATCACCATATAATGTCTAGAGAGCAGTGTTAAGAAAATGCATGCTGGTGTTAGCTAGGGTCTAAAGGGTTGAAGAGAACAAAGAGGAAATTTAATGGCCTGTGTGACCAGATGCCTTTTTTGGCTCATGTTTCTCCCTGTATGAAACAAGAGCGGAAAAAGGTGTCTGGTCACGTAGACAGAGGAAAGAGACTTATTAGACATGACTCGGCATACATTTAAAGTAGCAACTGGGATAAGGCCAATAAGTCACCATAAACACTGCAGGCTTTTAGTACGGTGCTTGCATCTGCATAATTATGCTAATTTTCGTTGAGCAAGTCATTCTTGAGTCACATGCGGCCTTTTGCGCCATTTCTATTCCTGTGAATATTGGACGACAATATGCTTATGCGTATAGGCAAAGGTCAAAGATATGAACTTTTCCATTTTTCCGTATCAACATCGCAACATTAATCAGAGCAAGTGATGATCAATGAATGCATATCTTGTTTTAGCTACTCCGCAGATAGCTTTCACTGATATTGGAATTTTACGTTTAATTGATTTTGAATATTGGTCGATTTCTTTGTATTTCCGCAATAGAGCAGAATCCCACGGCTGCACATTTCACTAATTATAATACTGAACAAAGATGGAACATGAGTTATTTCCAAGTTTCGAACACGGGTTTTTCTTAATTCTTAGAAAGTAGTAATTGTCCCAAAGGATGTGATGAGGGCGAAGGATCTTTGAGGTGACAGCTTCGACCACAAACCGATTTACTGCGGGCAAACAGCGATCAGTGTATTCAACTGCAAATTCCCGCAGAAGAATAATGCTCATTTTGGAAGTTCAGTTCCGGGCGAATCAGTTTTGAAGAGACGCGTCTCGCGAGACGGTGATAACTTACTTTTGAGCGGTACAACAGCTGGTATAATATATGTCACTTAAACAACCATACAATGTACTATCGATCACATCTTTTCAAAAGTCTAAATTTATATAAGGCTCCACATGCATAAGTGCACTAAACATGTAATCTTGAATGTTCCAATATAACAACTACTTGTTGCTTCTTGATCTAATCGTGCCAAGGCAATGATACGCTTTAAGATGTCCGAAATAACACATTCAAATCCTTTAATGTGATAACTTGAGGTTAACAATTCGAAGGAAAAACAAGCGCAACGAAGTCATCGTCAAGTCCGCACGAGTGTACTAATAAAATTTAAATGGTCATTGCGAAATGAACTGCTCGTTTTGTCTGAAACGCGCTGTCGCTCGAAACTTACAAAAAAAAAAAGCTTACCTCATCCAGTTTTCTTCTTTGGCTTGCCTCTCGCTTTATCTCCAAGTAAAGTCTTTCATTTTCGAGTTTCAGTTCAGCGATTTCGAGTTTGTCCTTCTCCTTTTCGCTAACAACCAACTCTAGTCTCTCGAGCACCCGAATAATTTTCGGCATCAAGTCCATCACCGCATCGTGGCCAAAACGTTCGATTATTTTCTCGATGTCTTGGCCGATTAAGGAAGCCTCTTCGTAGACGTCGGCGGTGGTCAGATCTGCAGCCATGGCGAAAACACAAGGCCTATTTTGTGTTTACTATCTCTATTGAACGAAATATATCACTGAGATATCGCAATGAGGAACAAACGATTCCAAAATATATTTCTGGCAAACAGAAAGAGCTGAATGCTTTTGGTTCACAAACAAATTTTCGCCCGGATTGAACGAAAAGAACTCAGTTATAAAACCTTGGTGAAAAAACGATTCCCTCACAGATGTTTGCACATTGCAATGATTTCGTTTGTGGTGTCACTTTTCTCACTTCCTGTCTGAAATAACTTGGAAGAACACTTCCGGTGATGTTCTAATCTCGTACCCAGATCTGGTAGGGACATTCCCTCAGGACAGCGGTTCTTCATCCAATATGGTGGACACCTCGGACATGTCATGGTGGAGGAAGTTTTCTGCGACCTGAACATGGATTTGATTTATAACGTGGTATGGTCGACAGCGAAGCCTTTACAAAGGTAGAATTCATCCTTAAAAAACTGATTAGAACATACAATGCGGGACAAAAGACCTTAATGGGACACTTGTTAAACTTGGGCGAAACACTACACTTCTATCCTTATAACTCCAACGCATGTTGTTCTTTTATTGCGTTTTCGAGACCCCCTCCCCCGTTCCCCCAGACAATGTTGAAATATTCGAGCCGTTGATGGACTAATCCTCGTTTTTGCAACATTAAAAATCAACAAGACTTTTGTCATGCATACACTGTAGTTTCAATATGGTTGACTTGTTGTTGTAGTACGTTGAATTGACTCTGATTTTGCATAGGATCAAGCCCACTAATTAAAGATCATTAAACCCGGCCAATATATTAACTTTTTTTTCTTGCTGCAGTAATCTTTGTGGCAAAGTAGTTGTGGCCTGGTCGTGCAGAAATCTTATAGCATTCACTACTGGATACAGGAAGCTTGATGCTTTTGAAGGAAACAGTGCAAGTTGTACAAACGATCAAAATGCAAGGTATGAAAAGTATTAGAGATTTTCCCATCCCCTTTCTCTTTCTGGTTGGGTCTGCATGTCACAGCACCAAGTCTCATAAGAAAAATAAAATCTCAGAATCCCAAAGCTTGCCTGTACAGAAATGTGCAAATTTTAACCCTTTAGCCCTGTATCAACATGTATATTCTCCTTATAGTTATGACACATTTCATATGTTACATGTAGGGAGAATTTGTATAAACGTCAACTTCACTGATCCCTGTTGATCATTTCCTGTATTCTCATGCCCTGTATACATGACTAACTAGTGATTGGTAACAAGAAATTAGATGTTGGTCACTATTGGGACGTAAAGGGTTAAGTAGTCATAGAATACAGCTATTGTAGTATATAGACAATAACTATTGTACAGTTTTCTATCATACGTACGTACATACATACATACATACTTTATTGACTCGTCCCCACAGGGCTTTTCAAAGTCAATTTTACATTATAAAATTAGTGTACATGTACAGTCTATGATAAAAGAAGACAAAGGTCAATGAAATTAAGTAAAACAGTCATTAAGAAGCTTTTGCCTGAGTAAGTGTTTAAACACCGATGGATGGGCGAAGTTTGAGTGCAGGCTGCAACTCATTCCCCAGAGAGGTCACTCTATATTGAAAGGTCCTTTGGCCTCTAGCAGTGCGGAAGAGTGGTATGTTCAAAAGTTGAGAGTTTCTGGTGTTTCTTGTCGAGGCAGTGGATCTTCTGATGAGCTTAGATGTCAAATACTCCAGAGCACATCTCGTCATACACTTAAAAACCAGAACAGCTAAACGAAAATAAAGCTGTTGCCTGATTGGTAGCCAACGCAAGTCTTTAAGCAAAGGAGTTATGTGATCAAATTTTTTAGTGCCGCACACAATGTGACAAGCAAAATTCTGTACTGCTTGGAGCTTGTCCAGATAAGCTTGAGTGGTGTTGCTCCAAACCCTAGAGCAATAGAATAATTTACTAAACGCTGGGGCATTTATACATGTAAAATAGCTGGGGATGCTCCCAGGGTCAGAGCCCTGAACTTATGCAAACATACAGCTGTACTGTGAGTTCCAGTTTAAAATCCATCATTGGAAACTCATAAGGAGCAACATAAATTAATAAAGCGACTACAGTACCGTGCAAATGTAAGTTGACAGTCTCGACTCGAAACTGTATGTACATGTAACACTGAACTCACAAAAATTACCAACCACTCAGAGGTATATGGTTGTGTTTCCTTTGTTAAGAAACATTACTGAAAGCTCCAAAAAAGAAGTCTGACACTTGAAGTCCATTATAAATTTTCACCCATGATTAGGTTTTGAGACCTTTGCCCATGACCACCTTTGTCTGATCAAAAGCATCATTAAGTTGTGTCACATGTTAGCCCAAGCAAACAAACTGTGAGTGAAGACTCACATAACATCAGAAAATCATGTGACTGGAGTAGGTCTACATGTATTTGATGTCTTTTAATGCACAGTTTCTCTGGATCATTTCAGCCCATATATGAAGCAAATAAACAGTTTTCAATGTCTCTTGTTGCGTGACTTGCAGGGCTATATTATAATCCCACCTTTACCTGCCCCATCCCATATCCCCCCTATGTAATAGAGGATGCTGTATCCTGGTCTTGCAGTCCTATTTTCATCTTGCATCTCACCTTTAAAATTTCTTTTATCCCACATCCTGCCTTGATTGAAGCCTCATCCTGCATCCTGCTAAACCTATGTTGGATCCTCATGAATAGGGCTAGCTGCCTAAAGTAATTGATGATTTCAACACAACATGCAAATTTCTCTCAAAAATTGTGCTCTCCTTCTGGTCTACAGAATGGTTCTTATATAAGAAATGAACATGTAGGTACAGGCTTCTTCAATCCTTATTCAGAGTCGGGGAGCACAGTTGGCAAAAGTTTTGTACTGTCTCGCCTAAGCCTTATTTTTGGCAGAATTTGCTTTTTCCTCCTCTGACAATTTTTTTCAGATCACAGATTGTAAATGGTATCAATATCCTGGATCCAGATTCACCATGGGATGTTTGCAGGTAATTAAATAATACAAACTTAAATACTAGTCAGACACTATACAGTAATATCATAAGATACATGGAAAACAATGAGCAGCAGATTATTGACTGGTTACACTGTATATGTTCCTCAAGGTGAGAAATTTTAATCATCGTTCTTCTTGTCTGTGTAAACAGCTTCAGCTCTGGCCACAAGGAATTGATTCAAAGTCTGACATGGGATGGTACTGGCTCAAGGCTTCTCTCTACAGACCTGGTTGGAGTATGCAAGCTGTGGGCTATGAAGGTAAAGGTTTAATCCAAATAACTTATAATTTAACAGTGTAGGATGTTTAAATTGTATGTAACGTCTTCATTAATACCGGTATATATTTTTTTGTGAAGATACAGTTCTTTTATTCAGTTTAAAAAAGGTGCAAAGAAATTCAAGTCTTGCTCATATCACTCTTGATGCACTTTAATTATCACTGGAACTACTGTACAATGCACATAATAATTATTACATGTACATGTATGTATTGCGTATCGTCAATTCTCTCTAATTTCCAAGGGCTACATTATTAGAGGATACAGTACATGTAACAGAAACTGGAAACCAAATCGGGATTCCAGGAACGTTTCTAAGGCAGGGTGACAAAGATGAATTCCAGTTGGTCAAATTACCACTGCTTCCACCAAGCCATTATAAATTTTCTATTAATTTGTTAGGTCATGTACCTGACCTTGTAAGGTTTTGACCTGAGATAAATTAATAAATAATGACCTTACTTACCCTTGGCAGTATTTTACCTCAAAGGCTAGTGAGGCCGAGCAAAATACATGAAGCAAATAATTCTCAAATAAACATCATTTGATGAGAATCCCAACTGGCCAGAAGTAAACTAGTTACAAGGCTGTCCGAGGAGTTGAACCAGGGACTACTCAAAACAGCATCAGCTTGTCATCAGCATGGGATTTGAAGCGGCGTTGACTGCATGGAAATTCAGCGCCCTAACCCACTCAGCCACCCTTCCTGATTTAATGCCCATTCTTATCTGAACTCCGCAAATGATCTTCTTTTTCCAAAATTTATATGTATTATACTCTCCCTGTGTTAATGAAATTAGGATCACATGGTAAATGACTGGGAGTGTATCTGTACTGTTGACGTCGGTGAAGGAGAAAGATTAGTGGCCATCTCATGGATTGACACTGGCATCAAGGTATGTTTTATTCACTTAACAATATTTTGTTAACATGAAAGACTTGCTCTTGTGACTAATTTTCAAAGTTAGTAACTCTTTATGTAATTTTGTCAGCGGATTAGACCCTTCAATGCCATTATTGTAATAATTATTGTTTTTGTTACCAGCATATTTTTATAACTGAGCACAGTAATGTTAATCTTAAATGAGATCTACATGTAAACATACCTTCCTAACAGACTCAAACCACCATCATTGTCTGAACATCACTCAACTCAAAACTAGTAAGTTGTATGGAAAGGTACACTGTACAACTGGATGTGGCTTGTATGATGACATTGGTCTCCTTATTACCAACAGAACCTGTTCACACTTCAGGGTGATGATCCCCAGCACTCTGTCATTCCTAAGAAGCTTGGCGAGCGCTTTAAGACCAATCAAAGCAAACCTCCACTGGTGGAGATTGGAGGGATGAGAGCAAAGGATGGATGGGTTGCCATAAGTGAAACTGGTCTTGTAAGTTGTTTAGGGTACTGGTACTACATAAAGCCCTCTTCACTGGCATTCTCAGGGCCATCATTAGCAGCTGGTGCCTTACCATGTAAAAAGCAACTCCAGTGGATACTCAAAATTTGAAAGTACAGCGTACATGTACATGTATCTATTGACTGTCCTTTCTTTATGATCTGATCTTTTCCCAGTGGAGCTTGCTAGTCTCTAATGCTGAAAAACAGGGCCCTGCCTTAGACGTGAGATTTTATAAATGTACATGTATGATGTACATGTACACTGTATGATTATTCTTACTGGGTAACCCTTCATTCCCTGGCCACATCCTTTACTCCACATTGTCGTTGATAGCAATGTTGTGAATCTCTGCTTAGATTTGTGTGACAACCATCAAACCAGAAGTTCAAATTACCAGAAAATGTTTGGCACAGGTGCGCGCACGGGTCGCTGTGGCTGATCTGGCATTTACAACAAGTGAGTTTGCTAGAACATGCAATGGTATGTTTCTCCTACCCCTAGACTTTTATTGGCTTGCTACTTTTCTTTATTAACCCTGAAATTCATGAGAGGTCATGTGAAAGCCATGGCATAAAAATCCCTTTTGTTGTCTCTTGTTTTCTGGGGTTCAAGAAATAATTAAATCAATTCTTCAAAATCTGTTATTGAGATCCTTTAAAACCTTACTCAAACACTACAGTAAGTAGTGAAGATCTTCAACATGGTGAAACTTAATCATTCAGGTGAGTGTAGTCCTGAGAATATCCACTGATCTATTGGTGGTGAGCCAAAGACTAACATTTCAACAACCAGAGCCAATGTCATGATGACCTCCAACTCTGATGTTGGCTCTGACCTGGACTCTAATGACAGTTTCAGTTCAGACTGTTTAGACATCAGTTAAATGCACCACACAAGACAGACAAACTTTCCGAGGACTGCACTCATGCACATGATTTACCCTCACCAAGTTATGGTATGACTTTTGGGCTTAAGGCATTTGCAACATGACTGTTAATATCAATTGCATATTTTTTCCCAATCTTTAGTGGGTAAAGTGATTGTGGTAGCAAATGATGGTGAATTATGCAGTGCTGTACAATTCTACAGGGTCTCCTTGTCTGGTGGACCAGGTACTAGTATTAACTTTTATAATAAAATTGTCATCACTGGTAATTTTTTATAGCTACAGTTGATTGTGAGCAGGTCATACAGGTCTCAACTTGGCAATGGCTGTGCTGTAATTTATGATAATATTATTATAGCAGCCTTCAACAAAGCTCAGTACTCGAATTTTTAAAAAAAATCCAGGTTGTCCCATTTCAAAAGCTGGACAACCAAACCTGTAAATTTGGCTGCTCTGATAAATTCTTGGTTGCCTGTTAAAAAAACCTACCCGTTTAAGTGCACTACACAAAAAATAACATCCATTTTTGTCTTCTCAGTGATCTTAATAGATTATAATTATGTTAACTTTGCCTTTACATGTGCTTTCTACAGGATCTGTCTCACTCACTTTAGCTTTCCTTCAAGGAGGTGGCTTTACACCTGTCAAAAATGCCACATTTTGACTCTGTTGTAGAAAAGACCTGTATTCTGTACTGCTAATTGAAGACAAAAAAACTCAAAACCTAAATAAAGAATTTGAGGACAGTCATGGTAACAATCCTACCTTTATTTACATGCCATGTAGAGCTTGAGATGTAATCACATGGCCGTCAAGTTTGAATATCCCATAGCTCTTAGTGTGCGTTACTGAATTTTGCGGAAGTCTGGGGTTAAGTTGTGGCATATTCTAGATGGTATCTTTGATCTTCATTGCTACCAGAGATGAAACTTTGGGTTTGTCTCTTAAATTTTTGTACCTGGCAATGTTTTGTAAAATTTACAGATAACCAAAACACAAGAAAATGCTTAGCTGAGGCAAAATAATTAACTATTATTAACTTCACAGTATCAGACATTGACAATACAAAACTGTCACATTAGTCTTGTGCCATTTATCATTAATTTATTTTCTGTGTTTGGCTGGGTTGTCCGTTGTTTTAATTCCTCGGGCAACCAGCCTCTTAATTTTGCCAAAGAATTGGTTGCCAGGTAAACATTTTGGCCGTCTTGGACGACCGGGCGGCCGCTAATTTCGAGCACTGAAGCTACAAGATAATTTACATAATAATTATTATACTTCCATACTGACATGTTGATGGCTTCTTCTCTTTCCTTTACTCCACTTTTAATTCTCAGCTTCTACTGCTTTCTCTAAGGTTATTGTGTAAATGTCTCCCCATAGATGAATTCCACCCTTGAATTCCCCCCCCCCCTAACTTCTATTCCAGTACCCTGGCATGCAGGACACTGCTGCTGGTACATAAATATGCCCTCTTACTCTCAGAAGCTGCTTTCCTATCATTTTGGACTTCACTTTGGCATAATACGTTTGACTTTTAATAGCATTTGGCTGGCAAGATCCTTGTTTGATTTCACCCAGCATTATCATAACCTGCTGTGTTCAATTTTTGGCACTCATTAACTTAATTTTAAGTTTAAATATGATTGTGTATAATTAATTTTATTTGGTAATAATTATTACAAATATGCATACAGATTGCTTTATTTGTATTCTTATTAATATTTTGCTTTTACATGATTCATCTTAAGATGGTTGTCAGATCAATTCTGATCCTCTTCCCTGTCTGTTTCCTCATTCATACAGTGAACAAGACTGTAAGTATGGTAGTTATTATTAATTTTTGCATTATTTTTTTAACTTGGTTAGTACTTGGGTAATATTGGTTATGCTTTATTCCTTTAATACTGTTTATTTCTGTAATTAAAATTTGGAATCTATTTTAATAATTGTTATTGTTGACAAGATTATTATTCAAATTTGTAGAAACATACACTGTTAACCAATTCTCCTCCCTCCCTCTCATGTCCACCCTCTTCCACAACACCAAATGCAGTTTTGTTTTAGTGTAGACTTCCACTCCCCACCCTATGATAATTCCACTTTAGCATTAAACTTTGCTGCAAAGGTTTGCTCTTGTGAGGCTCTCATACTATTGGAATTTCCCTTGCCAGGTGCTTGCCTGGGGTGGGTCACCTTTCCTAGAGTCATACAATAACTGTTGATCATTGTTCCTTGAGCTCTTATCAGTGGTATTTTCATCTTTGATGACTGTTTTGGTTCATTATTTTTACAGTTGCAGAATATCATGTAAATAACATCCAGTTTTTGTCCAAGAACTCTGGTGAAGCAATACTGGTCTGCTCAACTGGTAAGTCAATTTGAAATCTTCTCATCGTCGTTGGTCAGTTTAGTGTTACTGTTAAGGCCATTTTGGTCAGCATTTGACTGAATCACAAACTATTGGAAATCTTGTGCCTTACCTTTGCCTAAACAATAATGCAGTGTGATTGCTGTATGGTTGTGTACAAAATTTTGTGGTGAAAGTCAAATGTAATGAACTCAAAATAGCTCTGAAAACAAATCAGTATTTCTTTTGGACTAGCTTTGTAACTATATTTTTAATTTTATTGTGTTTATTTTAACTGTAGAATTGTAAGGTGAACATGAAAATGACTTATTGTATGTTTAATTTGCTGTATATACAAGTCTTGTAAGTGTTATGATGATGAGTATTATCATGGCACCACATTTTGTGTTGATAATCATTCTCAGTTTCTGGCATCTTTAATTTAACTTTAATACCAGTACTGGCTTTGATGTACTGTTCAAAAAATGAGCAGCAGTGTTTTTGGACCCAATAAAACACATCTGCGAGTTTTTTGAACAGCTTAAAAAACTTTTGTGGTAGATCTACTCATTTGTAGAATAATCGTTGGGTTTTTTTGTTATTTCTCCGGATAGAATCGGCTGTAAAATTTAGCCGTGTCTATATCAGGTATAAAGACACTCATTAAACATTAATTTCTATTGTATTTCCTTTATGAATTATTAATGAGTTTTTGAATCCTGTTTATAATACTTGTTTTCTAAACTTTTTTGTTAGGAAAAGTTGGAAGCTGTATCAAGCGCTGGGAAATGAAAAAAGGAAAGGTTCAGGTGCATGAAAGATTCCAACAGGAAATGGCACATCACCTCCCATATGTTGCAAACTACAGTGTATATGTAAGTAGATTCCACGTCAATTTTGCTTGAGTTTGTGTCTTCATTAGAGCGATTGTCAATGAATTGAGTATCGTGAATCCAAAACCCAAAGCAACTACTCCGACCAATCAAAACAGACGCAAACAGGGGAATGAACCAATCAGAATACGAGGCACTATTACAATCGCGGGAAAATGTGTGCAATCAAGTCAGGCGAGTTTTAGCAACCAATCAGAGTCAGAGGTTGACAATACGACACCAAAGCAAACGCGAATTACTTTTGACACTTACGTGGAGAATATGAATAGCTTAAACTTCCTGTTTCCCGGGAACATCCAAGGACATAAGGTGAAAGAGGCCATCCACATCAGATGAAGGAAACCTGATTTGAACAGGAGTGGGGGATATACAGTAATCTCCCCACGGGCTTTAATCTTAGGTTGTCACGCAATCCAAACGTTTACCAGACAAATTTTCGTGAAGAAATTTAGCAAGCCCTTTTGATGAGCTCGCAAAAGCTTTGAAAAGAGCACATTTAATTTTAGTTGTTTAGAGTCTGTAGAAGTGATTTATCCGGTACAAATGAATACCTCTATTTTATACTTCCATTGTATTGATTTATTTCTTCAGGAATGGACCATGATTAAAACCTACAAAGATCCTGCCAACATCATGTCCCTCTGCCTCCCTCGGTTACCGACACCCAAAATAGACTTTTCACCCATCAGTGATATCTTGACTTATCCTGCCTCAATTCTGTTGGTGCAATATGATGATGACAGGCTTCAGTTACTAACCGGGTAACTTCGTTTTCTTTTATGAAGTAGTAGGGGGGGGGGGGGGGTGACAATTCTAACAACGTTGTGTAACTTCGAGTTCCCCCGGAAATTTGAAAGATCCTTCCGATTTTTTCGGTGACATTCTTGTAAAAATATCAAACTTTCCTTTTTTTCCTGTCAGATCCCAGAACTATGTCATCATTCCCAGAGAATTCCCGAGTCTTCCGATTCCCGGTAAAATCTCCACATTCTCGGAAAAATCTTGTTTTTCTCCTGAAACAGGCCTTGCTAGAGTTGTCAGCCACCCTTCTCCGTAAGTAGTTGCAGATGGTAGGCACAGGTGTCACAGTTCTTAGAAGGCCAGTTGTGGGAGTATCCCTATGGCCAGGGATCAGAAAACTCAGCAAATTAAAATTTCTAGTAAATATGACATACTGAACTCTGGAGCACCAGGCATCAAGATAAAGAGAATAGAATAATTTGAAATCCTTACAGAAAAGTCACCGGAAAATTTGGAGGATACATGTATACCAACTCTTCGGGAAGACACAATTTATTGTTCAAACAGTGTTTCTTATATTTGTCACCTGGTTTGACGTAACATACATACGTTTATTCAAATTTACGTACATAAATTTGAAAAGAGAGTCCAGAGCTTAACCCTAGAGAAAAGGCTCCCAGACAAAATGACTGCACAAAAATTAATAAAACCATGCAACGTTATAAGATTAAAATAATTTTTAAACTATAATTCTGAAAAGGTTCTAAGTTTAATTTTAAGAGACTGTTGGCTTCCATAATACCACTGGGCAAGCCTCTACACGAACTAACCATTGCATAAGAAGATACAACCATTGCACAACAAGATACGGTTTGTAGGAGTGATTAGCTCGAGTGGATTGATAACCCCATCAAACTCATAGTATTTATCAAAATCTCTAACCCGAATACAATTTTACAACACTCAACTAGAGAGAAATATATATCACACGTATTAGGGGCTAAAAGATAAAGGGACCAAAAAAGCTTAAAGTGAAGAAGGAGCAGGGTTGGCGCAGTGGTGAGAGCGCTCGCCTCCCACCAATGTGGCCCAGGTTCGATTCCCGGACTCCACGTCATATGTGGGTTGAGTTTGTTGTTGGTTCTCTACTCTGCTCCGAGAGGTTTTTCCCCCGGTACTCCGGTTTTCCCCTCTCCCCAAAAACCAACACTTCCAAATTCCAATTCGATCCGGATGCAGGACCTCCCTGAAAACCACTTCGCGGTGAGTGGAGCTTCCTGGGTAAATATCATTTATTATTATTGATTATTATCCACTCCCAGCTTTCATCACTCACCCATCTCAGTTTTTCAATCGCATTTTGTAATACAGTGAAGCATAGAATTTGCTGAATGGTTGAATGGGTTGCCTGTTTTCTATCTTCCAGTGTTGGGCTTATACCAAGTGGTTCTTTTCGCACGAAACTTCAGAGCTCAGTAGACACAGAAACGGGTAGGAAAAACACAATGACATAAAAGCAAGTGATAAAAACTCATAAACTGTAATGCAAGCTAAATATTAATTTGCACTCCTCAAGCTGATTAAACCTGCACGTGATGATAGTTAAAATGAGGCCGTTAGAATACAAATTTCATTTATGTTGTGTTTTTGGCCCATGCTTGGCTGACATTCTAATGCAAAACATGTCATAGACGTCTCAAACAACTATGAAGAACTGTACGCGGCGTAAGGATTAGTAGCAGATGTTACAATGGAGTTGTTGTCTAGGCAACCATAGCTAACATAATTATTGAACTGCCTTTTTTGTGAATCAAATCACACCGCAGGTATCCCAACCAAGAGAGCCCGATATTCAGGAGAGAGCTACAGTGCAGGCTGCCTTGGTGCTGTTTGTTATTCTCCCTGCTGCTGTTGCATGGTGGGAGTGACCATGACGGGAGATCTGCGCATGTTCAAACTACATCATCTGGCAGGTATGGTTGATAAGCATGCGCGTTAATAAGATGGAATTAGTTTTACTGGGCTGTGGATTAAAGAATGAAGACTTTGAGGATCAACTGTTAGCCTATTCTGGGACCTGAAGTCACCGTAACTTTGGGCGACTTAAGGCAACTTTGGGCAAGTTACATGTAAGGTGACTTAAGTACAATCTGGCAAAAATTATCACGACTTTGTGCGATTTAAGGCAACTTAAGGTCCAAGAGTAGGCCTTTTAAGTCCCGTTCACATCTGCGACGAACTTTCACATCTTAATACAGACACCTGCAGTTTAATATCATGATTTTCAGATATCATACTCATTTATTCATCACTCGGTATATTCTTTTCGAATCCTTTCCCAAAAGAATGTTGAAGATTCGGTATCCGGATTCAGATTGAATCCATAGAATCTATGCTGAGTGTGGATTCAAAGGATTCCAAATCCATTTTAGGATGTGTGTAAAGAAACACAGAATCTGTTGTTAGATTCGAGTGTCCAGATTTGAAGCCTCTCAAAGAAACGCACCCCCTAGATACTTGGTCATGTTCATCACTCAAACTGTAATACAGTGTATGTGATTGTCATTCACAGACAAACATGTAGATCATGGAGGATTACGTCTCAAGCGCAGCCTTAAGGACTTACTCCAATACTGTCTGCTGAATGGCTGGGAATGGTGGGATGTGCTAATGGCGGCACACCTTGGAACGCCAGCAGGTTAGAAGGGACGTCAAACACCCTCCGACCTCAAGCAGTTCACCTTCAGGGCCGAATTGCTTGAATTATGATTGGCACTAATGTGATTATAGTAACCGGTACAGAGCAGTAATTTGCGTCTGCATTGGTTTTGCATTGCTTTGGACTGTGATTGGTTGGCAAAACTGGCGCCACTTTCTCAGCCAATGAGAAGCAAGACCAAAAACAATCGCGAGTTGCACGCGCGTATTTTCCCGCGCTTGACGCCGGTTGCATGAAATAACTTCAAATTCTGATTGGTTCACTGAGCTGTCTGCGACGCTTGTGATTGGTCAGAGTAATTGCTTTTGTTTTGTTTTACGACACTCAATTGAAAACCACTCTATATAACAACCTATTGGTTTGTCCAGGATTCGCGCTTATCAGGCTTCAAGCAACTCAGTCCAACTGTACTGGTAATACAATCAAGTGGACCATAATTAGTCCTTTTGTTTTCTTAGGGACAGAAACAGGAGAAACACGCAAGTGAGCGTGAAAATTCCCTTCACAAGCGCGTGCTCGTGTTCCACTTGCTTTGTTATGCCCAAGTAAAAAAATTGCCTTTTCCTTGACTAGAAGGAAGGGGTAGGAACTGGAAAGAGAAGGCCACGAGAAGCGAGAAATTGAGATCTCCGTTAATAAATAGATTTCATTTCGCATTGCGTGTGAACTGTGATAACGCGCGAATGACGTCAAAACGTGTTAAGAACAAAGAAGTATGTTGTGTGCCGCTGGCGAGTTGTGTGACTGATGTCCTTACCACGTTTTGACGTATTTCGTGCGTTATCAAAGTACACACACGCTGGCAAATGGAATGTATTTGTTTTATACTTTTTTACTTTCTTCGACTCGTGACGTCATCCTTGTGTCTATACTTTAATCGCAAACTCGTCTAGATCCATCAAAACACGAGGTTAACACAGTCCATTGTATAACATACTCCTTTTCTGTTTTCTGTTAGACACCATAGATGCAGTTTTAAGACTGCTAACAGAGGATTTTAGCATTCAGGATGTCCCACAACAGCAGATGCACTATTCCAGATTTCGCGCTATCAAAGCCAGTCTATTGAGATGCATGAAAGATGGCACTGGGCAAGCGGTTGACTACTACGTTCGTCAACTTCTGATGGCCATATCCGCGACCTTTAAGTCTCTGTTGAGATCATCGCACAGTGCTTCTGATCAGCTAACCAGTAAGTCTTGCTTTGTTAAGATTCCTTTCCTTAACTTTTCACTTCAGTTATTGAATAAAGCGGGTAGTTTCTAAAGAAACTGTGGCGCTGCGTTGGCGGGGGAGTTTTACACAAAAATTTGGTTTTATCAACAGAGTTGATAATGTAAATTGACCACCGCACAGGGGTTCTAAAACCTGACGTTTCGAGCGTTAGCCTTTCGTTGACAAACTAGAGCCAGCGCTCGAAACGTCGACTTTTAGAATCCCTCTACGGTGGTCAATTTACATTATCAACTTCGTTGATAAAACCAAGTTGTTGCCTCAGTTATTTAATCTAGTGAATCTAGTTAGAGCCACCTTTCACAGAAAACAAACAAGAAAGTAGATATACATCCCTCTCCCTACCCCCCCTACCCCTCCCCTCTTTGTTTCGTTTGAATGGTTGCTCTAGTGTTCACTTCATGTCACATATATATATATGTTTATCAATTTCTATAGCACATTACCATGACGCAATGACCTAATGCGCTTTACAGCACTTTGCGGGGGACTTTGCCAGACTGGTTATAAAGGGGCAAATTGCAGCCACGCAGTTCACAATCTTATTAGAGAGAGTAGTATGATACACAAGTGCCCCCAGAACAGACCAAGTGAACAAACCATCACACCGGGGACTACGCCCCCTACTCTTTGCGATCAGTGTGTGGGTTCTTAAAGTCCCACACTAGTACTGTGAGACGGGACCTCCGGTTTATCGTCCTTATGCGAGAAGACTAAAAAGTCTAACCATTTGCAGATGTAATTGCAAAGAGAGCACTTTCTCCTCAATTATTTAAAGACCCTGAGTGTTGGTCCGGTCAAGGTTTGAACCCCCGACCTCGCGCACAGCAGTCCGGTGCCCTACCAACTGAGCTAACCGGTCGGTTATATACCCATGTAATAAGTCTCAGTTTACTGGAAATGGAAATTACTGTGGTGCTTTAGATTGTTCTAAATATTCTTCCTTCATATCTTTTCTAATTTTGAAGAGATGTCGACAGTTTTGGATGTTGAAGTGGACAAAGTGTTGCAAGCTCTGGATACAAAGGAATTGAGTCTTGAAAGCGGTAAGGCCCAAAAATATTTTCAATGAAAACCCCCTTTTATGGTCTGGGAGAAAGGGACAGATACTTCTCAGAATTTTACTTGAGACCTAACAAAAAACACCTTGCTGGAGAGCAAATTGTGCACTGGGACGTCCAAAACAAAGAAAATTTAAATTAAGTTGCTTTGTTTTGAATGTCAGAAGTGCTAAGTTTGCTCTCCAGCAAGGTGTTTTTGTGACCACTAACTGCAAAGGGCCTATTATACTGGCATTTCCAATTTTTTGCGGCTATCAAATTACATTTGGTTGCACTGGACCAATATCAGTTTTCTTTTCTTTAACTTTGTCGCACTTCTATCTTTCCCATCACCGCTTGACTTAGAGCTAGTTTGAATAATTCTTCCTTTGGAAAGACCAACCAATTCTGGGCAATCCCACATTAATTCGTCCCACACGCTCACAGTTGCACAAGGTGTTATCGCAAACTGACTGCAAATAGAAAAATAATGTTGACTTGTTACGGTATGTAAGATACACAAGTTTGCTACCTTAGTTTAGGTGGTGTGTCTCACGACTGAATACCAAATGAATACTAGATTTTTGTTCGTTATTGTTTTTAGCAACACTGCTGTCTTTGTTTCCACTCATTCAATGGATGACTGACCTCGCCATGTTTGTGATTGTTGCCTTCACGTCGCACTACAACAAGGAATCAGCGCCAGGGGTGAGTAGGTTTATGTCTTCCTGGTAAAATTTAACCTGTATGTCTCCTTATCAGTTCCTCCCTACCTGAATGTCCAAGTAATTATTTGACCATGGAATTCCTGTAAGGGACAGGGATACTATTTCCTTTTTCAGGAATGTCCACAAACCATACGCTTGTGTTTCAGTTATTTCTCGGTCCTCTGCGTTTTTTAAATGACAAACGGGGTAACTAATGAAACAGTTTCATTTCGATATACAGTCAATAGTGACTTCTAGAATGGGATACCATTGTCATGCAATGTATGAATACAGTTTTATGAAGAGTTTGGCTTTATTGCCTGTGGCATGATATAAAGTAAAGTACATGTATCCCAAATGAATAAATGGAGTTAGTTTCTAAAGAAACTCTGGTGTTGCGTCGGGGGGGGGGGGGGGGGAATTAAAAGCACCAAGTGTAAACTCATTCAATTTACTTACTTTTATTAATACTAAAGTACTAAAGCAACAAAAATGGTGACGTTGTTAATGTGAAAGTTGACAAATGAACATTTGATATAGCTTTAACAGGTCAGACTTTTTTCCTCTGTCATGGGAAATTAAATTAAAACATGCTTGTTGTGACGTGCGTATCCTTTCTGAATAGATACTAAATAAGGAAAAATTGAACTGCTGATGTCCAAATAAGTTGAACCTCTATTTTTTTTACGGCCGGTCTGTAAATGTGTCGAGTAGCGTAATTTCCCAGCTTGCAGGTTCCCTTGCAAAAGTGCAAGGTGTACCAATGGACATTACCTTGTCCAGGGTTTTGTTTGAGGCTACTGTGGAGCTATACTTCTTGTAAGTAAAATTCATACAAATTTTACTGATTACTTTCCGGCTACTTGTGCTCCTATTTCGCGACTCGAGTTGTAATCTTCATCTCTATGATCGCAGCACAGATGACATCAATTTTACCGTCGAAACGTTAACATTGAGCTTTGGAAACAGACTTTCTGAAACCAGCCACCTTAAAATGTTACTGAAAACCCTTCTTGTGTAACTGTGACTCTTTTACTAAATGCTCCAGGTTAGTCTGATTCATGACACAAGCACTCTGGGCACCATACGAGAAATGCTGATTTTGATTCGCCTCTGGGGTCAGAGCACTCCTGGGATACTCCCTTCTATCACTCCATCAGCAGGTAAGCAACCAGTCGCTGGAGCACCTTATCCTCACCTGAGGAGATCTTGCAATAATCATTTTGTATACTGTTGCAAAATGTTGCTGCCACCGTAGGAAAATTCCGTTTAAGAGCGTTCATTTGAATGCAAATTGTCAAACTGGTCTTCGTTTGCAGACTCGAAACTTCACATCACCTTGAAAAGTACCTGACTGTATATTAATCGGTAGTAAACGAAGGTAATATTTGATAGCTATTCCAGCACATTTCAGTGGTAGCACTTTCTTATCTCTCTCGATTAACACCGTCAGATAGAAAACAGTATCACGAAAAATCACCGTAAACAGGTTTTTGTTTGAATAGTTACATTATGAGTCAGTACTCACGGAGAAACTCTTTAATTGAAAACTACCTTTCAACATAACAGTATGATGATGGACAAACCTACTGGAAAGTACTGTTCAAAAGGTTCCATTTTAATAGCTTCACATACAAGGATCTCATATGCACCCTTCTGTAATGAGGCTAAACTCTTATTCATCTTCACAGTGGTATATCCATAGTACATGTAGAACCGACATGAAAATTTGACTTTTCAATTACACTGCACTTTTGCAGTACAATTCATGATGACTTAATCCTTTGTTACATTCTTTTGTGCATTCTCCGTAGACAAGAATGAGTCACTGGCGTTGTTGTTCAAGGTCTTCACCAAAATCTGGCTTCTGAGCAGACAGGCCAGTTCCGATGAACCCGACGTTGACAGGTTGGCTGGTATGTTGTCTTGTAAGTTGACGGCAACGAGAACGACTTTTAAAAATGACTCTCGTTTTTGTAACTCTTTCACAATAATTCCAATTTCTTTAACTTGGAAAATGCTGGAGAACTCTCCAGGAACTAAGTTACTATGAACGACGTCAAAGTAAGGAAAAGGAAAGGAGATTTTGCCGTCATTTGCTCACGTTCTCGGGAAACACTAAAATTTAGTCAGTTCACGTTGTTGTTTTGCAGAGGACGATAAAGAATATAAAACTGTAAACGCACATTTGGAGCGATTGTTTTGCTCATTAGGCTCGTTTTGTGGCGTTCTCGTTGCCGTCGCCGTCCTCGTTTCTTAAACTCTCTATTTATCTTTTTGTAGTGCTCAGCAAACAAATTGAGTTGTGCTGGCAACTACCATGATTTACCCACTTAGTCTAAATGTATTTTGTTTCAAATATCGTCTCGAGACACACGTCTTTTAAAATACATATCACGATAGTGTGATATTGTAAACTAACCACTGAAACTGCAGAACATAATGCTTTGGAGCCAGGGCTGTATCTCATGTCTTCTTTTTATCTTGTTTTGTCTTTCAGCTGAAGCAGCTCCTCTTATTCCTAATTCGTCGCTTCTTCAAAATATGCAGATGCCCAATTTGAGTAAAGGTGGGTGTCAGTAAACCGGCAACAACGAACAAACACACAGACAAAAACGGGGCGGGCAAACCATTGAAATAGAATCTACACTGTATGAGTGATGGTTGAGATTAGAAAAGGTTAGGATTACTATCTACAGATCGTTTTCACATGACGTCACGGCGGCCATGTTGGCGCAGAAAAACAAAGGAATGGCGGCCATGTTGGCGCACAAGGCTAACCCTCTGGGAATTGAACTCTATTTTTATGCAGATACTCTGTTTTGTTTCATTGAACCAATATGGCCGCTGGTCACGTGACTGAAAACGCTCTGTAAGTAAGTAAGACTTTATTTAAACTCGGATGAAAATGAGGCTTGTTAGGCCACTAGCAATAAAGATGCTAATATACCAAGGATAAAAAAAAGTTATAAATATAAAGATAAATCTATATATAAACAATGGAATAAAACTACAAATTACTTAGTTTCCTTATCTCCTTCCTGAAAGGGCCAAATCTTAGCTTATCAGGTAATGCCATTCCACGCCTTAGCAGCAATGTCAATTTAAGAGGTCGATTTAAGGCCATAAGTTGTGGTCTTAGCTACAGATAAAACAAGTTTGTTTTTGCCCCGAAGATTATTCATATTTTCTCTTACTTGAAATAAAGATTGAATGTACTGAAGCATGTTGTTATTGGGAGCTTCAAAAATTATTAGAAGCATATCTTGTTTCCGTCTACAACTTAATGAGTAACCAATCTTATAACATGGACTATCATGTCCATTAGAAAAATCGCTAAACACGTATCTAAGGACCCTCTCGTGTAATCTCTCTAATCGAGACAGATAGGACTAATCTTGGCTTAGTTTGCACACTAGTTGCTTCTTTAGACAATGACAAAATATTTACAAGGCTAAAAAGTATTGAAAAGGCTTTTGATTTGTCGCGTTTGCCAAAGAACGATAAAAATGTAATTGAAACCCGTCAAAGTGTTCACTTTGGAAATGAAAGTTTTGCTAAGTTTTCGTTTCTGCTGCAGTAAAGAAGCCTGATGAAAATGTTTTTGCGTTCTTTAGAACGTCGCTCCAACTTGTCTGTCAAGCGCGCTGATCCCTACTCAGGTTTACATTTATGTTCTCGTGAACAATCTAAGAAATCCTGAAGCTAATCTTTCCGGAAACATCCTTCCAAAAGTGCAAACGAGGTTGTCACAGATGATCTACACAGGAGCCAAACTTGTAAGGCGCTGGAAGGCGAGGGTGGGTAGAAAAGGTAATAAAGGGGCTAGCTTCTGAAGAAACTGTGGTACTGCGTCGATTGGGGAGTGGTGCACGAAAATTTGTTTTACAAACGGAGTTGATGATGCAAATTGATCACTGCACAGGGATTCTAAAAGGTGGCGTTTCGAGCGTTAGTCCTTCGTCGTTTGCCTACCCTGGCAAATCCTCTGGTAACAGTAACAGTATGAAGCCTATGGATTTCCCATTTCGTTTTAGGTGTTTCCGGTAAAGCGGTGAGTGGACAAATCAAACCTGGCCTGTACCAGTTTGGTACTCAGCCAGTATTACAGACGTCGCCCCAGATCTTCCATCCGTTTGCCTCCGCGATTTTTCCAATGCGTGCTGACGGTTTGCATAGCTTGGATGTTGTGAGAAGGATCTTTTTCGACAGATCATCCGAGACCAAGTTGAAACAGTGCACACGGTAATCGATCAATTTTGTCTTCCCCTTGATCATCGGGAATGGACCTTTCAAAGAACTTTTAAGTGCAAAGTAACAGCAATTAAACATTGTGAATTGTTACCTTAAAGCTAACATCTTTCTTTGACTATTAAAATAAAGCAAGTTTGAAAAAATTAATATCTAACCAACCTTTTGTTTTATCGGTATTAGTGACCAAAAACTGCTGATTTTAGCGCTTTGAAATAAACTTTAGAAAAAGGATGGTTATAAACAGGTTGTAGCTTTGTCCTAAGTGCGAGGTCTGAGTTTATTAACTAGGTGTAATTAAAAGAACAAGATGCAGAATAGTGTTTTGGTTTTTTCAAATAATTTACTTGCCTGTATCTCAGAGGAGCAAATAAGAAACAATGTGGTCGCATGTTCTTTCTTCTCAGGTGCAACTGTCTCTCGCTGCTGGAGGGTAAAAGTGACCATGCAGCTGCAAAGACCTGGGAACAAAGATGGGTCAGGGCATGTGTCTGTGGAGGCAGCTGGAAGAGATTATCATTCAAAGAACAACAACAGAGTGTTGCTGTGGCTAATGAGTAGAAGAAGGAACCAGTGCAAGATAAGGCTTTGAAACAAACTTCCTTAGGAACTTCTCTCATTTGACCGATCACTCATTATGATTTCATCATGGCTCTAAAAGTTTCATAGTAAACAGTCAAATGAAGACTGATCCTCGTAGTTGTGAACGCAATAATATGCAATTGAGTAAAGAAGCCTGAAAAAATTCAGGACTTCAACAGGGTTTGAACCAGTAACCTCGAGACCCCGGTGGGATACTCTAACCAACTGAGCTATGAAGCCACTGAGGTTGGGAGTAGCTCAATTGTGGGTGACCCCCAATGTCACTGGCTTTATAGCTCAGTTGGTTAGAGCATCGCACCGGTATCGTAAAGTAACGGGTTCAAACCCCATTGAAGTCCTGAATTTTCTTCAGGCTTCTTTAGGCAATTAGATCAATTGCTTTCACCTCTGCAGTTCGTCTATTTCACAGTCATAGTAAACAGTACAGTGCATCACAGAAACGTACTTCTCTGTAGCTCATATTTAAAATATTCACACTAACTTCAAAGTAAAAAAAACCTTTCACGATTTTTTTACTGTTTAAGGTTACCGTAGTAACAAGAATATACTTTCCATACCTACAACACAGCGTTTGAAGGTTCCATCAAATACCAAGTTTTGCAGTTCTCACTAGACAAGTCTTTCACAGTTAAACAGTACATTGTAACCAAAGATGTTGTGTTGACTTAATTCAATATCAAGTAAACGTTTCCAAACAGATCATACTGATGAAATCAGTCTTCATAATACAGTCGACCCTTCCGTAAGCGAATACCCAAAATGTGAAGACTAGGTGGTCGCTAACGAGAGTTCATACCACTGTTGGGTCAAAATTTTGCCTCATTAGCACATGGTAACTGCAGAGACTTACCCCATGCGCCAAACCCCATCTAAACCCGTATAATAACTTTTAGTAGCCACAAAAATATTTATGCCCTCCAAAGTATTTATTCAGTTTCATGGTTCGCTTCCGATAAACTACCTAATATATGGCGAACGGAACAAGTCTCACGAAAGACGATAGACGAACGTCTCAAGTGTGACAGGTGACATTAGGGACCTTAAGCAACGACGACGGCAAAGAGAACGTGATTTCAAAATATAACTTCTCGTTTTCGTAACTCTTTCGCGATTATTCCAATTTGTTTAACGTGAAAAGTGCTGGCGAGCTGTCCAGGGCCTAAATTACTGTGAACGGTGTTAAAGCAAAGAAAACGAAAGAAAATCTTGCCGTCATGCGCTCACGTCCTAAAATTTGGTCATTTCACGTCGTGGTTTTGCATAGGACGGCAAAGAAATGCACCAAAATGTAAAAGGCACGTGTAGTGTATTCTTTTTGCTCATTAATCCCATTGTTTTGTGGCATTCTCGTTGCCGTCGTCGTCGTCGTTGCATAAGCTCTCTATTCACGAGTCTTCATGCACAAGGTTTTTTCGCGACACGTGACTTTTTCCCACGCAAGTACGCAACTCGTTCATGGGATATCGAGTGCACTGACACATTTTGTTCTGTGGTGCGAGTACGCTTTGGAGGCAAAAGTTTTGTCCTGACCGATCTAACACCTATTTTGTCTTGAGAATATGAAAACAATTTCCTAATACTCCTCCAGTGTGATTACGCCTACTTATAACACATTTAAGGTCCTCTCTTTTAAGATAGATAGAGTACAGTGTACTATATGTGCATTTTTAAATGTTTTGTCCATGTGAAAAATCCGGTCCTTCTGATTGAGAAATTCCCGTCTCTTGTACTACCCAGGAATGGGTACAACACCTCATTATCCACTTTCCGCTGTGTTATCTGTAAAGTGGTCGCTTACAGGAGGTTAAAAGCAAAAGAAAATTTCAAACTGTTAGCTCAAAAAGTGGTCGCGGTCGCTTACGAGAGGTGGTCGCATACAAGAGGTTCCAAACATAGTGATTTGACCTGGAAACTTTTGGTATTTTGGAAAACTGGTCGCAACCGGAGGTTCGACTATAGGTGTTTTTTAAGATGTCAAAAAACCATGTAATATATTGTTTCATTTGCAATGTGTATTTACTAAAACATATACTAATACTTGTCCTATGCCAAGAAGTGTACTGTGTTTAAAAATAAACAAGTCTTTTTTATAATGTATTGTTATCTAACTAGTGATGTGGCTAAATGCAATTTAGGCGAGGTTAAACTCAAGCCAATGCTGCCAGTGGTCTTGCTGATATGTGCAAGTGATCTACAGAGTGGGCACCCGTGTATTAGCAGGGACAGATTACATATGCTTGCCTTCGAGCAAACACTGCAGATCATCATTTGCTGATTCATTCAGCCATTGCAAATCTTTGGGCGAATTTTTGCGGATTCTGGTCCAGTTCCCTCCCACCTTTTAGTGGTTAAGGTTGGTAAGCATGGTAAATGGTAAGCATGGTAAATGGTAAGTATACCACTGAATTTCTTTCAATGTGACGGTGCCTGTTGGCGGCTGCTCGCAGGGTTGCCATGGTTACCTCCCTGCTGTGCCTGAATTGCTTAGGATCCCATCAACCTGTATGGCACCAGCTTCCAGGCTCATCAATTGGCAGTGAATCTGTTTTTCAACTTCTGTTAGTTAAGAGTAGTTTTTGATTGAGAGTGTGAAATATTTTAGTAATCATTTCCTTTGGCTCTGCTTTACTGTAATTTGTGATTGGATAACAAAGAGAAAATTGGGAAACATCCTGAAACAATTGCAGTTCAAACCAGTGTGATCCATCAACTGGCAGTTCCCTGTATTTGATATAATATTATTGCACTTTAAAAATAGGCCATATTCGTATTCTCGGTATTGAACTGGATCTAGCATGAAGTGGAGGCTCTTGCGGGGGAATACATTTACATATGAAAAGATTCCCCCGCAAGAGCCTCCACTTCGTGCTAGATCCAGTTCAATACCGAGAATACGAATATGGCCTATTAAAAGTAAGTTCTGGTTTGCCCACAGCCCTGTTTACATTGTCATCACTGGTTAGAATGATTACTCATTTGAATTTGGCTTGAGAAGCTGTGACCATGAAAAGAAGGCCCAAACGTTCAGTAACAAAATTTATGATTATTACATTGTAAATTTGCGTACATCTCTCATAAAGTTTGACTTCAACTCTATCCTTGATGGATGCAATTTCTGATAGTATGGCATTGTACATTATTAACCTGAAAGTAAAGGCAATATCTTGTGGTGCCACTTGACCATGCAAATCCTTGACTGTGACTTTTTGCTAACGAAACTTTATTTGTGTTGTCAGCTAGATATACTGTATAATTTGATAATTGTCCTGCTCATTTGTTTTCACACCTTGTGAAAACTCAATATTTCCTTGCTCACTTAGGATGTCTCTTTTAAACAGTTCATTTTCATATATTTTACAAATTTCCCCAAACAATAACTAGTTATTTACTGTCAACGATTTACCATAAAACACAAACCTATAGTCTCTACAGTAGAAGCCGAGATGGATTTTCTATGTTCTTTTGGAAGGCTTCCAGCCATCTTGCAGCCAATTCATCATCCACCATTCTTCGATCACAAGACAGAGTGACCGTCATCACGCTCTGAATTGTCTCATCTGCAGTTAATATAGGACGAGTGCCACCCACAGCCATAATACAGGCCTGGGGTGGATTGATTACCGCTGAAAACTCTGTGATACCATACATTCCCAGATTGGAGATGGTGAAAGAACCACCTTGAAACTCATGCAGCTGTAACTTGCCTTCTCTTGCACGGCTAGCCAGATCCTGTTGCATTAAAAAAAAAATTCTTTAAATCAGTATTGGTCAAATTGTTAAGGCAGCCATTTTCTAACGATGCAAAGATTTGTGTAAACTTGTTTATTTTGACTTCAAAGTTAACTTAAGGAGTGATCATAGATACTGTTCAGTTGGCATTAACTTGAAAAGTAAATTTTCTTAGAGTATGTGTAGTTTCTTTGCACATCATACAGCTGCAGTTCATCTGGCATCCAGAGCTGGACTCTCCAACCACTCACTGATTATGATTGTTTTGTAACCATTTTCAGTGCAGTCACCACAATGACAATGCTTCAAATAATAATTATTACTATTTTGCTTGGTCGCCATTGAAAGTGGTCTACACTGCATGCAAACAAATAGTTTGGCAACATAAATGAAGTCATGCCTTGCATGCCAGCACCCAACCATTTAGCTCCCAGAAGTGATCAGTATGTAATGTCTCCTTATAATATCAGGTTATGAGAATAGACAAACTTATCAGCCAGAGGGTGCCATGTTGGCGTGACCCCAAATTCTCTTCACTATTATGTACAAGGAACTGTAAAACAGCTACAAAGGAGAATTAATAATCAGACCTTGGGAGATAAGGGTCAAGAGCACTGACCCCAAACACAGGCTCAAAGCAAACAAACCACTTGCAATAGTCCTACTGAAAAGTGTTTTTCAGTTTTAGATTACCTTGAGAGTTGATGAGATCTCAGCAATTTCAAGGTTGTCAGCAGATTTAACTATAGGTGTTATGAGTCCTGCATCAGTTGCCACAGCAACAGAGATATCCACTTCATAGAGTAACTGAGCCTCTTCCCCGTTCCAAACAACATTCATTTCTGGAACTTGCCTCAAGCTCATGGCTGCTGCTTTTATTACAAAATCATTTACCGACACTTTCACTTCTAGACCTTTTCTTAGTTCAAGTAGATTATTCATAACACAGTTTGTAGAGGCATATGTGTGTGGAATGGTAGCTTTAGATTCTGCAAGTCTCTTAGCGATTGTCCGCCGCATGTTTGTATTAGGTACATCAGTGTATACAGACCCCTTCACGACATCTGAAGCTGGTTTTGATGTTACAGGCATGGCACCTGGAAAAACAAGGTATTATACGAGTATGGTATGGAAGGGGTTAACAACCAGTGTACATGTAATTACACTGGTAAGTATTTGCTTATCATTAAAATGATGGTTTTGCACTGCTGCCCATTTGCAGATTTACATTATTGTTATGAGTGATTTTGATCTAACAGGGTAAACAAATATAATATTAACTCCTTTACACTACATTGATTTGCCCCCAAAGAAGTCATTCTTCAGAATTTTGTTTGAACTACTTTAATAATATTAATATTATTCTACACAAAAGGACACCAGGGCCTCAGTCAAAGATACATTTGTAACTTGCAGTATAATTATACACAGCCATGTATGCAGTAGTCTCAATCTCCAGACAGTGAGTCACAGTTTTACTTACCACCTGTTTCAGATGTTGGGACTGTTGGCTGAGGTGTAGGCTGAGCTTTTGGTGGTGGAGCTGCTTTCACAGGCACTGCAGCTTCTTCAGGTTTTGTGAAAGGCTTTCCTCCCTGTGCAACATACCGCAGCACATCTCCCTTCAGCAGCCTTCCTTTAGGCCCTGTTGCAGGGATGAGCCTGGGGTTCAAGTGATATGTCTCCAGAAGCACTCTTACGGCAGGAGATATAAGAACAGAAGAGTCAGGGTCACCAGCAGAATGGCTGGTTTCACCTGAAGTGTCTTGTGGTTTACTTTGTGTGCCTATTAGGAAAGAAAGATTTAGCTGAATTGATTCTTCACACAAATGTAGTCTACTCTATCTACAGTGTAAAATGGGCATGGTCAGGACTAGTGTTACAGTCTACCTACCCTGTACATTACACTGTACACAGATGTCTAACAGTGGCATCATGCCTGGCACAGACCAATACAGAAGGAGTCGGTAAAGAGAGTTGACTGCAAGGTGAACTTCTTCACACAAGGTCTTCAAAGACATGGGGTGTCTCCATTGCAGTATTCAACCAGGGGTTTAAATAATTTTTGAAATAGCCGTCTGAGCTAGCTAAAATAAGCAGCAACCTGATCAATTTCATTTAATCATTTTAGTGAAATCTAGACAGAGTAGAGAGTGGTTTTTGCTGGTTGCCAGCTTCTAATGAAACCCGTGTTCAACACTTAATTTTTTCCAGCATTTGCACCACATGCTGGGTTTGGACACTGATGATGATGGTAGGTATCCCAACACGTTCCACTGCATTTACACTGTAGGATGGTCACGGAAAAACATTAATTTTGTTCACAATCAGGAAATGTCAGTTAAAGGAAATTCTAAATAATATTAATTTTAGGGAACTTGAGAAAGATCAGAGAATTATTTGCAGCTTGATTACTTGCTTTGTTTGTAATTGGTTTGTGGTGAGTGAAAAGTGAAGGAATTTCCTTTTTTTTCTGTTATGCTGAGGAGTGGAAGTTACTGGAGCACCAGACTACCGGTGGGAGGTCATACATGTAGGTTCAAACCCCAGCCAGAGTAGTGCTGGAACCCTTACTCAAATTACTCAGATTAACTTACTGGCATAAATTACTGATATAAATAAACAGAGGGTTGGCAAATGGTATTTCAAAAACAAAACTTAATGTCTTTCAAATTTAAGGTGAATCAAGGCCCAACTCTCAAATTCTTGCCAGTGAAGCCAGTTTGCTTTCATACAACCTGGACAGGGCCTCAAATATACCATTCACCACCTCTTCCAAAATCTCCAGCTTTCTCACCAGCATCTATTGGCACTTCAACCTGCGTATAATCCACCCCTTCCTCTACCATCAAGGCAATCAACTGATTAATCTTGACACTTTTGCTTCCTTCTGGAACAATGATCTTTGCTAGAATCCCTTCTTCATCACTGTCCATGGCAATGGTGGCCTTATCAGTTTCAATTTCACAGAGTACATCCCCTGCAGAGACTGTGTCACCTTCCTTTTTCATCCACTTTACAATGGTGCCTTCTTCCATGGTTGGTGATAGTGCTGGCATGAGGATTTGTGTGGTGGGAACAGCTACATGTGTACAAAAACAATGTTGTCTTGAATGCTTTCCAGCATTCCTCAAAAGTGGGCAATAGTGCTTGAATGAGGATTTGTACTGTGGGAACAGCTATCAAGCAATTATTCATGCTTGGCCATGGGCATTTGGGAAGATTTTATTTAAACATCAGCTTCCTGGGGGAGTCAATACTACTCCAATATTCAGTACACTTTCTTTGAGACTATGGGCAAAGCCGCATGTACATCAGAACAATATTGGGTGATGATTCGATCTACTGTGCATACAATAAATAGGATACATTATTGCAACATTGAACAATAAAATTATTAACCCTTTAAGCCTTAAGATCAAAGATTTTTTAAAAAATCAAGCAAATTCATCTTTTGTGATCCTGTTCTCAATTCTCGTGACCACTCTGTTTTATAACGCGTTGATAGTACAAGGAGAAATTTCATGCTGATCACTTTAAGGGTTTTAAGGGTTAAAGGGATTTATAGACAAGTATGACAAGACGAGGCCCATCAACCAGGACAAAGCACGACTGACCACAACTACAGCCCAAAATACCAATCTACTTTCCCTCCCTTAACCACGATCGACTGTACTGTATTTGGCATGGTTTCAGTGTTTGCATCCTAAGGAATCATTCGAAGTTCACCTACAACTTGTTGATCTTCTCACCTCGACGAAGGATAGAGGTCATAAATGTTCTGATGCACTCTTTAGTGCCTGCTCCATTTACTACTGCACATTTTGCGCTTCCTAAATCAACAGTTCTCAACAGGCATCTTGCTAATCGTAGCCTTCTAGCTGCCGCAAGCCATCCTTGGGACGCCATATTCTTTCCGCCGCAGCCAGAATGGAATGATGGGAAAACATTGAAAATGCACAGGGAGGGGTGGGTGTGGTGTTCCAGGAAGAAAATAGCCTGATTAGACCTTTTTACCGATACGGCGGCCATCTTGAATTCCGAGGAAATTATGGGATACCCAGGGGGCAGATGAGAAATAATCATAAAGAATACTGTGGCGTGATAACTTTTAACAATAATTTTTCGCTAACCATAGAAACCACTGCCAAATACCGTGACAGAAAGATGTAACGCTTGTAATATTTGTTTTGGAATATGAGAGACAAGAGGTAACAATTTATCCTGAAAGCTGTGTATACCATAGTCTCCTTCGCAGCCGTTTTTAGGCTCGTCACGCAACGCTCCTCCCCTAAAAACAGCTGCGAAGGAGACTATGTATACCATAAATTTTCCAGCGATTGCCCCCCTCTATGGAACGCCAAGGGTGACAAAAGGTTCAAAAATAAAATATAGGTTGTACCACTGAATATGTGCCGTAATGCGTTATATATGGGTTGAAAATTACACAAATATGGTTCATAATAAGCAAAATATGGGCTTCTTGAAACTCGATATATATGTTGTTGCAGCGTCAAATATATAGGTTGAAATTATCGATTTCTTCGATCTTCGGAAAATCTTCGTAACACGTGGACGCGCGCGTGACGTTGGACAGGTCGAGGAAGCTTTCGCCATTTTGGAATTGATCATGGACAATGCTTATCTCGGAGACTTGTTCGATGGGATTCCGGCTATTATTTTCCAGGCTCGTCGGCATATACACGACGCCGATTTTGAGCGACGATCAGATTGACGCATTAGAGAGAAGGAATTACAGCTGGAGAGCAATGTCGAGAATACTGAAGGTGTTAAAAACGAAGACCCACTGGTCTAAAACGAAGACCCACCGTTTTTTTTTTTTCAGGGAAAGACTATACAGTAAGCTGAATTGCTGTCATTTCTGTAGCGCATAAATTAAAATGTCATTTGAGCCCACAACAAACTTGACAGTAACTTTATCTCAGTCGGTACAACACGTGTCAAGTTGTATAACGTAATTAAATCCAAGAGTATAGAAATACAGTATACGTTTTAGTGACGATTTTAGTATATTTTGTCAGCATGAATATTCTATTCTGTTCTATTCTCGGCCTCCCACGACCCCACAGAGTCTCCAGTCGATAGCAGAAAGCTTCTCGTTGATCCTCTCTTGAATCATTGGCTGAAATATTACGTGTGTATGTCTCGTAGAGTGATCGCAAGGCTGTAATAAGAGAGTACAAATCGTTCTGTCTATCGAGATCAAGGGGACTTACACAACACGCTCGGCTAACAAGATAATTTAGCAAATAAAGAGCATCTCCGAGCCTTCGATGAATTCGCTGGATGACCTCAAAATCGACGTCGGGTATATGCCGACGAGCCTGGAAAATAATAGCCGGAATCCCATCGAACAAGTCTCCGAGATAAGCATTGTCCATGATCAATTCCAAAATGGCGAAAGCTCCCTCGACCTGTCCAACGTCACGCGCGCGTCCACGTGTTACGAAGATTTTCCGAAGATCGAAGAAATCGATAATTTCAACCTATATATTTGACGCTGCAACAACATATATATCGAGTTTCAAGAAGCCCATATTTTGCTTATTATGAACCATATTTGTGTAATTTTCAACCCATATATAACGCATTACGGCACATATTCAGTGGTACAACCTATATTTTATTTTTGAACCTTTTGTCACCCTTGGCGTTCCATACCCCTCGGCAGCCCATAATTTCTCAGTCAAAACAATAGAATTCAAGATGGCCGCCGTATCGGTAAAAAGAGGGTCCCCTATACCACTTTGGAAAATGCATTCACGTAAAAATATTGAGACTGTTCACGCGTCACAGATAATTCCCAAAATTCGTTCACGTTCACGATAAAATCAATATCGGCAATCACGAATCACGAATGAACAAATAAACCTAAATCACGTTTCACGAGAAAAAATAGTCCCAATCACTTTTCACGAAAAAAGTATAGGGGACCCTCTAAAAAGGTCTATTAAGACCAATTAAGAGACACAGTTTAGTGTTAACTGGTGTTGACAGGCCTGCATGGTTCCAAAGTACGTTTTCTGGTTTTCTCGCCTTTATTGGTCTTTATTATAATTTTGCTCTCACGAGTATATATGTCTTTGCAGTGAATGCCCCTTTCTGTATGATTTTGTGGGCGGTTCCTTGAAAATTTCGTTTAGCAATGGTTGTTGCTGTATTAAGTACCACTTGCTCATTAGGATTTCTTTCAAGTTTGGAACAGCTGGGTGGTATTGTGTTGCGAAGGGCAGGATTCATTTCTTTGTATTGTTCTGTTGGAGGACAGCCCCGTTTCCTACCATTAAATTTCAGTTCTGACGAGTGTTGTAAATAAAATCTCGCGGGTAACCTCTCTCGATTAGATGCGTTTTAAATTTGTCAATGTCTTCTTCAAATGTTTCCTTTGTAGAGTTTGTCTTAAGGAGTATAAGTGCTTCACTTTTAGCAAATAAAGCCCTACTTTACTCCCGGAGGGTTGTGAAGAACGTGTTCTCATGTCGAGAACCGACTTTGTTGAATCTTTCGCCTTTGTAGATAGTTGTGTATAATAAAGTCGTTTCTGTACATGATATTTCAGACGTAAATTTGACAGTTGGGTGGTGTTTATTTGCTTGTTCAATAAACTGGTCGACGATGTCGAAAATCCCTGTTCAGTCGAGCTGATTTGTCCATCCAAACACGCGAGCACGAGTGTGATGTCCTCGCTTCTCGCGCAGCTCACCCCAGACCCAGTCTGTCCTAGACCATACTCGGGAACCTCGTTTTCAAGTCAATCAACTGGATGAATCAGTGCGTTCTCCGCACATACAGGGAAAGTAGTCTGAAATAGGCTCCTTCTTTACACTCAAAATTGAGTTTATACTCTACGTGGAGGACTGAAGAGGTAACTTGTTATATTTTTAACCCTTTTTGGGTTGGCTAATGAGGTGTTGCATTTGTAAAAGCAGGGAAATGTAATATTTTTGTTGCTCGTGTACAAACTTGTTTTGGTGCGAAAATTTGTTGGCCAGGAAAAACGTGCATAATTAAGAGAAAATCCTCTTTTGTTTATTTTTCTTCTAAGCCCGTATTCTAGCCATTGTGGCAACTCAAACAGCCCAGGGACAGTTCTAACAGTGGGTGGGTGACTATGAGCTGTGTGTCAAAAGCACAGGGCTAAGGGGTGGATGGTGGGGGGGGGGGGGCTGCTTTGACACTTTGACTACAGTGAGAGTTTACAGTGTGGGATATCTTGGAAAATTTTCCTGGTCTAGTGTAGGCCTGAATGATAGTTTGCTTTTGATCACTAATTATTAGAGATAACCCGTAAGTGTGCTCTGGGTTGGTGATTGGCAGTTGTGTGAGCAAAGCACAGGGGTGGGGAGGCTGGCTTTTGTACTTTGTGACTGCAACAAAATTTAGTTGTTTTCAGGATTTCTGCAGGCACCTTTTAACAAATCCAGTTTGATTTATAATCCACCAAATATTTTTGCTCACACGCAGTTGGTCTAAACGCATCATCTGACTGAATGTGCACCAGTTAAAACTGGAGAATATCCAGTGATATTCCCCAAATGTGCGTTTTTACCAAAAAATATTTGAAGGATAATAAACACAGTGCTCTCCATTTGGCACAAAAATATGGTTGGATGTTTATCCTTGGACATAATCAGTTCCTTGGAGCTGACAGTTTCCCTCAAGCTTCGCTATCAGAAAACCGTCCCCTTCTCAGAACAGATAATGTCCATGGACAAATATCCAAGCATATTTTGTGCCAAATGGAGACTAATTCACCTTACTTTCTGCCATACAGTGCTTTTTGTTCTGAGGCTATTTGATGTTAAACAGGGGTTTCATTAAACCATTTGTGACATCATCAATTATTTTTAAGCAAAAACTTGATTATCTTGGGAATGAAAATGAAAGTGCCATTCTTACTCACTTGTAAAGGCCTTTCAAATAAGCAGACTCTTTAACATTTGCACTCATGGTAACATATTCATTGCAGGATTTCTCTGGTATACACTCAAATTACATCTCTTTAGTGAACCCAAGTAACCCAGAAACCTATTGTATAGGAGGGATACATTGAATAACATGCATCAAATAGTCTTTCTGATTGTATTGTACAGAGCCAACTGAAATGCATTGTAGATATGGGGCTGGATAGCATTGTTTCTCACCCTTGGCAACATTACCAGGAAGGGTATGTCTACAGGAATGTCACACCATACATGTACATGCATGTAGTAGCCTATCAGCTGCAAAACATCCTCAGCAAGTTGAAGAATGTAAAGCAGTTTAGTAGACAAGGTAACTATGCTATTACAGTTTAAAAAAAATACACTATGGGCACTAACTCAAAACAGCCAATATCAAGTGCTCACAGAGGCAGTTTAAATACTTCTATGGAGAGTTCCTTCAGTGTTTCTTTTAATGTATAAAAACAACAAACAAACTTTATTACAACAATTAACGTCAGTCAAGTACATACCCACCCGAAGATAGCAAAGCTAATCCAGTCACATGAGGGTTGGAAATAAAAATTAGAAGATTACAATATTGTTAAATTAAAAAAAAGTGAAATTGATTCAAACTAGTGTAAGAGTAACAGTGAAGCAAATAAGGTAAATTAAAGTATGGATAGTTTACAGGAGGTTATTAATGTTGTCAATGTAAATATGCAAACCAAGTGCTATTATCGACACTGCAAAATCCAAATAATTTTTCCTGTGCAAATAATAAAATTCTCAAAGTTACCTAATACAAAAAGGACAATGATGTCGCATGCAATATTGTTCTTTTGTGAGTCAAATAACTAGGGCAGCCCTGCAGAGATCACTGGAATGAGTGGTGTTTGCCACATTAGGAGAGATGAAAACGTAGTCATACAGAAAAGGAATGCTGACCTTTGTAGTATTGGAAAGTAAGCTTTAACCAAGGAGTGTATAATTATGTTGAGTATAATTATTTCAAATATTGTTTATTTAGCACTAATGCAGAATTACAATGAGAGGCCAAAGCAAGACGCTTATTTGGCATAGCTTAGGTCTGGGTACAGAGATTACAAGAACTGCTATTACTAGATCAATCAACACAGGAAAGGATGGAAAGATAAATAATAATAGTAATAGTAATAAGTAAAAGGTGTTTCAGTACTTAACAAACTGAGTTTCACAGAAGACCAAGGGAAGGAGAAAAAAAATCATTCAAGGAAAAAGAAATATCCAAGCATATTTTGTGCCAAATGGAGACTAATTCTCCTTACTTTCAGCCATACAGTGCTTTTTTTTTTAAGGAAAAACTTGATTATCTTGGGAATGAAAATGAAAGTGTCATTCTTACTCACTTGTAAAGGCCTTTCAAATAAGCAGACTCTTTAACATTTGCACTCATGGTAACATATTCATCGCAGGATTTCTCTGGTATACACTCAAATTACATTTCGTTAGTGAACCCAAGTAACCAAACGTAGTCATAGAAAAAGAAAACCTGTAGAAAAGAATAAACCTTAAAATCAATACGAAAAAAATAAAGTAAAAAAGGTTCTTAATTTAAAACAGCCTCACCTCACCAACACTATGCTAAACTGTAAAGAATCCACTAAAACAATTAGTCTAGTATCTGCACAATGAACAGGACGCACAGTGTATCAGCTGAAAATGTATTCTGTTCATTTCTTATCGCACGCTTAAACTTCTTTGACTTTTCAAGGTCTAAGTCTATTAAACTGCACTAATAGCTTTCTCAAAGCACGTAGCACACTTAATTGAAGGCTTCTGGAAGGTCAATGAAGACAACAGATACGATTTTTTTGGCAGTCCAGAGTTACTCACCATTTATCAGTCATGAGAGCTACTAAAACTTCAGTTGAACGTTCCTCCGTGTAGGCCCAGTGGTGTTGGCTTAGTAGGTCATGGTGTTTGGCTACATGAGATTTTATCCATCAGCGATACATTGTTCAATGATCTTACTTGGAACAATGAGCATGGATAGAGGACGGTGGTTATCTATTTCTGTGACATTGCCCTTCTGGAGTGTCGTTTTCAGTCATACATATTGCCAGGATGGACTGTTGTCGGTGGATGTGGTTAAACTGTCTGACGATCTCACACAGTGATGAAGGGACTACAGAGCTACAACGAGTTGCAAAAATACTTGAGACACTGTACGCCATTTGGCCTTGAATGACGTTTCCATGATCTTCCGCTTTCCCTCCCCCTCCCCCTCTTATCAAAGTTGTTAACGGTGCAGCACCATGCTCGGAACTTTGAGGAACAACTTTGAAAGGGGGAGAGTGAGGGGGTGTGTATTGTATCTCACAGATTTGTTGGCGGCAGCGTTTTAGAGAAAGAAGAGACGTTTTTGATGGCGAATGTCTCAACAATTTTGCAACTGGTTGTAGCTAATTTCAATTCTCTAGGAGTTACATGTGGTCCATCAGGTCCGGTGACATTTTGTGGGTTCACCTGGGAGTACCTTTGTTGGTTGTTTTGAAGGTGTCACACAGTCTTTAAGCGAAGAGTCATTTGATTGGCTCTTACCATGGCCAGCAGTAGATGCAAAGAATGTATTTAGAAGCCTGGCCTTTTCATTATCATTGATTGCAAGAGTTCCATCGTCTTTTCATATACCAGGTGGTAGGTTACCATTGCTCTTAAAGGTAGTTTTCATCGATTGCTATGGAAAACGTTTTAAAGATTTGCTTTCTCGAGCTGTCCCTTAAAGTCATCCTATTTGGCACGTCTAAGCTCCTTAGTTACTTCGTTTCAATGCTTTTGCCGTCTGTTCGCCATTTCCCTTGAAAAGATAAGGGTGATTTTCCACTGGCTGAGTGGAACGAAATCAGAAGTGGAAAATTGTTTTCTCACACACACCGCTGGAGCCTGGGGATGGGTTTAGGTCATGTGACGAGTCAAGGCGGGCAGTTGTTTTTTGTTGACCGCCATTGCTTGACCAGTTGTTTTTTGTTGCGGTGGTCGGCTTGACATGGCTCCCAGCGGTGTGTGAGAACTAAGACAAAATGCTTGCACTACAAGTCGCTGTCTTGTTTGTGGATGGGAAAAGGCAACGCGTAGTCGCCCCACATCCTTAAAGGATACGCTCTTTTTGGAATTTTGAAAAGAAATGTTATGTTGATGTTATAATGATATGCATTTCAAACCATATTGTTACGAAAATTATTGCGTGACTCGCGTTACTGTCTGGAAGTGTCTAGAAACTTCTGCATATTTAATTAGTGTTTTATCATCGTGATTCAGCAATTCTATTTTAAGCCGTTTGCGTGTGTAGCTGTAAATAGTTTTTCATTGTAATGTTACTTTATTTAGTCGAGTAGGAAAGTTCTAGAATTTTAGGTTAAAAGGTATATAACCCGATCGGTGTAGCTTTAGAGTTTTTTTAGAGAGAAGTGTGTTTGTTGAAGTAAGTCTGAGAGCTGAGAGCTGAGAACAGTTGGCGGAGGCCGTGTTTATTGAAGTGTGACAGAGGTCGTTTATACAGTTGGCAGAGGCCGTGTTTATTGAAGTTGACAGAGGTCGTTGATACATTTGGCAGAGGCCGTGAGTATTGAAGTTTGACGGAGGTCGAGTGTAATTTTATAAGCCTAGTGTGTGCTTATTGTGAAGTCTTGTGCGGAGTTGACTACTTTCGTGTGGAATAAATAACTTTGTTGCTGTTCCGACAACCCTGCGTTCTGTTTAGTCTACAAACAACCCACTCCTCACTCATCAACACAATCGAACTCGTAACACATATGTACATACATACTTTGCAATTGCACCTTGATGTAAGGTCATGTTACTTTTATGTTAGGTATTATACTTTGTAGCCCAGTTTCTTATAAAACGTGTACACAGTCAGGATTACATGGTACGGACTATTGTATTGTTAAGTAACAAGAAAAAACCTACCTCAGTCATCAGGGCCCTTTAGCACTGAGAGTTTTTGTAGCAACGGCAACAGCAGTGGATGAAAGAGACTAGGGCAAGGAAAGCGTTGTTCTCGCATAAATATAAACCTTTAGCACCCTTCATTTTCTGACAGCAACGTGCTGACTTCTTTGAAATCTTTGTCCGCCAAGATGAATTAGATTCAGGGTTGATCATCCTGATGTATGAAGAGGGGGCCAGGAGTGGGACTGTGCTGATGAAGGTACGCCATCAAAGAAGTGATAGGGCAGATACATGGCAGGCCCTGGCCCAGGTAGATAAAACGTCCATGGCAGAAGGAGTCGGTTTTAGAACAATTTATGTGCACGCGTTAACAAGCGGGGATAGAAGTGGAATCCAGCTGCAGGTCTTGAGGGGTGAGGTGAATGGAGGCGTCAAACGGGGAGTTCACAGTGAATTCTCCCACCCGCAAACAAAACAACGAAACCAAGGCGCCAAGCTGCCCACATCATGTAGTGCGAGCAATCAGAGAGAGAAAGAAAAATGAATGACTGTCATCAATTCCCCATTGACTGGCTGGCGTGGGCTCCTGCACAAACCTTGGTGACGTTTGATACCCTATAAAACCTGCTGTAGTTGCAGACAGATGGCAAGGGGATTACGAAAGCCGTTCTGAGGCTGGGAAGATGGAGTCGTCCTGGTTTATCTGCCATCAAAGGAGGCGTCAAATGAACCATGACCTCTCCAGGATACCTAACGTAATAAAATTAGGCTCCTTGAGAACACCAGATGCATGGCTCCAATGCTGTAAGAGAAAGAGGGAACATAGGTTGTTGGTTTGAGAAGGATGCAAGTGAAAGCCGCTGGCCATGGAGAGGCTGCAAACCGAGTCATTGGTAATAATGGTACTGCAGTGGACGAAGTTTGAACAAAAATCTATTGCCAGTTTTATCTCAGGTGAATTACCTTTAGTCATACCAGGCTTGGTTTGAGAAGAAGTAATCAAAGTTAGGTGCTGAATAAGAGAGTTATGCATGAAATAATTACTTTAGATAACTTTATTTGTTAAGTTACATAGCAGAATACATCTTAAAAACTAAATAATGGAGTATTCAGAAGAGAAAGAGAAAGTAAAGGACATACGTTTTTATTTAGAGTTTTGAAAAACCCATGAAGAGTATAATTTCAAGTAAAGGGTCAATGAAAAGCAATCACCTTTATTCTATAAACTTAGTTGACAAACAAAGGGTACTAGAAAATAAAGCAACACAGTAAAAGAAATAACATTCAAAAGAAAAGAAAGTAACTTAAAAACAAGCAGAAAAAAATTACTATTGAATTATAGTATATTTAAGTATGGCACATACATTGTGCTGCTGTCAAACCAACGTTCGAAACTCCACCAGGCTGAACGGCTGGGAGCAAAATAAAATGAATTTGAGGATTTTTGGTTGTAATTCAGGACTAAAAAAACCTTCAGTCAATGGCTCCTACAAATTTTCAGAACGAGGCTACGCCCAGTGGATTTGCTGTTACAGAGCAAGCACCTTTTTAGTAATTACAAAAACTGGCCTTACCCTTGGAGAAAGAAAGTACTAGAGCGCTAATTTTCAGCACGATGTGGTTCTGCGTCTTTTTTGGCGTCAGGGTTATAGTGCATCGTCTTTGTGATAGGGCAGGTTCCCCATTCTCCAATGCACAATCATAGGATTTTAAAAGAAGATCAGACAAAGACAACTGTAGAAAGCATCGGGGAACTAGTCCATACCTATTGACTTGTTTATTTTGTTTTGGTTAGAGTCTTCACGTATTCCCTATTTTTGTAAGTTTATCCCTAAAAAGATTATGTCACTGCAATTTGGTTCCGGTGGAATATCTTGTGGAGAGAAGAAATCAAAGGCTTTTGGAGTCTGTGTATGGGAACTGTTGAATCGTTCGCCTACATTGAGAATTGTCGTCAGTGGTAAAGCAGGAACCTCAGTCAAGAGCGCTTTTTCAGTCGTCTTTCAATTGTTTTTGTATCTGTGCCATTTCACTGAGTGTCTCATGCAGTTGTGCTGGTGTAGCAATTCACAAACACTAATGTTATTAGACTTAAAACTTTACCTTTAAAACAATTCTTCATTCAAGTCTTCATTTTTATTTTCTCGCCTTGCCGTCTTGTGGTTTTGATTTTCCTCTTTCTCTCTGTCGTTCCTTTACATCAAGTTAGCAATGGCCATGCTCAGCCTGTATAGATGTTTCTGGGTTCATAACCTCTTTCCGAAAGGTGTTTTTCATTCCTTCGTTCTCTGAAATTTAAGGGTCTTGCTTACTTATCCGGAGACTTCTGTTGATCATTATGGTAATTTCGTTGTGAGTACAGTTTCTGTTTGTGATCAATTAAGTTTTTTCGAAAAGGTTTCTTTGTAAAAGAAAGAGGAAAATAAATGGAGAACACTTAATCCTTTGTCTTGGTGTCCGCGAGATGTCTTGTTATTTTTTTTAAAGACATCTCGCGTTGGACTTGAATGTGCTACCAATCTGAATGACAAAAAACGTCTTATACTGTGAAGGTTTGTTGATGGTGTAACCCTGAAGGCCATCAAAAGCATCACAGAGGTGTTTCTACTGAAAGTACAACAGTCCTTGCCCGGCAATTTTCTTCACCACAGAGTAATTACTTTCACGTATTCGAAGTCGTTTGCTCGTATGATGGGAAATTTCTTGCCAATAGATTCTTTGATAACATTTCTGACAGACTCTTCATCATCTTCCTCGTCCAACGTTATCATACCATTGGCAATCACTGTGTCCCATTTTAAGTGATGCTCTTCAATGAGATCTTCGTCACTCGAACCACCGACGCACTTTAGTAAAGCCAATTCTAGTGCCTTCTTCTAGCAACTGGTTTTGCTTTGGTCTTAGTACGGTTGTCAAACGGGGCAGTAGCTCGCAGCCTCTCTGACCGATTCAGACGACGATAGGTTCCACTAGCTGTGCTGCTTCTGATCAACGTTCTTGCATGGTCTAGTGCTCTCCGTACATTGGAACTTGAAACCTGAGTAGTATTGGAACTTAAAGCGTGAGTGGTAAAACCCAAAGTCTGTTGCATTGAATTTTCTGTCGACTCTGTACCCCGAAGAATATTCGAGGCATTTTCCAACATCTGAGCGACACGTTTAATTTTATCTTCTTCCCTCTCCATGATCGGACTCCAACAATTAAAATGCCGTCTCCCGATTCCCAAAAGGCGACAAAACATTAACACGTGATTACTCTCGTGGCCGCGCTAAGCCCAGGAAGATTGAATAAAATTTTAAACGGGTCTAAACAAAAATTTCAAGGTTTGAATTAAATAAAAAACTCAAGGTATTGCATTGAATGATAAAAATCAAAAGATTGAATTGAATGAAAATTTATATTAACGTTTGGATTGAATGACTTTTCTTTGGTTTTTAAACCAACGTTTGCTGTGATTATGGATTGAATGAATTGTCACTAGTTTAAAATACGTTGGTGGATTAAACATATATTGCAAGGATTGAATTTTGCTACAAAAGGCTTGCCATACCATAGTATGCCCTGTTGACCCTTTTTTATGGGGTTGGAGTCTGTTTAAAGCAAAGGTGTGTGGTCATATTTCGTTACTGATTCATAACCAATAAATGTGTGCACTGTAAGTTTTATATATTCATAAAGACTGCAGATGGTTGCATTTATCATAATGCAACTAGAGCATCTTTTTACTGAAGTTGACTGTGCGTAGTGAGAGGACATGGCACAGAAAGGACTATCGGAAATGAGACCAACGAGTCCGCTAGGTTCCGACACTTCACGGTTTATTACTTTCCAAGTTAGGTTTTCTTCGTTACAACTGTACTCACGCTCAAATCACACTGCTCACAGATCTCTCACTTCTCTCACTCGAATCACCGATTTTTCACACCTTAAAAAATGTCATACGATAGTTGTGTTTGCCATTGCGCAACGACTAATTCATCTGTCAACACGGCGATCACTAGTCACGAATCAGTTAAACTCAATTATCGCAGAACAATTTCTCACAGGACGCCATTTTTCTCACCTAGCTCTTACAAACCTGGCATTTTCCACGATCCAAAATAAGAACTTCTCGATTGCAGTAGCATAGTCATACTACAGGTCTGACGGCACGAAAGCTTAGTGCTGTGTTGTCATTGAACGATTTAAAGCGCTTGTTAACGGTTATTGATACAAGACAAACTGTTAACGCAATAATGTACAATTGTTCTTAGCATCCAAGGCGAATAAAAGATTTCTAACGTTTCACCCAATTTTAAAAGAATTTAATGTACAAGTGTGTATAAAAGCCATTTGTAACGTGTAAGGATATTTACCAACTGCCTTTTTGACATGCCTCATGATTGGCGATATATTCTTCATATTGTGATCTGTACAGTTCCTTTACCTCGGCCTGTGTTGAAATGTTCTTTATAGGCAGAACCAGCCTATAGTTGTAGGCTGAAGGAATGTTGCGCAGGCGTTCCTCTCTTTCCTCTGGGTCACGTAATCCTTTGAAGTAAAAGCACCTCCGTTCATCAGCGAGTGTAATTCAACCATCCTTGCAATAGCCCGCAAGTCCACTGTGAAACAGACCGAAAAAAAAAACCCTCACTAGTGTTGACGTCGTTGAAAATTTATGCTATCATTCTCCTGGGAAGGTGGTATTTAACATCTTTTTGACCCAGACAGTGCTGGTTTACTCTCATCTCTTGGTCATCATTTATCTGGAGTGATAGGGGCCGTATACACCTGTACTACACCACAACTCAGGAAGATGACAGCTGGAGTTTATACATGCACATTAACAGAGTTGTTTGATGTCTTCCAACATGTACACGTACTTCACATGTGGAAAAGGGGTGTAGCAGTGGGTAACATGTTACTTACAGTTTTATGAAAGCACTTGTGTATCATATGGTTTTTCATTCTACATGACATCAACTCGACTGTAATTGGCAATTTGATTGTTTCCTTTTCCGAACGGCAAATGTGTTTACCATTTGCGATTTTCACCAGTTAGAAGCCCTTTTCTAATTTTGATGCGTTTCATGTGTTATTTAGAGCCCTCACTCTACTCCGTTTTACCTCCTTTGCTCTACTCTCTGACATTCTGACAGAGTCTGCCTTAGGACAAGACAAAACTAACAAATAATCTCGCAATCTGATTGGCTAATTTGCCGTTGTCCAAAAGAGACAGACCACGCTTCTCGTGTCACCTTGTCACGCAATTCCTTTTTCAGCTCTCGCGCTCGCGCTCTGAAATAAACATTTTCTTTGATGTTGTGATAAAAAACAAGTCGAATGTGTTTCAGATAGCGTTGTGTGTATCAAGATATATTCAGTGATTTAACAGAGGTTAAACAACAGACTACATTCATTGTGAGCACATGCTCTCAGCTTCTGATAATACGGGAACTCAGTGACACAATATGTGTCACGCAACATGTCACAGTGTGTACTCTTATCGACACCGATATTCGTCATCTGATCACAGTGATCAAAATGTTGTGGACTCAAGAGGCACAGCCGAGGAAGGCCATAACAAACTTTTTCCCCTTTGAATTGACGAAGTCACAGGAGATAAAGACGTCAGAGCAAAGACTCACTGCTTCGTTTAGAGCAAATCGTCAGCAGAACTCTGAAAGCTGTGAACAAAATACCGGTGAACTGACAGAATCCACAAAGAGGGAATCAAAATGGTTTCAATTATTTGTGGCTCGTGCCCAGGGCGAGCGGACGAGCAAATGACGTTTAAACGAGGCTCAACACGCTAAGTGCTGCAGCTTTACGATGCATGTTTATTGACTGTTGTGAATGCATTGCAGTCATTTTTTTGTTAAGTCGTTTTATATTGTCAGTATAATCTCCTTTCACTGCTCTTTTTTTTATGATAAATATATTGTGTCATTGCGTTTATTGGTACAATGTGTGGGAAACGTCTCTCGTTCTGTCCTTCGCGCGATCTTATCTGATCTATTATTTTTCGGTATCGAGAAAAAGCAATTGCCAATGACTTCAGAACTACTTAGCAATAACACGCCGACAACAGCAGTGCTAGCAACGTAATGGATTATCCCGTTTGTGTTAAGTTACCTAAATTTTTTTCATGGATTTCCGGTCTTCCGCTTTGCCGAGAGGAAAGAAAAACAACTTAGTGTAAAAGAACATAACATTAAAAGGACATTCAACAACGCAGAATTGTAAAAAAAAAAATATATATGACATCCACCCCCGGTGGGACTCGAACCCACAACCTTTGAATTAGAAGTCCAATGCGCTAGTCCATTGCGCCACGGGGGTAGCTGTAACACATTTGGCAACATTTTACATTTTTAAAGAATTTCGCAATATGCTAACTCGATCCAATCTTCCCTCAGCAACTTTGTAACGCCTTGTTGTTTCTTGTAAAGAGAGGACTACATCATGTGTATCGTGTTATTAAAAAGCGAAAACATTCTACTGTATATGATCTAATGAACTGGAGAAGACGCTCGAGGACACAACTGCTTAGCAAGACCATGAAGGGTCATCTGAGTTTACACTGAAAATGCACCGGCTCTTATCACTTTGCTGTCGTTCTGTGACATCAGAGCAGCTTGATGCTCTTCAACAGAATGGTATTAAAACGGGTGAGTTTGATTTTATAGAATATATTGCATTAGTTCAAGTTAAATAACGTCGCTATGTGAAGAAGATAGGGCCGTTTTTTATGCATTTTGAAGGTGTAGAATGTACGTGTTTGTCAGTGTTCCAGATACATTGTAACTTCCCGGCGGAGTCCGGGGATCAAGGAAGATTTCAGGTCAGCAGGCTACATCGGTCTTGCCAAATTTTCTTACTTAACCACTCAGTTTGTCGGGTCAGGGAGCCCGCTTTCTCAGGTTTTTAAACCGAGAACCCGCCCTTATCTACCCTGGGTGCCCGAGGTTATTTTTCTTTTTCGTTTGGCAAAGCCGCGTCCACGAGGCACGAAGTGCCAAGAGGAAAAAATAACAACGTACTGTCCGGTGTTGCTTGGACGAGGGGTGAGGGAGTTATAATTTGGGGGCTCACGTTTCTTTAGCTCTAAAGAACTTTTTTTTACACTTGTGTTTACGCCATTTACCGAGGGCAACATTTACTGAGATCAAGTTACTGAACCTTGGTACATTCGTAGAGTGTTTATACTGGCTCCAATAACCCAAGTTAATCTATCAAAACTCACACGACCTCACCATCATCTTGTGCAGTTAATTGGCTTCTATTCAGGAGAAATCAAATGCCCTGTAACCAAGTGTCTCTTGGTTTTCACTAAACAATTTGATAAGATTTTTTCATAAGTGTTTCTTCTTCAATGCTGGGCTTGAATCCAGACGTGTTGAGTTCACAGGAGAATCGCAATGTCTACAACATGAGTTAAGGAGCAGGGGGAAAATACAGTGTCATCATCTGCATAGACTGGGCCTCATGTCTATGCTGCAGCAAAAATTCACAAGAAAGTATGGAGCACCACTAACAATAAAAAATACAATGCTACCGGATTTTCTAATGTAAGGATACATGTAATTCTCTCTCCTACATATAATTTATCTCAAACTGAGATCCAAATAGCTTTGTGTAGACAATACAGTCTATCTGTCATTTCAAATGAAAGTGAATACTGGTAATTTCTTGATGTCAAGTTACATGCAAATATACAGTCAGTAGTAATTAACACACATGGTTTTCATATTCATTACCCTCCAGTGACTGATTTTATTACTTGTGATGTTGAGAGACTAGCACGGAAGGTTTCAATCCCAGCGAAGGTATGATGTTTGCTATTATTTCACTGAACTGTGTGAAAACATGGCAGCATATATATAAAATTATTAATATAGGTAACAGGTGTTACAAAGGTTTTTGAAACAGTTGTCTGAGCTAACTGAAGTGTATGTAGGTGGCAACCTGATGATTTTTTTTAATCATTAATTTTTGAGTGGAAATCTAGACAAAGTACATGTAGATACACTGTAGCAGTGTAGGTAAATTCTGACAAGGTTGGCTGCACTTTTCATCAGTTGCCAACTTTTAATGAAACCCCTGAGTTAGATAAAGAAATTAAAGCTACAGATTGTCAACCCACTTAAGTGATCAATTATTATCACCATGGGAACACATGTATTATGCAAAAATGGGTCTGAGTGTGTTTTGATACCCATTTTTTACTTCAGTTGATGGACATGGGGTTTCTTTTAAAGTACTAGCTAACCCAACTTGATAAGGATGCATTGTATTTAAACCGATGTTCTGAAATTTGCACTTGCTTGTCATTGCTAAAAGTGGCCTTAAACAAATGGTCTGGAGTCAAAATGTACATGTAAGCATTAATTCACATCTCATTGAAATCAAATACTAGGAAACTTTAGTTAGGGCTTAGCCAGGAGATTAGTTTGATGTTGTCATAGATCAGCTATTTTCCTTCCACCTTTAAAATAATAAACTGTTTACTCAAATGATGCAATCATGGTTTGTTCTTCATCAATTTTGTCAGACCAACGCATTAATACAACCTGTAGTAGTTTGGCTCTCAAAATATACATGTACCAAATGTCACTGTTTTTTCTCCGTTTTTGAAAGAATGAGCTTAAAGTCTCTAGAGATAAACGTCAACCCAATACCAAATTGATTCAAATGGCTAATTGAATGAGTTTCCAAAATAATTATGTCCTAATCCCTGTACACTACGATGCTTTGTTACCAATATACAAGTATATTTTCTTTAGGATTTGTCTTCCCTTCAGAAGACTGTTATTGCTGAGATGGCAGCCTTTACCATGAATGGTAGTGATTATTATGAAGAGATGATGGCTAGGTTTTGCATCCTGTCAACAGGTGAGTGATACATTGTACATACATTGTGTAGTGTATGACTGGTATGTTGTGGTTCAAATTTTTCTTTCCTTTGTCTTAAGATTTAGAATTATGATTATGGCTCTGAGACAAAGGAGAATCTTAATGCAATGCAAATCAGTTTGTGATGTCAAGTAAGGAATAGACTCATGCCCCTTTCAAGCTCTGTCATGGGACAGATGGCTAGATTTTGTAACTTTCACAGCCTATAAAAAGTCAATATTTGGTTAAATAGATGCAAAACGGCACAAGATGTTTTGGACAGGTGCAAAGATTTATTTAAGCCAAAACAATATTTGGGGTTACATGTAGGTGCACTTAAAGTGAAACGTTCTGCTTATGAGATTTGTCCGCTTACATGAGGTGTCCTCAAACAGAGTTTCAATAATTGTATGTCAGAAGAAAAGATCCTTTGATTTCAATGTTCACCTCACTACAGGCAGTCCCTGTTGAGCTTGATGTTATCCTGCTGTAAACCCTGTCAAAAAAATTACTGAGCATCTCCCCATATAATAATAATAATAATAATAATAATAATAATAATAATAATAATAATAGGTGCAGATTAGCATGTCAATATGATCACCTTACAATAATAAGCTTTACAATTCTAAATTCTTTACAATTCTCGATATCAAAATTAATTTTGGTTTTTGGAGAGAGGGGAAAACGGGAGTACCCGGAGAAAAACCTCTCAGAACAGAGTAGAGAACCAACAAACTCAGCCCATTTATGATGCTGAGTCTGGGAGTCAAACCTGGGGCACATTGGTGGAAGTTGAGCACTCTCACCACTGCACCAACCCTGCTTGTATGTAACACATGCACATGTACATCAGTGGCATTATGTACATAACACTGCACATGTGTGTTTTGTTTATTTATCACTTTACTGAGTTTGTGTTTTTTTGTTTTACAGGTTGTGATAAGTAAGTAATCTCCATGGATATGAGTTGTGTCAATAATAATAATAATAATAACGATAATAGTAAAATTGCCTCCTTTATGATCATGCACAATGTGGTGAGTCTGAAAAAAATTGCAATATTTTTTATTCCACCCTGCAGCTTGCACTGAAATAAAGGGTTTAGTAAAGTGTTTAGTTGCATGAAATAAAGAGGTTTGAATTTAACTGATTTTTAAAATTATACATCTCATCCCCACAGATTAGATGAACTCCTTGATGGAGGATTGTATACAGGAGAATTGACCGAGATTGTCGGAGCAGCAGGGACTGGAAAATCTCAGGTGAGTCACTGGCCTTTGTCAATCATGTTCAGAACAATGTTCACATGCACCTTCTGCTATTTTCTTTGTATGTATATTTATGTGTATATTGGGCAGATACAAACTGCCGGAATTTTACTGGAAAAGTAGAAAATGAATCCACCTTTTCATGATGTTCTTCATGTTTGGAAATGACTGGAATATAGTTTTCAGTTCAGATTTCATTATATACAAGCCAGCTAAATGTAGCAAATTAAAAAAGGCCATTATTGGTTTGTTAGCTCATTTGGTAGAGCACTCTTCCTGTAACTGTTCTGGTCAAGGCTTCAGGGTTTTATCTTTTGGGCTTCATTTTTACATCTGCATTTTCTACTAGCTCTCTCAATAGCCCATTTGTGTATTATTGACCTGGCATTTCAGAAGAAGCAAGGGTGGAGCTGACCTTGTTTTGATACAGACCTCACTGCTTTTCTAATGTAAATCATGTTATTCTTATGCGAACTAGTTCAGATTTACACGAGAAAAACAGAGAGGGGTCTATCAAAACATGGTCCTGTACTTAAAGACCAGGTCACTGAACGTACAGAATGAGCTATTGTTTATCATTATTTACAGTACATTATGTTGATGCATTTCCAGATCTGTATGAGCATCGCCACTTTCACAGCCATGAAAGCCAAACAGGACATCCTATACATTGACACAGGAGGTTCCTTTAGTGGAACAAGGATGAAAGAGATGTTACAGGGGTGGAACAGTTCTCTTGATGATCAGGTATATTTGTGATCATCCCTTGGATTTGATTTCACCAAGAAATGAGTGGTGGAGAGAACAATAAGGGTTAACCGTCATGCGACTGTTAGTTTCTGTGCTCATTACTGAGACTTTTTTTTGCGGACAAGTGGTTAAACTACCCATCTCCCAACGTTGCTGATGGAGTTAGTGATGGCAGATTACTCATTTAGAATGGTACCAACTTACAGACAAGCTATTTTGGCAGTTGTTTTGTTTGTATGTTGGTTGGTTGGCTTGTATTTTCTCAGACACTGTTTAATCTGCAGGGGTTTCAAAACAAATAGCCATCTGAGCTAACCAAAATAGGTGGTGACCTGATGAATTTATTTTAATCATCTGAGTGAAAATCTAGATAAGGTGGGCAGCAATGAGAAGTAACTTCTGACAATGTAGAGTGCGGCTTTTGCTGATTGCTGGCCTCTTGTGAAACCTTTGTATCTTTTTATTCACATTCTCTCCCAGGAAACCCATGATGTATTGTCCAGAATAACTGTTATCCAGGCCTTTGACATATTTTCAGTGCTCGAAACTCTAGAAAGCGTAAGACACAGACTGGCTGTCCAGGTGAAGAAAACATTTTCAAAGCTTGTAGCCGCCACGCTGTACCGACCAAGAATTATTCTTTATACTTCTCTTTACCTACACTGTATCCCTTTCAGTTTTAATTATAAGTAACAGTTTACTTTCATGGGTTGAAATCTGAGACTACAGTTGATCCAAGTTTCTTCATGTCATCCCTGGCACGTTTCTTATCCTAGTTCACATGCTAGTCGATTTGTCCGGACAACATTATAATTGTTAAGAGTGCAAAGTATACACCTAACCCTGTAACTCCTAAGGGGTCCCCATTTGACGAGTAAAATCGCCTGGTGTTAGCCAGAGTAAAATCTATAAAATCTCTCTTACATGTAGGAGGGAAAGGGTTAAAGTGAATCTAACCCCAAAACATTTTTTACGCTAAAATAAATCAGTTTTCATCTGTTCGAAACACGTTGTGCCTTCTACTTTCTAGTTTTTACCAAAGTTACGAAATCAAATCTAGACATAAGCTGACACACGGCCGAGTAAGTCAGGGGCGTGTGTCTATTCCTGATTTGACGTCACAAACTGATTTGGATCACATTAAGTCTTTGTAAAGTAACATGCATGCAAAGTGATGCCACTTCCGGAATAGACCCACCCCTTACCAGCTCGGTCATGTGACAAATGATAAGTTTTTCTTAAGTTTCGAACCCCATAAAAAAATTCAAAGCTGGAAGTAAAGGCTAAAGGTTTTTTAACAAAATATTTTTGGGTTAGGTACACTTTAAATTGTATTTTTTTTTTCGTTCGCTCTCGTCGTTGTTTCCGTCGCCGTTTTTCAATCTCCTAATTATCAAAATGTTATAGGGGCAGCTCTGGTATGAACAAGCAACCATTCTTTGGAGAATAGAAATATTTACCCTGCAGAAACCTGGTTGAGTGTATAATCCATTTACAGGTCTAAAAGGTCTAAGGGTTAAAGTTTGCATGGCTTAATCTGACTTTCCGTAGTGTTGTAAACGACCATACTCTTTAATGAAACCGCCTAGAATACAGATTTCCTTTGAGTTTTCACGACCTGAACGAAATCTGACCTGCCTCTTGAATATCCTTCGATCCGATACTCGATACTACTCCTACTCGGTTACATCACTTATTCTGTACAGTTGCAATATAATCGTTTTATTTTTATTAGGTTCAGGATGATGGTGACAACGCACAGCATGTAAGGATGATCATTGTGGATTCGGTAGCAGCTGTGGTTTCCCCTATTCTTGGTGGCCAGCAAATTCATGGTAAATTCAAGGCTATTTCCCCCAGAAATCCTCTTTACGATTGCAGCCATCATATTGTCTGTTGTTCTTAAAATGTCTAGATAATAGCAGAAACGATAAAAGAAAGAAAACGACATTTTTTAAAGAAAGCATGTTTTGGCAGTTCTTCTGCCATCGTTAGTTGGAATATTTACTTAAGGATAAGGAATATATAGTGTAACAGAGAATAGTGCTGAGTATAATAACAATAGAAAACATGAAAATGTGTGATTACAAAGGAAGTTTTAAATTAATGTGATGCAATTGCAAATTTGTTTCAAGAGTCAAAAACAATTCGTTATCCCTTGTCCTGTTTTCATTTAATTATCTCATACTTTTAAGCACAAGCAAATTAAGCACTTCATAGTTGTGTCATTCTCTCTCGTCTCCTCTCCTAGGTCATTCCCTGATGGTGAATCTTTCCAGGACGCTGAAGTCCTTGGCTGTTGAACATTCAGTTGCAGTTGTGGTAAGTAAAATGGCAACCTGATGTCTTGTCGTTTTTGCATTTGATTTTTTCAGTCCTGTACCTACCTAGAGATCAACAATAGATTTGCCATCGTTATAATCGTCATGACTAGCATTTTTTAAAGGCTGGACGTTTCTGTTCTAGCGATATTGCTGTGTCCACCAGAGCCTTCTTCTCATTTGTCACCAGATCGTTTCCAAAACATGTTTGTCATTTTCGGTATTTATACAAGAAATTTACCTTTAACTTCCAAGATCTGATTATCAATTCCCCTCTCTTGCCAGTATACATTTCCTTGTAAGTTAGTTTCGAGAATTTCAAACAACACCCTCAGCCGGTACGTTTGTCTATTCTCATCATGGTCTGCTGGACAATGTATTAGGCAGGCATTATAAGGAAAAGTTACATGCCTACTACTTCTGGGAGTTAAAGGGTTAAGTAAGGTATAGAAATGAAGAGCTTGAGCTGGAGTGGATTCAGTGTACTTCCCAACCAATAAATTTAATAGACTTTGGGATCTGCAGAGTAATTTTCAAAACTAACAGCGATTTTTAAAAAATGAGCGGAAATTTGGTAACATAAAGTGCACTTTCGAGGCAGCAGAACATTTTTAGTTACCCGCTATTTGGAGAGCTTGAGGACACAGTAATATTTGTCAAGAACTACTGTATTCTTGTACATTTTTCTTTAGATTTCAAACAACGTGGTAACAGATTCTTCTAAGTCTTCGTTTTCTACCAAACCTGCGCTGGGGCCAACTTGGGCTCATGTTCCAAACACCAGGCTGTTCATTCAAAAACAAGTGGGCAAGGCAGAAACCGAAAGGATTGCCACTATAATCAAGTCTTCCAGACAGGTACAGGCCGCACGTGAGCTTAGCAGGCAATTATTAAACTTTTCTCTCCGAAATGGGACGAGGGTTGTAATCAATTTTACTGACACTGTAACTACAAAAGGTAACTCCCAATATTTGTCGCCTTTCCTCTAAGTTTATTCCCTTTAAATTGTGTAGGGTTACCCGGCTTGAATTTAGCAATTGCTACATGCAAGTCAAAGTACATAGTGTTATTTAATAAACTGAACTGGAAAGTAGTAATGAGGTTGCCACGTTAATGGATTCGTATTGTGAAATTGGTAATAAAAAGAGTAAAGACTGGTTGGAGTTCCTTTCTGAACAGTGGACAACGCAAGCCATTAATAGTGCGACAAGCCGGAGCGAGAACAAAAATTAAAGTGAATATGAGCCACTGAGCTCGGAAAATGAATTACAACGGTAAACCACTCGGGGCCATAAGGTTTGGATTCCTTTGTGACGAAACGTTGCTGGAAACTCCAAACGAGAAGCTTGACACTTGCGTTGCATTTTACGCATGATAATTCTTTTACGTGTAGCAATCCTCTTACAGATGTATCTGATCTATTGCACTTATCCCGGACAAATTATCAAAAGCAAGAACCTCCTCTTCTGTGTATCCTTCGTTGGTCTTTTTCTTCATTTGGCCGTTTTCATGATCGTAATTGGGTTGTGCAGTTGACTTAATCGCAGAAACAAAATACCGTATGTGCACTCAGGGGCGGATCCAGGAGGGGTGGATTGGGTGGCTAGCCACCCCCCTTCGGCGGAGAAGCCCAACATAAAAATCTAGTACGTGAAAAAAAGGAAATCATGCATGGGTCCCAAAAAATATAGTGTAGTTTGGTGGCCGACTGTATCAGCCACCCCCCATTAAAAAATCCTGGATCCCCAACTGGCACTGTTCAGCGGATGTCCAAAATGTTAACAGGAACCGAAGGAGCGAAGGAATCGGCCTCACACTGAGACAATAGCTTAAGATCCCTTAAGTTTCCTGTAGCTTAGTAGTAGAGCAACCGAACTAAAAATTGGAGAGTCATAAAACTAACGCGCGGATTCGGGCAATTTCATGCAGCAACTTCTGAAAACACGCGTGATGATTAATCCTACATTTTACTCGGCCCCACGCGATAACCTTTACTTATCATCATTAGCTGCGCTTATCACCAGTAAAGGTTATGCGCTTTCTCAAGGACGTTGTACGCACAGCCTTTTAGGTTTGCTCCTCTAAAAAAGAGTCGATCCCATACCCTTTGGTAAAGTCCCTTGTTAATTGAAGATGCATAATGAACCAGGTCGGTTACCAGGTTCAGGTATAGTTAGTAGAGGGAACGAATCACACCTCGACTAATTTCCGGGCCTGGGTTATTTGCTGGAAATCGGTTAATTGATGTCTATTTTGTCGCAGAAATTACACGTTTCCTGTGCGTTTTGCATTGGCCATGGTGGGCTAAACAGTGAAAGCTCAGCGAGTCTAAAATAACACAGCTTTGGCGTTGAGCATCAAGTTTCGCACAGGATGAATATCAGTGACATTGCGTCACAATCGTGGATGGACAGGGAAATTGTGCTTGCGCTCATTCATGCTGTTGGCTTGTCCATAATGGTGCTCCGTTATTCCAACCCGAGCCATTTCAGCTTGTTCACAATTTTTGTGCATTTTCGTCAGACATTTTACGTCTTACAACCTTGTGTGTCTCGTGTAATTATCAAGAATCTTTTACCGAAAGAGCAACTTGGCATAAAAGCGAAAGCTTTGACATGGTTGAATATGGCCTTTCCAGGGCCCTAGGTAGCCTTATCTTAGGAATATTCCAGTAGTGGATGTTATGCCGACTCTACGGTATCGCAAATTGTGCAGTGGCAGTAACTTCATTGACTGCTCGTCACATTAAAGAGTACTGTGAATAGAAAACCTGACGATGAGTTTTAATCCATGTTCCACATAGTCCGAAGTTCAGCAACAGCGTTTTTACGTTTTTAATACAGCCACCTTAGCTGCCTTGTACTGATTTCCCATATATCTATTTAAACTATAATTACATAATATTTGAGCATTCGGAGGCGGACCTAGCACCCATGGATAGTTATTTGCATTCATTTAGTTACTTGTTTCTCTAAATTAGTTCGTTCGTTGGTTCATTTCTGCTGATTCGTTTTCGTCCTTTGAAAGAGGTTTAGCTCGGTCGTGGTATCGTGGTAATGTCTCGCTCCTTCATTGCACTAAATACAGTCCAACGAGACTTCTAAAAAAAAATGAAGCGCCATTGCTTGGTGTCATGATATAAAACAGCTAAAACAAAGTGTCTACTAATAGCCTGTAGTTAAAATTCAAAAATTATACCGAAATGTTAGATTCATACAGAATCATGAGGATCCTATAAAAAAAATAGGTTCTGTGAGGCGGCCATTTTAGAGAAAATCCCTTCCTCCCGAGCCAGGAGTGACTCAATGGTGTCCAGCTCAGCAACTTTGCCTTCTCTTAGCACCAAGATAATATTGCAGTCTTTGATGGTGTTCAGCCTATGAGCTATAGTGATGATAGTGGAATTCTTCAGTTTCTCGTGCACGGTGGTCCAGATGGTTTCCTCTGTGTTGGGGTCAACATGCGCTGTAGGTTCATCTAAGATGACGATCTTACTTTGTTGTAGTAATGTGCGAGCCAAGCAGATCAACTGCCTTTCACCGACGCTCAGGTTCTCGCCTCTCTCTAAGATAACGTAGTCAAGTTGGCCCTCCAGACTTTCAACCAATCTGTTAAGCTCCACTTGTTCAAGAACATTCCACAGCTCGTCATCTCTGTGTTTCTCCAGAGGGTCAAGGTTTCTTCTGAGAGATCCACTGAAGAGAACAGGCGATTGGCTGAGGACAGAAATGCACCTTCGTGATTCCTGCAGCTGAATGCCATTTATCGGTACGTCATCAATGCATATATCTCCCTCAGCTTCAGGCATGCGTAAGAGAGCTGCTACAATGGATGACTTGCCATCTCCAGTACGTCCCACAATTCCTAGCTTCGTTTTTCCTTGAATCTCAAAGCTCAAACTTTTCAACACCTGCGGTCCACCTGGGTAATACCTCAAGACGACATCTCTGAAACTAATTTTCCCTTCATCAGGCCAGTTTATTGGTGGACGCGTTTTGATTTGGTAACCCGGCTCAGAGTCGAGGCTGGTGTAGGTCCTAACTCTCTCTACCGACGTCATAAGGTTTTCAACCTCAGAAAACTGCCGCACAGCGTATTGGGACATATTGGATGTCTCAATGACGTAGACAAGGGCGAGACCAGCTAATGCTGTCAACAAAATAAAGTGTTGTTACAAAATGGAAATGAGTTCACCTTTCTTCTTAACAGCTATTTATAGTAGGGAAAGAACTCGTTCAACTGATGTCATGTTTACTTGATCTAGTTACAGGTTATGATGTCCATATTTGCCAACACGTACATATAGAATAGTTGAGTAAAGGCTAAGACAGTGAAGGTTAAACTTTATGTGAAAATTTCCAAGGAATTAGGGTAAGAGCGCTTTTCGACTTTTTGAACTTTACCGAATAATCCCCCCTAGATTGTGTTCGTAAAAATCTGTTCTTCGTCTGGCACTACAGGAGCTCCCGCCTACCTCTATGTGTAGCAAAAACGACATTTCAAGTAACTAGCCTCCGAGTAATTCATTTTAAATTTTATTGCTTTCAAATTATCTCACGAAGTAGGTCGCGTTAGTTCAAACTCAAAAAATTATTTTTCGTTTAATACACGATCTGTTACGTTTTATCACTTTCTGAGTTCTACCTGGATTTTCAGACAGAAGAACAGTGGTCATCAAGGCAATTCCAGCTATAAACAGTGAACACAGGAAATCAGCTCTTACTCCAAGCCACCGACTGCTCGCTAACACCATGGAAAACGCCTGATTGTGAAGGTCTTGATGCCTGCAAAAAATTAGACTTGCTTGTTACATATATGTGACTTTGTTAATGTGTTCCAAACAATCGCCCGACTGACCGACTGACTAAATGACTGACTGGCCAACTGGCTCACTGACTGACTTACTGTCTGTATGTCTGTCTGTCTGACTGACTGACGGATCCTTCAACTGAGCGACAGACCGACTAATCCTAATCAGTTGAACGGCCGGACAGACGGAGCTAGATGAAAGATCCAATCTACGAATCAAAGTGATTCACCGAGAGTGAGAAACAAGTCAGCACCAACGAGGACAATGATTTCTTTGGTTTGATTCAAAGTGGCCCTCCCAACTGTTTTCTGCAGTGGCGAAAACGTTATCATTTGATTTGATTTGATTTGATTTGGCATTTCGTTCATTTGTCTTGGGTTACGGCGCCGCTCGAACTGAACCAATACTTACTGATAAAATCTGTCAATGAAGCTTCTTTCCTTTTTAC
>OX419345.1:14781299-14793799 GCA_948470475.1 Galaxea fascicularis
GTAAAAGGAATGGACTACGTCTTGATTTGCAGAGAAGCTCTTTTGAACAATAGGTTCGTTTTGTGGTGAAGGCCCTCTAACCAACAGTTGTGCGTGTTTATTTCCCTCAGGCTTATGATTGCTCTCTTGGCTACAGGATGTCTGGTTGTATGCTAGGTCATCCAAGGGCATATTTCGTAGCAGCAGAAATCTCTCAATCCTCTTGAAGGATACAAACAGCTCATACCCCAAAGGAATAGCATTACCTAACCTTAGAGACAGAGTTACACGAAGAAGATTCATGAAAGATAGTACTATGAAGGCGATTGAAGGCGATATTAGTTGACCACAAATCGCAAGTGTCAAAATCGCGAAGAAGGCCGCCACTGCACTTGAACTAAATAGCAGAGTCTCTACAATCGACAGCCAGGCGTTCTTTTTTAGGAGAATCCAGATTTCACTCCTAAGACGCAAAATGAAAAGACAAATTTAACAGATCGTAGCGAACTAAATACTACGAAATTACAAGTGGTTTCGTGGGAGGGTCCATGGTACCTCAAAAACATTGCATAACTTAGTATTAAATTGCTGGAAATTGGTAACCAACTGTCTAAGTCTCTTGCGTGGTCCCAGCAGCAGCTGCGGGTGTCTGTGCATTGATTGTCAATCAGGTGCTTTTAGTGCTATACTTTTGGAGTTACTGAGCCCAACTGGAATGCTACCAAATCACCAACCCACAAGATTTCGTCATTGAATGATCTTTCACAGTTGACAATAATAATAGAAGGCGTATTTTGGGGCTTGTGAGGGCTGTGTGGCTTGGGGAGAGAAGCAAATGTCACCAAGGGAGTGGGCGTCTGGCAGAAAGACGAAGGAGCAGATGCGTCTTTGATTCGTTCTAACTCCACGGTTTTTTTCAACTTTCAACTTTCAACTTTATTAACTATTTGACAAAAGAAAAATACAAAATCGTCGCTTCCCGCAAATAGCATTTGCTAGTCGAGGCGGGAAGCGACAGAAGAGAATAGGTTTACATTACAGCCTGTCAAATTTGTACAATGTATGAAGAAAATAATTGAAAAGTAGCCATTGAAGTATTAACATAACAAGTGGAAAAGTAATAGAGGTATAATACTTCGCTTGTAGAATACATGAGATAACGTTACAGAGTAAGTGCAAAAAAGGGAATAAAATAGTAATAATAAACAAATAAGTAACCGCCATCATTGCAACTTTAACACAACAAAATAACCGCAGAATTAATCGTCATTGTGGAAATGTTGATGTAAGTTTCTGAATTATGAAAGGCGATTCAATGTAAATATCCTCAGAAGCCAGAAAAGACAGAAGCATGTTGTGGATTTCGACTCTTTTATATCGCCCTTCTCCGTTAAAAGCGTCTCAACTGCAAGCTACTCAGCAGTCTAGTGAAGCGTTTCGGGATTTCGATGTGGGTGTAACAAGAAAACAGAAAGAAACGAAACGTGGCGGTCTTAACGAAGGACTGACGGCTAAACTCAACACAAACAAGAATTCCATCAGCGAAAGATTATCAACACTGTATCACATGAGCTACTAGATTAGACACCTTTTCTTCCAACCTCGTTCCCAGAGAACCCTGGGAACGAGGTCGCTTTTCTTCGTCTTGTTTCCAATTCACCCATGGACACCAGCTTGTCTATTAACCTTTCAGGAACCGAAATAAACATAACCAACTTTTACCCAAGCTGTCATGGTCAATTTAATCCCGCTCTGCTTACCTCCTAACTTCCTGGACTTTTTCTCGGTAGGTTTCCTCCCACGCATGCGTCTTCAGTGCACGGATCCCCTTCACGAGCTCATTCATGAGTGAAATACGTCGATCGGTCACTTCAGCAGTTTCCTGACGCAAGCGAGCACAAATTGACGATATTTTGATGACACAGGGGATAAGCACCATTAGAAATGCAACTCCCATTAGGGCCTGCCAACCGATCAAGTACATGAGTAGGACTACTGCAGCGACCAACTCAACAACAGCAAAGAAAGAAGTAAAGATCCATCTAGGGGCCTGTTCCATTCTCTGAACGTCATTTGATATCAGGGAAATGATGCTGCCTTCTGTTGTTTCCCGAATGCTTTGCTGACTTATGAGAGGAATCTGCCCAGAAATACATGCAAACCAGGGTTAACTTGTGAGGAACATGAATAGACAAAAGCATGCTCATGTTCGTGCTCTAACACGCCGTTTAACTTTCCTCAGATATTTCGTTCGCATTCATAACGATTCAAACATAGGAGGACTGAACACATTGGGGGTGGGGGGTTCACCGGTTGGTCTCTCATCAGTTACTCCTTTCTTTTCTCTCTGCCCTCTGTTAGTAAGTCAATCAGTTGGTCACTCAGTCACTCACTGTGTCATTTAGTGAGCCAGTGACAGCAGGTCAGTTATTCAGTCGCTTAATTTGTCCGTGATGAGTAGCCAGTAAGCTAGTCAGTTACTTTGTCAATCAGTTGAAAAGAAAGTCAAATGGTTAGCCAGCCATGGGCCAGCCAGTCACGCTCTAATGATCAGTCAGTCCGTCAGTCAATTGGTCAGATTAAATTTTCCAGAAATCTAGTCAGTGAGAGGGCAAGCTGTCAGTGAGCAGTCATAGAATTGACTACATTGGGACAGCTCAGGCGTTCTTTTCGCCTGGCTTGGCCGGGAATTTCGACTTTGGAACGGCCTTGATTCAGACGCCGAACTTTTCATGTGTCGAACTTAATCAGTGGTTTTGACAATATTGGGATTAGTTTACCTGCAACTGTATTAGGAACGGCTAATTAAGTTCGACGTCTGAACCAACAGGCGTACTTCTGTTAATTTGGGTCGGTTCGAATTTAGTTCGGCTCATGAAACGTACGGCGTCTGAATCGGGCCTTAGTTAACTAATCGATTGGTTATTTGATGCAAACGTGACCAGTCACTAATTCAGAAAGAATAAGACTGAAAGCAGTCTTGTCAATCAGGCCGTTATGTTTCCACTTCTCTACATTTATTTCTTGTTGCCCAGAACCTCTAAGGTGCCAGTAAATACTTGGGCATAGGTTATTGAATAGGTTGAGGGCTTTGTTTGTGAATAATGCGATTAATGTGGACTAGACGTATAGTACAAGCACTTACTTTGAGGTAAATAATTCCTTTGAGAGCACTGCTCAGCCTCATTCCAAGCAACTCAAATCTGTAAGCAGAGTAATGGGTACAAGCAGTGGATATACCGCTAAATGACAAGAGCAGACAGGAAGCGTATAACAGAGAGCGATCTATCTCGGTGGAACTTAGTAAACGAAGGAGGAATCCAAGTACAAGCGGCTGTGAAACACGGCATACAGACTCTGCGAACCAAAAGCTCGTTTGGTATAAAATCTCCTTCACCGAGATTGTCTTCACAACACACTTCCAGAGTTTGGGTCGTTTTCCTGCCGTTTTGTCACATTCTTGTAAATGGTCGTTCCATTCCGTTTGAAGTCCCTCTGTCAGTTCACGTGTTCTGTCATCCTCGTGAAGCGGAAGAAAATCTGATTGGTTGAGCGGCCGCTGGCTACCTAATTTGAAGATGCTGTTCATCCACGAGAGGGTTAAAAGGGAGAAGAAACTGTCAGACGTCACGATCATAGGATGAGAGGATTGATCTTCGCCATCATCCTCCTCGGTCGCTACGGTCTCGTAACCTTTCTTTAACATCTTCCTGCTAAACATAGATGAGAGCGACGCAATCGTTACTAAACAGAGAGGATCGTTCTCAGGTTCAAAAATGAATGGCAAAGTTAGCACTCTAGCGGACAACCAGTCATTAAACTGAAGGTGGACAGTCGAGGCAATCGACGTCAAATTGAACAAGCTAAGCGAAAGGACATAAAATTGCATAAATTAGAGGGTATTCAGCCCAAACGATTTACTTTATTCTTGACAAATTGGGTACGAAACTCGCCTGCAAATCCGGGACATAATAGAAGGTCATAGGCGCAACTCGAAGGCTACAAACCATCATCTCTTACAACTACTTCACAACCAAACCTCCCGCTATATAGTATCAAAAAAGTTCAAATGGCCATCTTATTTAGTTTGTTCTCACTGTCCTGTATTCGCGCACGTGATTTAGGCCCAAAATTGCTTCATCGAGTCACGCCAATGCGAACTTACTCTGGTTGTTGTGGCAGATCGACAATTCTCATTTCGTTGCGAAAATTATCATTCCAATAAACTGCCAGCGCGGTGCAACCATTCGTTTAGCACCCTTAAAAACTTTTACCATCTTTAGTTGTACCACGAAGAAAACGTGCCAGAGTTCCTTTCTTAAGTAGCTTAAATTTGAATGTGGATAAACAGAGAACTGAACTTTACTTGTGTATTGAAATTTTAATCAGAGGCAGTATGAACCCATCCTTTATTCTGTGGTACAGTTTAAGTGGAAGAGAGGAAGAAACAAGGCTTTGTTGGTCTGTTTTCATCCGGTCAAGTGAATAAGGTCGTTTTACACAAGCAGGAGTCTTTCAATTTGATGGGCCCATTTGAAGTCGTGTTAGCTTTCTGGTACCACCCTCTTTAAAAATCTTATCTTATCTTATCTTATCTTAATTCGGGGTACACGTTAGTAAGCAAATACCAAGGGACTGTATTTGATGTCTATTGAAATTAAAGAATTACGCATCAACTCACAACATAAAGCGTATTATAAATATACGTTTAAAGTTTTTGTTATTTAGTTGCTAATTTATATTCGACACGAAAGGAATGCGACTTGTAAATGTTCCGATTGTTAAGGGGATAAAAGCCAAATTAGCCGGCACTGGCTAAGATAGATATTCTACGTTTCCAGTTTCTGATGAATGTCAATACGGGACAAATAAATGACGACTTCTTTGAAGCGGAAGTAGTAAAATTTAAAGTTATTTCTTCTGATTCTTATTTAAACGTGGAACATTTTGTCAAAAGATCTTCGCTCCACAAATGGTTGTGTCGTCATTGATTTCGAAAAACTTAGCAGTGGTCTTCCACAGAAATTTTTGTTCGTCATAAAATTTACACAGGCAGCCGCTTCTGTTTATATAAGTATCTGAGATGAAAGTGATATAAATTATGCAAGTACACAGAAGAGAAAATCAGCACAGAATAAATTAAATGCGTTTCCTCTGTTAAAGATGCACAAAAGTGGAAAAAATATGTTGTTGATTGCGAAGACAATATTTTTATTTGAGCAGAAAAGCAAACGTTTGAGAGCGGTAACCCTGAGATGTTTAGAAGCATCTTGATTAAAACTTGATTGACTTAGAGAGCGGTTGCTTATTCGCCAAAGCTATCCGTTTTGGGCATCGAAATTCAAAATTATGGACCCGAGAAACAGGGACAAGTTCGCTTTGCGGAAGTATTTTGACGCTCTGGTCGTTTTGCGCGGTGTTTTGAAATCCGCGTTAATTTATAATCGCAAATTAATTCCGAATTAGACATTCAAAAAGTAGACTTACAACAATTGTGAAATGCCTGTCAAAAAAGATGCCGTGATTTTCTCACTTCCCAGTCCTAATGAATTGACGAGGTTTGCTAATGCCACGAAATAATGATTTTCAACAGCGGACAACCAGTAACCAATCGATTAGTTAACTAAGGCCCGATTCAGACGCCGTACTTTTCATGAGCCGAACTAAATTCGAATTTGGACCGACCCAAATTAACAGAAGTACGCCCGTTGATTCAGACGTCGAACTTAATTAGCCGTTCCTAATACAGTTGCAGGTAAACTAATCAAAACCACTGATTAAGTTCGACACATGAAAAGTTCGGCGTCTGAATCAAGGCCGTTCCAAAGTCGAAATTCCCGGCCAAGCCAGGCGAAAAGAACGCCTGAGCTGTCCCAATGTAGTCAATTCTATGACTGCTCACTGACAGCTTGCCCTCTCACTGACTAGATTTCTGGATAATGTAAAGAATTTTGTAAAGTTTTTCCTATTTAGTTGCTAATTTATATTCGACACGAAAGGAATGCGACTTGTAAATGTTCCGATTGTTAAGGGGATAAAAGCCAAATTAGCCGGCACTGGCTAAGATAGATATTCTACGTTTCCAGTTTCTGATGAATGTCAATACGGGACAAATAAATGACGACTTCTTTGAAGCGGAAGTAGTAAAATTTAAAGTTATTTCTTCTGATTCTTATTTAAACGTGGAACATTTTGTCAAAAGATCTTCGCTCCACAAATGGTTGTGTCGTCATTGATTTCGAAAAACTTAGCAGTGGTCTTCCACAGAAATTTTTGTTCGTCATAAAATTTACACAGGCAGCCGCTTCTGTTTATATAAGTATCTGAGATGAAAGTGATATAAATTATGCAAGTACACAGAAGAGAAAATCAGCACAGAATAAATTAAATGCGTTTCCTCTGTTAAAGATGCACAAAAGTGGAAAAAATATGTTGTTGATTGCGAAGACAATATTTTTATTTGAGCAGAAAAGCAAACGTTTGAGAGCGGTAACCCTGAGATGTTTAGAAGCATCTTGATTAAAACTTGATTGGCTTAGAGAGCGGTTGCTTATTCGCCAAAGCTATCCGTTTTGGGCATCGAAATTCAAAATTATGGACCCGAGAAACAGGGACAAGTTCGCTTTGCGGAAGTATTTTGACGCTCTGGTCGTTTTGCGCGGTGTTTTGAAATCCGCGTTAATTTATAATCGCTAATTAATTTTCGAATTAGACATTCAAAAAGTAGACTTACAACAATTGTGAAATGCCTGTCAAAGATGCCGTGATTTCCACACTTCCCAGTTCTAATGAATTGACGAGGTTTGCTAATGCCACGAAATAATGATTTTCACTTGCTTTAAAGATTAACTGAAAGAAAGTGTTCGTTTGTTTCAATTATGTTTCATTCAGTGTTTCAAAGTTCCTTAGTACTTTAATCGGTATATTTTCACGTTATTGTTCATAAATAGCTTGAAGTCACATCCGTCAACGTGGCACGTTAGCTTGCGCTAATGTCAGTCGTGTCGTATAGCGGTGAATTAAAAGAAAACTGCTACAGTTATGGTAAAACATTTTAAGTGAAAAATAAGGGAATCAAACACGCAAAAACATTTTCTAATTTCATTTTCAAGTTTATTTCTAACAGAAATGAATATCCGTTTGTTGTATGTTGATTACTCGAGTGGGAAGAGAAATTTATGCGCATTTTTGAGGTTTTGTATTTTTAATTTCATTGATGACAAGTGCGTTTGTCACCTTTTATGGTTGATTAGTATCAGTTGTCTGTTGATGTTTCTCCCTATTGTTTTACGTTTCTTGATCAAATGAGTTTACAGTCCAAGGTTATTCAGTGTTCAGCCCACACGGTGTTGAAAAGGTTTTTGAGCAATATCGTCTAGTTTGCGGATTTGTTAAGTGTCGTTCCTACAAGTAGACTCGTTAAAGAACTAAAGCTGACCTAGGGATTTAACTACACAAGCGTTCATGTTTAGATTTATGGTCAGCTCGTAAGCCTGGTTCACACGTGCGGCGCAAATGCAAACGCAAGGAACTACACGTGTGAACTACCGTAACACAAATGCTTCATTTTCTTGCACTTGCATTTGCACTTGCGTTTGCACGTGCGTTTGCACTTCACACGTGTGAACCGGGGCAATGCAAACGCAAATGCAAACGTACGGTATATACGTCAGCCTTGTTCACCATCTTGAATAAAGACTTCGACTGCGCTTGCGTATCTTAACTTGCCCTTGCATTTGCGTCGCATGTGTGACCGAGGCTTTACGGTCCTATCGTCAGAATTTCATTGGCTATGTTCCACTTATCCTTGTCAACCTTGTGGGGTACGTTCGCTGTATTAAATAACTGGTTGTGCGGTATTTAGTCCCAGAGTAAGCAAACCCAAATATGTCTGTCCTTCGTATAAGTAATCGCATGGGGCCAAGTAAAATTAAGAATTAAACACAAGTGATGATAACTCTTAATTTTACTAGGAAACGTGCGATTATTTGTTTTTTACTAAAAGGGAAAATTTTAATTAGGAAATCGTGCGTGTGATGTATTTATTTCTCATTGGAAGCCCGCTTAACGCGAGTACAAATTCACGAACCAATCGATTAAATGAGAGTCTGAAAAGTCCTGACCAAAAAACCAAATTTCGTTTCAAATAAATCACGTTGGCCATTGTAAAGTTCGTGTGAAAAGATTTACCAAAAAACGTAGTAACTGGCCTTCCAAGAGCCATAATGGGACATTATGGCTCTTAACCAAAAATGCCCTTGATTAAGAAAAAATGCCCTCTGTTTCAGCCAATCAGCGTTCAATAATTTTGCCCTTTAGTGATAAGGGTATTTAAGAGAGCTTGACTGTAAGAATCGAGAAAAAAAGGCGTTTTGCGGCGGGCGACAGAAACGATATTTTACCGATTTTCTCCAAAACAAGGGGGGAAGTAGAGTTGATATACCAGGAGCAATTCCTGCAATACTAGAGTCAGGACATTTTTAATTTAGACGAAGTGAGGCTTTGAATTTCATACCTATGTCGGGGTTTATTCCCGGCTGACAAAATGCCTAACTTCAGTCGGCGAGAGAAGAAAAAAATGGAAATGAGAGTTTGCCAGCTGCTTGGATTGCGCCGATATTTCGCCAGTATTGTTCGGATAGGTTTTTGAATTTTGTATTCGCTTTCCATGAGAAATACCACCCGCGTATGGGCTTTAATTTATGCATGTTTTTATCCACATACGCTCTAAGAAGGAAACGTGAAGTAATATTGATGCTTATATCCACTCCAAAGGTAATTTATGAACATACACTATGTAGTCATGGGTTCTTGACGTTGGACTGCTGCTGTTACGTCGTGTGGGAATAGTCCGCTCAAAAGGTGAGTGCGGTCATATATCCACAAGTATTTAAAACAGTTATAATGGTTTCATACTCTTTAGATCGGTTTTGTTTCCTGAGAAAAAAAACAAATCTTGTTTAGATATTGGTTGTAGACACTTTTAGGTACGATCCAGTTTCACGCTTGCAAACAGATGTTTCCCATGAATCTGAAATCAAAACGTACAGTGCGACTACTTCAACCAAGGCCACGCAGGAAAATTTCCTGCAAACTAGCCAATGAGAATCTTACATCGGAACAATGGATTTTGACAACATTAATTATGTATGACAAATTTACCCACTATTCTGTTGTTTTATCACTCGAACATTATTAGCCAATTTGTAAAAATATTTCTCGGGCGGCCTTGGTCGGAGTAATTGCACTGAAAGCTATTTTGTAGGAGGACGGTAAAAATTTGTTTAGTTTACAAATGTAAGGAATATGCGTTCCGTCAGTGAAAATTTACGTTGATCAAACTCGACTAAAAGTGCGAATATTCGCAGTAAATATTTATATTGATGCATAACTTACAATTTCTCTACATGTGTTATGTGTAGTTATTTACATTATTATATCTGTCAGTTGATCAATTTTGCGGGCCGCATTCTACTGTACGGCCCGCTAAATTTGAAAGTTTCCTTTCCCGTGCGCCTGATTAACCTTAGAGATATAATAAACATCTTACTGGTAATGGTAATGGTAATGACTTTATTTTAAGAGGGTAGCACGTAACAGTTTAAGTATAACTGATGACCCTGTGGCCCTCTATAAAGTAATCTAGTCAATACATAAGATTAACATAAATGAAAGTAATAATAAGGTGATATATATAAGTTAAAAACATATTAAAAGAGTACATATATATATCATACTAAAAATTCTTAATAATAAAAACATACAAAAAATTTCATTTTTCAAATTATAGAAAATTCATATTACTATTTTGTTTACTAAGTAAATTGTTTATAACTTTCTTTTTCAAAGCTTTGGCACTCTTTAATTCTTTGAAGTCTTTATCCAGGTTATTCCATTCTTTAATTGATCGTACAGTAAATGTTCGCCCACCTTCAGTTTCATTTTTATAACGTGGACAATTCAAATTTAAGTTACTAAAGCGGGTACTTCTATTGTGGGTGTCAGAGTTCAACTTTAGCATTTGCTTCAGGTAGACCGGCGTCTTTTCTAAGATTCTCTTAAGGAGTAAAGAACATCTAATTGCATAAGATTCATGGTAAAATGGTATCCAGTTTAATAAGTTGAACAGTGAAACAGAACGAGAGCGGGGTTCGGCGTCCAAGATGATTCTTGCTGCTCTTTTCTGTAACTTAAATATGCTATTTATATTTCCTTTTGATGTTGATGTCCATATATTAGCACCGTAAAGAATAACAGGCTTAATCACTGCTTTATAGTAAATTTCTCTTTGGTTTCTCTTCAGATATGGGCTAATATGTTTCAGCAGGCCAATTCGTTTTGAGATCTTTCTAGCAAGGATTTCACAATGATTTGTGAAGTCAAGATCTTCATCAACCTCGATTCCCAGGATTTTATGTGAATGGACATTCTCAATTGGTGAATTGTTGAGAATTATAGACAGTTGATCTACACTGCTGTTTTGTGCTAGATGTTGCTTTTCCATGCGTTTTCTCAGTCTCTTGCCTTTAATAAGCATTGATTTCGTTTTCTTCTCGTTGATGATCATTTTGTTCATTAATGCCCACTGTTGTTTGTTTCCTTACGTTTCTTGGTATATTTACGGCAAATAAAAACTGGCAGATGATCCGCTAGACCAATATTGGGCACCAATAAATGTGAGATAAGATGCTCATGCTAGGTATAAACGTGGTCTAGACAGGTTGAGCTAGCTGGTCTTGTCACTGACTTTACAACTTGCACAAGCTGCATTGACTTGAGCGCTTTCGAAAGTTGATGGTTATTATATATAGGCTGCTTTAAGTAGTCGATATTAAAATCACCCAAAATGTGAATTTCTTTATTTTTAAGATAAGCAGATTCGATATTTGATTCCAGTCGTGTATCGGTCGCAGCATTTGTAGAGGGAGGGCGGTACAGCGCTCCACACAATAAGGATCTTTTGGAGTTAAACGGATTCACATTTAGCCACATTATTTCGAGGTCATCTTCTTCTAGTTCTTCAGCTCGCTTTATATCCAGATTTCGTGAGGCGTAGGCCAGAATTCCTCCACCATGTTTAGAGCCGTGTCTGTCCTTTCGAAACAAACAATATCCAGGGATTTCATAAATACAGTCGAGTGAATTCGGCTTTAGGAATGTTTCGATGAGAAATAAAACATCCACTGAGTTAGCTGATGAAAGCAATAGCTTGATTTGCTTAAACTTGGTGTCGGTAAGGCGGTTTACATTCCACTGGCCAATTCTAAGACCTTTCTCTGGCAAGTTTGTTGGTCGAAATTTGCCTTGGTTGTTCTCTGGTCCTGGATTCGGGTTGATATCGCCAGCAATTTGTAGTAGAGCTTCGGTCGATAGGTTGAAGGTGGAGGTTCCATTTACAGTATATCTAATAGGGGCGGTGAAAAATCTCCTCCTTGTGGCAAATATTGGCCGATTGGGACCGTTATCTATTGCTGGATTAGCAATTTTTATACCAGTGTTAACCAAGGACGTACATATCAACAGGAATAACGCTAGATATGTCGGAGCCCAACCGAACGCCATCTTGACTCGTGATGTAATTGCAATCAAAACTGAGTACCAAACTAACTTACTAACCTCGTTTTCTCGGTCCCTACTGTTATCCTCGTTTTTCCTTGTTGATTTATGGCCCGCGCGCTTCGCACTTGGGCCATATTTAAGCCCGGTCCCCACTTGCGACGCAAGCATGAACATAAGCACAATCATACGACGCTTAAGGTGGCTGGAAATAGTTTTCATTTTCTTTAGACAAGTTCGACAAATTCTTTTCTACGTTATGTTTGGTTCATCGTATCACTATGAAATTTGGCACAGAAATAAAAGAAATATCATAGATTCATTACATGACATTTATTTCAGAAAACCTGTTACCATGGCAACCATATGACGCATTCAGTTGAGCCCCTAAAATCGAAATCTTTTATCTTATTTAAAAAACAGGTCGGTGAAATCTTCTCAAACTTCTATATTATATGTTACCAGGAATGATCTTCAAAATATTTCAATTTAAAAAAATACTGTAGGGAAGATTAAGAATAAAACTACTTTTTGATTATTGCTTTCTTAATTTAACCCTACCTACAGAATTTTTTAAAAGTCGGACTATAAACGCAGTCAATTGATCTTAGTTGTTACCGAAAAAATCGAAAAAATCTACCGAGCGAAAGCGGAAATATAAGCGAGTAAAGTTACGAAACTTCAAAAATTTCGAGTCGACAAGATTAGCATTTGAGCATGCGCGACACACGCGTGCTCTTACTTTTTATAGATATGGCGTGAGTTGTTTACGCGCGCGCGCTCTCGGCTAAAAACCCTTTCGAACCTCCTTAAGCCTGGTTCACACTTGCGACATAACGACATAACGGGAAGGTCACGGAAACGAAAATAGTAACTCGTGTTGATGTTTTATGTCTCTAGTGCGAACAACACATCATGAACATACATAATAACACGAACATATCGACATAAGGATAAAACTAGCC
>OX419345.1:14798799-14808799 GCA_948470475.1 Galaxea fascicularis
ACTGTTTTATAAACAGGACAGTAAGCTGCATGTAGAGATGTTGAAATTGCAGCAAATAGCAAAATTGAATCGGAGACTCAGAATAAAGCCGTGACATCGCCGAGTTTTCTCGATCTTGTCATTGGTTTCATTGGCGCTATTAATCTAGGGGCTTTTTCAATCTGTTGAGGCGAAAAACGCAGGCATCTGTGATCAAATCATTATGTTAACGGCCGACTTTCGACACCGTATCCAAGTCCTTCATGCTTCCAACAGAAACGTCAACAACATAGCTATTCATTTCACGGCGGTGTCTGTTGGCTCTAGTTTTATGTAAAAAAAAAAAAAAAAAAGGCATCCATATTAACCGGAAACGCTTCAATCTGTCAGTTTTAACCAATCACGCAACGGGAGGAATGAAATTAACAATGAGTTGTAAGCAGGGTCACTTTTTGTCGCCCCATTCTTGAAGCCAAAGTTGTCGCATCCAAGATTCTCGTGTTCCCCAAACAAATGAACCTGGCCAGCTTAGTCTTCGAATAGGCTCCCGGAAAAAATATTTGGCGAGCGCGAAACAGAAGAATTAGGAGAGCGAAACGATAGGGCGGGGGGGGGGGGGGAGGGAAATAAGGGAAGGCATTTCCCTCGCTTCGTTCGTGCCCACTGGGAGACAGTATGTCCTTGCATTCTATTCGTCAAATACTCGTGGGAATCTACATAGTTACCGCTGCATGTTGCTTTGCATAGTTTGGCACCTTTTAAAATTTGCCATGTGCTTACACTTTGCATCGGTGCATTTCTATTGCAAGAAATTTTTCTCTAATTATTGGTTTTCGAAGGAAAATGTTTGACAGATTTTGTGATCACGTACGCTGCATATCTGTTGTGCCTCCGGCTGGTTGATCCAGTACAATTGTCAAGTACAGTACATTCCTTCTTATCACGACAGCTGGCGCCAAAGTGAGCACGGCATGTTAGGGGGCATTCAGTGAAATGTCTGGGATTGAATGTAGGCTTTTATATTCGCACTCGCACGTAGGTAAATTTAATTAATTAGTCGCACTCGATCGCCGTTTTGAAGTTATCAGAACAAAAGTGGCTCAAGGGAAAATTCCAGGATTTCCTTTATCGAAATATGTAAATCACTTTCAAAACTAAAATCCACACCTCAAACTCTTCAATTTGCGCAAAAGTAGGACAGTGGCCAGCTTATCACTGAATAGTTATAAAACAATCTTATAACTGTAGTTTTCGCGATTTTTTAAACAAGCGGAAAAATTGTCGAAAGGTTTCTTTGAATTTCGAGATAAATCATGATAAAAGACAATTAAAATAAATGAAATTATAATTTACGCGGAGAAATTTGTAGATCAATATATTAGCAGTAATCAGAGATTATGAGTGCGTTCGCTTGTATGTATGCTTTTAATAAGCAGCTGATTTGCTTTTCTTGTTGATATATTTAGGCTAAACAGACAGAGTACGGACTTTAACAACAATTTAACAGGCACCAAAAATACTCCCTCCCTGAAAGCATTAAGCCCAGCCTACGTAGCTGGCTGTTTTGCTGGGCAGCACGCTAGCTACAACAGCTAGCGGCGAAGCCACCAAAGAAAACGAGCGACGAATCTCCACGTGGATCCTCCCTCATTTTCTCGGTTCACGCGCGCGCTTCACAACAGAGACGCCAGTTGCGCAGGTTACATCAAGCCATTTTGATAACAATATTTCTTTAGCTGAGACTTTCCGGCCTTTTTTCTATTCCCTGATTTCAAAAGTGTGTAGGTCCACGAGATCTGACAAAATTCGGAAGAGATATATAAGCCCTAAGAACAGTAAGAAATCTTTCAAGATACAGTGGTTGAGAACGCCGTTTGAGTCCGGCAACGCTCAGCCTGGCCGCTATTGAAAATTTGATGACTAACTTGGTGCACGGTGTCACTTTTTCATTGACTTTAGCGAGAAAACCTTACCAGCTTCGTTCCAGCGGTAAAATTTCTTGAGCTTTCTTGGTCTTGTCAGTTACTTGGTATGTTTCGAAAAGAAGTAAATATTACTATTGTTTAGCGGAAAATAAGTACGTCAGTGGTATGTGCTTACCGTTTCAAAGAAAAACGTGGATTCGGCTCCTGCTACTGCAGAAACATAGCAAACGTTAAAGAAAAACTTCCAAGGTCTATGTCCAAGCCCAAAACTGGATATGTTCCGGCGATTTCCGCCGCTCTCTCGTATGAAAAGACAGATCCTTGTCTAACAGACTGACGGCGGGTGGTCGGAAATTATATAAAGGGGCGTAGTGCTTACAATAGTTTGACAGAAAGAGTGCCATGCATGAATCCCGTCCCCCTGTCAAATGGTTGACTTTGGACTGGGCGTTTTAAAAACAATAGACAGTTCAATTGCTGCCCAAAAGTTTCTTCCATGGCATTTCTTAAGGGTTGTGAGCCAGCAAAGGGCGTGTCGTGTCATCCTCCAACCAACAAAAGTTTTAGTAGAAAAACGCGTCAGCAAGCAATCATTCCTGCCTAATTACCATCCAACTATTTACTTAAGATATGTTTCCCAGCCAGCATCATGCTGCCTGAGGAACGGGTATTACGGCTCCATTGAGCACTCCATGTCCTCACTGGAAATAACAGCGACATAAGCGTAAGCATCAGCATAAGAAGATCGCAAAGATTTGACATTTTTATGCTTACGCTCATGCTTATGTCACGGCCATCCTCGCCCGGGCTTAAGAGCTCATCCTTTAATATGCAATCAATTTTCATTCACATGAAAATGAGTTTAATTTGCGTGTGAATGAAAATCGATTTGTATGTGAAAGGATGAGCACTAAGACTCATTTTGAAATTGAGAGGTCTGAGGTAATTCGGAAATGGCCTATTTATAGGCTCGGAAACCATATTGTTGTGAAATCAACTACCACATTCCTCGTCTTTATGCCATCTTTGACTATGATCTGCACAATGCCTTGCATGCTCTAGCTCTTCAACAAGAGACTTCAACTCCCTCATCATTGGTTTTGATTTGGAAAGTTTTATTCACACGCGAACGGTACAAATACCTTGCATTTAAACATTGGTCAGAGTAAAGCGACTTCTGTGAAATGTGAAAACATCAGTGAAGGTATTCCTTTTTTTCCGAGAAATATCCGCTGGAAAGGACAGTTCCATTTGTTGTCCCACCGGAACGACCGGTATTTCTGTGCAAAAAGAAAACGTTCCTCATACTAAACCCTTCTGTGTAACCTGCGATCAGGCGCCCTTCCCTTGATACATTTACTGAAACAATCATCTGCCCGTAGTCCAGAATCTGTACTTTTGTCTGATTGGTCGTTTCAACAAAAGAGTCTTCAGGCCCTGTTCTGATTGGCTGTTCTGATTGGTTACATGATCACATGTCGACCGGTGCAATTCTGAATACAAAGCTATCAAGGACACTGGAGAGGAATTTTCAGTAGATTTAACTTCGTCCTTGCAAGATGTTTTTCAGAGTGGAAAGATATGATCCTAAAGATAAATCGGCGGTGAAAAAATGAGGACACGGAGGTCGTAAACCAACGAAAGATCGTTTCGCGTTTGAACTGCTTTGATTTCCAAAACACAACCTGAAGTCGGGTAAAAGATTGAGGCCGAATCGCGGACTTGAAATGGATTTTATGAGATCAGGAAATATGTTACAGGACGGTAAATAGTGTTTCTGAATTTCGATTTTCTATTTGAGACTTGTAAGACTGACCATTTGAGCTGAAATAGTGTAACGTTTGTTATTTGGCTTGGAAAGTCGCGCAATTTGCGATGGAGTGTCGCTTTGAACACAGGCGAAGCATGTGTGAAGACAGCGTGTTTGTATCCACGCTCGCAAGGAAATCAAAAGTTTTTCTCTTCTAACAACAAAATAATTGATTATTCCAATAAAATGGTTGGCTGGAAAAACTGTTTGCTGATTATTTTGTCTTCGTTAATTCATATTGCCTTTAGAAAGCGAAGTTGACATCGAGTAATTTGCATATTAGCATTGAAATATGATATCCGAACTGTTTCGGTGAAAACGCGCAAAAGTTTACCAATTTTTGCCTTCAAAATGTTTTTCTGCCATTCCTTGATGGGCAACCAAGGCCTTTGACATTAGAAAATGTTTTCTTTAAAATTCTCGTTAAAGATCGCGAAGAACTTAATTTAAAAAAGCCTACAATTAATTATTATCTACTGCGCAGTGCAATTATTTTTTCTGATCTTGACCAAACTCTATTTATGCAAATACACGTAAAACACGCAGGAGTACGATGACTTCGCTAACGACATCTCCACAACTTGCCATTGAAGCGAGTAGTAAACGGGGCCGTTTCAGGACAACAATAGATTTTACATTCCCCTGGGACCATTTGAACCAATCAGAAGTCAGTCCATAAATTAAAAAACTATATCAAGTGCTATTGTTTTAAACAAAAGAATATCAAGGAAAAAATGCTTGATAAGAACAATAGATGGCATAAGGTGTCAAGTGCTATTGCTTAAAACAAAAGAATATCAAGGAAAAAATGCTTGATAAGAACAATGGATGACGTAAGGTATCAAGGAGTGTCAGTAATAGGGATCACGTACGGTATCGAGGGAAGTGTATTTGCTGACTAAGAGACATGACGGCAATGATAGTTTTTGTTTTTTGCTGAAAAAGGACTTGATGGTTGTTTCTCACAAAAAGAAAAAACTGAATAGGTAACAAGTCACTTTTAGTTTTGCTGACAAAGGAAAAAATATAAACAAAAAGATCTCGTTAAAGGTGGGACAGGGTTTTCTGTGCAACTCGCGCGCAACCTTGGTTTCGTGTGAATCAACGAATTATATTCGAGTGTACAGTGTATTCTTAACCGAATAATGAAATCAAACAAGAATGTTTTGCGTTGTTGATCAAAATGAATTTGTAAAGCGCCAACGGAAAACAATCTTCGATTACGGTGGAAAGATGAAAGCTAATGACAGTTTCAGTTTAGTTCAGTTTATTTATGAAATATTTAATATTACAGAAATTACAGAGACACAGCGAAATGTGAATATAAATGAATAGACAGCGGCGCTGAGGGATATCGACTACAAGAATAGTTCATTAGATGTTATTGTTACATACAAATTTCAGTCAAACAACTTCACACACGGATTCACCTGCAAAACATGTTATTTTGGTCACTGAGGCGAGAATACAAACATCTTTTATCAAAGTTGACCGAGATCATTTTTAACGTTACCATTTTAAGAAGTTGTATTCTGTTCCCAAGGGCATCTCGCTTCCTCGAGGTCTTAAAAGCACCCTTTGGGCCCACTTTTAAAGTGGTTCGATTCAACTCTCAGTTATAGGTAAACAAGAGTCGGTTTAAGTTGTTTGAAACAATCATTTAAAGCGCACGACTAATGATGAATTACACAGACTAGACAATTAAACACACACACAATACAGAGACTTAAAGTGGTAATACGACCAAACACCAAGTGACCCAAGTGTTAAGTTTTGATTTTAAATAGACACCTGTTTATTTTAACTGGAATTTTCTTATTTAGTGGTCCGCCATTACTAACTTTAAAATCTTGAGAGAGCAAGGGTCGAGGAGAAAATGACGTCAAACACTCACTGGTTTAAGAATGCAATGCGCGTGTATGCGGCTGAATTAATATGCAGCACCGGAGTTTCGGGCTTTCAGATTTTTAAACTAGTGTTTTGCATATATAATAAGTTGCGTTTACACGCTGAAATTTTAAGCTAGTGAGTAAATGACGTCACTTTTCCCTAGATCCAAGCCTCTGAGGTCCAATCGGTCAGTTTTGAACGTGAGTAATAGCGGACTGTGAAATCCAAACCTTATACTCGAAATAAGCAGCCTTTGGATAAAAATCAAAGCTCAAAATTTTGCCATTCAGGTGTTAAGCAAACACACTTTCAAAATCTGAAGAAAAAAAGAAAATGATTTTTTGATCATAGTGGCACTTTAATGATGCATGATGTTTGTCATCAAGACGTTGCCAAAAATCTAAGAGGCATGTTTAGGCTAACAACGGACGTTCACAACTATTTAACCAGGTCTGCATCAAACCAATTTTATTACATTGACAAATCTGAAGAGACAAAAATGAAGAGATCTTTTGCGAGAACTGGAGCTGTAATATGGAACGGATATAGAACCATTCATTTCATAGTGAGCGATAGGAAACTGAATAGAAGAAAAAATGTATAGTTTTTCGTGTCTTTGCGGGGCCTTGTATGCATCATTTTTGACCAACTTTAAAAAAACCCAAACCTTTTACACACTGCCCATTTATAGCAAAGTACATGTACTGACATCAGCTGTGTGTAGCTTTTAGCCATAATTGTCGTTTGGACCACGCGCAGATACTTAAACAAATATTTTATATTTTTAGTTATCAGTAAAATGAATCTTACCAGGAACTGTTGAAAGTATTGTACATGGAAACTGACAACTTGTCACTCGGTGTCTTAGCAATATTTATAAGGCCAAAGCATGGTTTTGACAGCAATAGAAACTACTCGTATCGAGAATATAAATTTTCGGTACCCGCCGCAGTTAATGCGAATCTTGCTGTCAAGGCCTCTTAGAATAAGTGCCAATGTTTGAGCTGTAAAAGCAGAGAGAAGAACGTTAGCATGATGAGAGGATCAGCAATGTAACCTAGAGCAGTATAAGGACAGTAGCCTGAGTAAGAACCGTTTAGTGAGTTGCTAACTGAACGGCACGAGTATTAAAGAAGATCATTTTCAGGGTCTTGGTACCCCTGTGGTAGCAGACGAGTTGTCGCGTGCATCAACGCTCAACAATTTATATTATCCACACTCACTGTTCTCCATACTTTTTCTAGGGTGATAATGGAGAGGATCTGTTAAACAGTGAAGAACTTTGTCACTTGTTGATCACTTCCTTTTTTCTCACAGCCTTTTATGCTTGGTAATTGAGCGGTGTTATAAGAAGAAATAGAAGCAATAGCTCTCATTCTTAGGGGTTAAAGGATTAAGCGACGACGAGAGCAACAGCGACAAGAACAGTATTAATAGATTTCATGAGCAGAAACACATTGGTACATCTCTTTTCCGTCTTCTGCAAAACAAAATCAGTTGTTTACCGCCGGTACGCTTGCGAAGTTGACTTGAGTCCAACTTCGCAGGCATGCCGGCGGTAAACACCTGCGAAGGTTTTAATGCCTGCGGCGTATGTTCTCATATGTGGGAATTGTGTCCCAGGCATTACCGGCGGCTATGTCACAGGTAGGTCTGCGGCGTATGAGAACCAGGCTTTAGTTTTCGTGGTTAGGGGTATTGTTTGTGTTGTATCATCTATTGTTTTGTCCTCCAATCGTAGACTGCGTCTGGAAAGCTACGGGGTCTCTCTGACATTGGCGTTCGGGGTTCTTTTCTATTGTTATTGTTTTCTAGTCTTTGTTTTTCTATCGTTCTAATTCTTTTCTGATTCTGGTCACTATGGCTAGTGGAAGCTGTTGCTTAATGTTCTTTTTGTTTTCAGACAAAAGAAAAGCAGTCCAAACATTTTAGTATAAAGCACCGAAATCTTGGATCCCTGGCACACGATGCGAGCTATCCCAGTCGACTCATCTCATCTACAGTTATCTAGTCGCTACAGAAGTTTCGTTCGATAAGTACACAAACGCACTTTCGCTATGGCAGAGAAACGTTTTGCAGTCTGGGGCAAAAGTTGCTATATTTGTCAAAATGATTCGTTAAACAACGACAGGAACGGTAGGTGTGATTAGCAACTGAAAAGACGCGGCTCACATCGTATTGCCGACATGTTCATGCTAATTAATTGTCTGTGGCAGTGACCAACTCGGAAGCTTAAGCTACTTTGGTCACTGCGCCCATTTGCTTTTCATCACGTGTGTAATTTAGTTTCCTGACTTATCTCGCTACCCTTGTAATGTACTTTAATGTAGAAATATTTGTTAATAGTGCGGAAAAAAGAATAAACTTGAAATAAACTTTAAACTCCTAATCGTCTCTTTTTTAACGAAGTCAGTCCCGCGGGTATCGAGATGGAGTCATGCAATTTTAGGGTTTGGACGCCATCATGGACTGGCTGGCTGGCTGCACAGATGGCCGGTTCCCAGATGGCTTCGATCGCATGTAATAATTCCCAGAGGCCGCGATTCTTTTGGTCAGCGTCGAGAATAACGATCTCTGGCTGAATCTTAGGCTGGTTCCAATTTTCAAGTCCGCGATTCGCGAACTTCCGGTCAGGTTTTGATAGTTGTATGTCCTCGGACGCGACGATCCGTGGCGGTAGCTTCCTTTGCTTTCCTTTACTTTCCATTCCTTTCACTCTGGAAGCTGAGAGTACTGCTTGCTTCATGGGAACAGGAGAGCTACAGATTCTAGAGGCTAGTGGACAGTGCTGGTTGCAGGAAACAACGGCACCGGCACCACTTCCCTCTGTTGGGCTAGTACCGTATTACTGCATATCTTACTCTGTTTTCTTTGCTTTCTGGTGGCTGCATGAAGAGGAAGTGAAACTTGGGTAAACAGCAGCTGATGTACCTCGTTTTGCCCGTTAAAGTGCATATGAGGTAAATAATCATGTTTCCTTATTTGAAAGGCCTTTAAAAGTGAGTTAGAATGGATTGATTACGTCACAAGAAGTTTAGGTAAGAATACAAATTACAAAATCAAGAATATCTCTGGGAATATTTGAGTGACGCCATTCAAACTCAGTAATGTCCTTCACTGATAAGATACAAAATGATAACCGCTATTATGTTGCCATGGCAGCGCTCTATGTTCCAGGCCTTGTTTGCTAAGAACCAGATATCTCATTTTTGACCAGATGAGGAATGACAGATGGTCAAATTTCAAACTCACGTGCTACACATATTACCTTACGTCTTCTTCTCCTTCTTCTCGGTTTTAAGGGTTTGGCTTGGCGGTTTTTAAGGAGAAAATAAACTTTGGTCATACGTCGAAAAGATGTTGTAGTTTCAAGGAAATCGAAGCTTATCTTCTATAAGAAATTTTGATGTAAAAAAGTACACCCCCAAGCCAATAAAACTGCTGCGAGCCTCCTTAAATATCGCCAAGCCAAACCTTCTCCTTCAATTTCGCATCCAAGGTATGCAGAGTATAGACAATATATATTTTATTTAAAGATGGTCATTGGAAACAAGAAGAATAATTTGCATGTAAACGGCAGCTTTAGAAGGCAATAAAAGTTGTACAGTTGTCATGTTGGAATGTGGCAACGATATTCGAATTGCACATTAAGTTACCTCATTGATTATTCATATTTCGTTGTCACCTTCGCCACGAGGAACGCAAAGGAGAGAAAAATTCCAAACCAACTCGATGGTTAAATGTCTGCTTGAAATGCTTATAAACATGATTTGAAGGTAATTATGTCGTACAAAGTGGAGGAAACGCTCTGCTAATGCAGTTTTTACTAAATGAAGTTTGGTCTGGAGTTGAAATCACTGGACGTTTACAACAATCACTTGGCTCACCGTTAACATTTAGTGCTTTCAAATTTAGTACCGCATGGTAAGTCTTTCTCATTTTTATGCCCATTCAGTAACTTTATTTTGCCCGTCTAAGGCCCGATTCAGACGCCGTACTTTTCCTGAGCCGAACCTAAAGTTCGGCGTCTGAATCAATTAAAGACGGTTATTCTTATTTGGAACTCAGGCGTTCTTTCGCCTGGCTTGGCCGGGAATTTCGACTTTGGAACGGCCTTGAGTCCTGCAGACGCTGAACGTTTCATGTGCCGAACGTAATGCATAAATTATTATTTGGAATATATTTTCAAAACTACTGACAATGTTGATTAGTTTTCCGGCAGTTGCATTACGAACGGCTGTGTAACGGCTAATCAAGTTCGACGTCTGAATCAACAGGGGCACTTTTGTTAATTTGGGTCGGTCCAAATTCGAATTTAGTTCAGCTCATGAAAAAAACGGCGTCTGAACCGGGCCTTACTTAAAGTTTTACCCACCAAATTAAACGATGATTTTCG
>OX419345.1:14811299-14828799 GCA_948470475.1 Galaxea fascicularis
AACTCAGCAGTTTCCCTACATGTGCGGCAAATTTTCGGCGAGAAATTCGCCTCGCGAGGCGTAAGGAAATTATTAAACTTGTTTGAGGTTAATTCCTCACTGTGTGCGGCAAACATGAGAGTCTGGCTGAGTCAGGTTAATCGATCATCCAATAAAATTGCATGGCTCACTCACGTGACGTATAAGCTCTGACTTCAAGATAGCAGCCGGTGATGTAGTCAGTGAAGTGTTGCATGTGTGTGTTCTGCTTCTTTATCAAAGGCGAAAACATGGCCAGAATTGTTTCGAAGGACTCTTTATCCAGACTATAAATTTGACGGAAAGCCTCTGGATCTTCCGCATTTGCTGTAATTTCCGTACAAGATTAGGGCCTGCTCCTTGTTACCTACGTTTTGTAATTTAATTAAATCCCTTTCCCATGTCTTTGGTCGGTCAGCTTTTCTTCTGCCACTATTTACATTTCGGAGGCTGTCTTGAGGTCCAAGCTCTTACGTCAAGTGAACAAGCCATGCAGTTTTTTTTTTTTTGGATGATCGATTGGCCTGGCTCAGCCAGATTCTCATGATTGCCGCACACAGTGAGGAATTTGCCTCCGACGAGGCAAAAAATATCAAGCAAGGTTGATATTTTGCTCATAGCCTCGCGAGGCGAATTTCTTTCCTAAAATTAGCCGCACACATGAGGAAACGGCTGAGCTAACTGCCTCGCGAGAAATTTTGCTTAACTCTTTCCTTCACGTGTGCGGCGGGCTTTAAGAATAATTACCGTCTCGGGAATTTCAACTGGGTTTCCAAAGAGCTCCAAACATTAAATATATTTCAACAACTCGGTATTCTTTTTTCGTTGACTACAGAGATTTTGCCAGCTTTCAACTACCTGCAATAATAGTGTCGTTAAATTATTGCAATTACTTATATTTTATCACAGCTAAAATTTTGTCACCAGATATCAACTAGTCGGGCGCATATACTACTCAACTACATGAAATAAAAATTGTCGTTACTGAAAAACTGCAATTATTTATATTTTTTACTGTTGTGGGGGACTGAGAAAAGCCAGTGCTCCCCAGTCGTTAACAATTTAAGTTTATTTGAGTTCTTGGTTGCTTATCTTGTTTAGGTGCTTTTATTTTCGTAGAAAAGTTCTTCATTGTTTATCGACTTCATCCCAGATTGTGCGAAGGGTTTTGATAGCCAAGCAACTACAACGATTTCTGTGAAGTGCAAGGAGGGAAAAGGAGACTTAAGTTATAGAGTAGTTATAACTCTTGCGATATTAAATACCAGCACATTTACATAATTCTTATCTCTTTCCAGGAAAGCGTTATGCTAGAACGCGTAGAAAAGGAACCTCATATGTTACACTGACAACCCCAACATGATGTTTAATTTGGCTCAGAAGTAAGAACATTTTAAATGATATAAGCTCTTTGTTTGTGCCAGTGCGTAAATTTAATCAACGTATATGTTTTAAGCCACAGGAAACTTAAAGCTGTTTAGGGTTTATACTCCCAGACCTTGTGCCAGACCATGTCTGTGGCATGAAAAGACAGAACCGCAGCAACTTTATGATTTCGTTTCATCCACAACCCCAAAAGAGAAAACTACATGATAAAAATCCCTGGAAAAGGAAGTACGACTTGAATTGGTTTTAATTTGAATTTTCACCTTAAGCTGACTACAGAGACGCAGAAAATATCTTACAAACTTCGTTTTCTCGGTCCAGTCCTCTTAGTTGACTTCAGTACCGGCCCTAGAACTCGGTCAGTAGGACGTATAACAACTGTTGGTACTTCTCAATTGCTATCATTAGGTACCTCCTAATAGCTTTAATTTGAATTGAAGCAGTGGTGAGAGCGCTCGCTTTCCACCAACGTGTTCCGGGTTCGATTCCAGCACTCGGCGTCATAAATGGGCTGAGTTTCAATTGTTGGTTCTCTACTCTTCTCCGAGAGGTTTTTCTCCGTGTACTCTGGTTTTCCCTTCTCTCCAAACACCAACATTTGATTTGGTTTGATTTGAGAATTGTAAAGAATTTAGAATTGTTAACTGTAATGAATTTAAAATTTAGAATTGTACTGCAAGTGTACTGTGAGTAGCTTACTATGAAACAAGCGCAATAGAAATAAATCATAATAATTAGTAGTAGTATGGGATTTTATCAGTTGGAACAGACCAAAACGTTGAAACCACAGTGTACAACATAAACAAAAAACAGAATTACAGCTTACAGATCTCTGTTCCACTTGGTAACTTCCACTACGCTTCTTGACTCAATGCACACTTCTTTGCAGATATGAAAATGGAAAATAATGGAGGGAGACAGCATCAGTCATTACCATTGCTTCATGAGGTGGGTTCAAGCAGAGATTTGCAATTGATACTCTTGTGTCAATCTACCTTATTTTTAATTTTGATCCTGTTGATTCGAATGACCAATAATTGAGAGAAGTGAGGGATGCAGTGAAAGCGAATTAACCACCCCGGGTTGACAACCAGCATGGTTTCGACACCTCTGTAAACAAAGCCTTTTCCCGACAATACCCACTCACGTTTTGGGGCTTTGCAGCTGTAGTAAGAAGGAAAAGCGTTCAAGCGGCCCTGGTAGTTTCACGTTTTGGTCACGCAACGTACGCGCGTGTTCCCCGACGAAAACATTTCTTCATAGATATGAGACCTTGTTATCTTGTGAGGACACCTTGTTATCTACTATTTTAGGGACTATCGATGTTTCAAATTAAAAGTGGAGTAGTGTCCAGCAACTTAATTACTCTAAAAAAAAATACCGACTAGATCGGTGATTTGTTACAATGATCACCGCAGAAGAAAATTTAGCAAAGCGTAGTCATTGATACCTTTTATTTCTATTAAGAATACTGTCATCGCAAGCCTGTGAGCTGACGTTGGAGTCATTCAAGAAACAAAGATGACCTCACAAGATGTTGATCTCAGACAAGGAGCTGAGGTAAAGACATTTCTTTGCTAATACTTCATTAAGAAAGGGTGTTGAATTTAGTGTCATCAGGCCAAAGTCTTAGATAAAGTTTCCAGTTCGGAATCAGGTGCAATCAAATGCGGACCGAAACATTCCGTAAGACTACAACAGGACAAATTTTTTCGTGATCTCGGGCTACTTGTTTGCAATTAATTCTTTTGTGCGCGTTTCATATGTTTCAAAGCGCAGTTCTTGACGCAAAAAAGAGATTTACACCGGTAAATAAAAAACCGTCTCAAGTCAACAGAATACAAAAAATGCACATACCAGTAACAACTTTCAGGAATGTCGCAAGCAAATTTGGACTTTGTACACTGAACATTTACCAAACACACGCTTACTCGACACTTCTTACAATAGCAGTTTCATAATTAAGCCGCATTGAAGCAATAATAGATTTTAAAGAGTGTGCTCTCAGGGTAGGGTAAGCAACCCCGGCTCCACCCCCTTGCTTTCAAATTTAAAAGTTTCAATGTGTCTCTTCATGTATTGGAGTAAATTTATGTCACAGAAAGTTAACGCTTTAGACGGAGCTCACTTGATGACTAGTGCGCCTTAGGGTTCAAAATAAACATTTTCACAAAGTCAATTCTTTTAAATGATGGCGCGCCAGTGCTTAAACCGTGTTAACTGTTTGGCGGTTGAGCTTCGAAACGTTTTCAAATACTTTTGTAAATGTACAAAATAGCGTATTTCAGTCAACTGTTTTGGATGTGATCGGAAATCTGAACTGACAAACGTTGCCGGAAAACTGCGTTGTCGTTAGTGATACATATTGTAGTATTTTGGGCTGACGGAAAACTGAAATAAAACTTGAGTGTAACTGTGCATTAGAGGTAGAGACAAAGACTTTCAAACAAAACCTAAGCCTTCACATGATTTCCATATCTTTGTTAAAATCTGGACTTACTTAATCACCTCTAAAACAACTGTTATGGAAAACGAAGAGTGTAAAAAGTATTGCCTTTGACGAATTACAATAATGAGGTTAGAAATATGTTTCAAAATAAAAATCACAGAAAATTCGATATAGTACTTAGAGTTATATAAAACAGAAAGAGCATTTACGTTTCAATAGACACACTGACAGCTACGACAGCTAAAGAACAAAGCAAGCAAATCACCAAACAAGGTATCAAAAGCAAGAATATCAGTACGCAACGATGATAAAGAGAATTTGAACTTGCACCTTGCATGCAAAATAAAACGAGTCAGAGAATTTAGGCTTTACCTAGTACCCTTATTTGTTGTTGTTGTTGTTGTTGTTTTGTTTTTTTTTAGCTCTATTTCGCCATCTTTTGTCTTTTGTTTTCTTAAAACCATTAAGTATTTTTAAGGACTTTTCTAGGGCATGGGGTGTGGATTTGATTGTTTTTGTTGGCCCAGGGGTGGGTTTTTTCACTGATCTTGCCTTCCCGTGGGAGAGGATATTTGAAACTGTTTTCACCTTACGTGAGTTTATTTGATTCTTGTTTTTATAGAGAAACGATACTAAATTGTTATGCTTTTTGCAGTCTTCGCAGAAAACACGAACTGAATTTTGCACACCTCTTACTAACCGAGTGCGAGGTCCGTACTGTAAGTTACGGACCGAGTTTTTTCCCGTTCACTTATGGCCCAAGCGCAAAGCGCGCGAGCCATAAATCAACGGGAAAAAACGAGGACCCGTAACTCACAGTACGGACCGAGAAAACGAGGTTGGTAAGATATTTATTATATCTCTGAGGTTAATCAGGCGCGCGGAAAATCACTGCACGCGTACGAACTGAGAGATATAATATGTGTTATGTAACTGGATATACACAGTGGATTAAACACAGATTGAATGGTTAACGCGTACCGCTGGAGACGTAGCAACGTTAAAGAAGTGAAAATTATAGAGTTCTATTTGGACTTTCTCTTTTCTATTTGTTTCTCTTGTATCTTTCTTGCATCTGTAATAGGGGCTTTTTTTTGTGGGGAGAATTAGCTCTGTGGTTGAGCGAGAGGTGTCCTGTTACCTTCCGGGATCTTTTAACAAGTGATGGACCCGAACTTCATTCAGAACATGGCGTTTATTGGAGATCTTCACTCATTTCGTTACAGGCAGAACTCAAAGCTCTACGGTCAGGCTTATTGTCATATACGATTTCCAACCAATAATATTTGGACAACTTATGCACTTACGTAAGCTTAGCAAATGGAAGGAATTCGCAATTTTTACACCTTTACAATTCAACGCTCATTTTACATTCTAAGGCATTTTTCTAAGGACAGGTGGAAAACACCTAAATTACTCGCTTTATGATCAGAAGCATTGCGACATTGCCTAACTTACTGGAATACGTCCGATAACACATCCAGCCTGGTGGATAATTGATGGCAATGTGCCGCCCAGGGTGGGGAACTTTTTGTGTACATTATATTTGACTGGAAAGGTTTGCCCGTGGGTAGGGAATTTGACGGCAAATGCCGTTTAAAAAAAATGTCAAATCCCTGCTTCTCCCCCGTCCCCGCCCCTTCTCCCCTCCCCCCCCCCCCCGCCGGCTTTAAAATGATTGGTGCATTACTCTAGTCAGACAACTGATGTTGCTAGGTTCAAGTAATTTTTATTCTGAACAACGGACTACTATCAGTTGGACGATCACACTTGACCGGACGATATTCCTGGAACCAAACCATTTACCAGACAACTGTATTTTTAGTGAGGACTTCACGGGCTCGATAGTGCTAGACACGATACTAACCCATAGGTTAAATAATTCAATAATTCAATACGACTGGACTACTGTTCAAATTAGTGTTACTCTTACATGGACGCTGATGGACACTCAAGTTCAAAGCAATCGCTATGCGACAGTAGTTTCAGTGACAACTCTGACCTACTGCAGACAATCACACAACACAATGTCGAGTCATTTCCAAGAAAACGGTATTTTTAAGGACTACTCACATTGGCGATCAAACTAAACAGACAAAAAATACTACTGGGTTTAATCATTCACCAGACAACCGTATTTCAAGTGGACTTACATCTCGACGACCCCACAAGACGGAGTGCTGATAATCCTGGTTTCAAACCATTCACAAGAAAACAGTGCTTTCAAACTACTTTCTCATGCGCTCGATATCACCCTTGGCAGACTGCTAGCACTCTTGGGCTCACTGAGTAACTGGCAACTGATCTATATGGCTCTCTCTCGCCAGTGCAATCACACAAGACAGACTATTCTCTTTTTTATAAGAATATTTCTTATACGAACTGAACGTTACCTGCTTAACGTTGAAGCTAATGAACCAAAATTTTAAGAACATGCTGAGAACATACCCAGGCTGAGAGTCAGTTAAGACCATCTTTATTTAGCTTATTTGCCTATGTCACGTTTTGAACCTCTGTGTTCAATGCTTTTTATTAACAGGGTAGCAAAGACTCGTAATTAAGAGAGAAAAAGCTCGTGACACGTGAAAATAGCTCGATTATTGCCGTGACCCGTGAATTGATAGCTTAGCGTGAACCGTGATCTTCTTGTTTTGTGGACCGTGATTCGTGAATCATAAATTTTCGTGAAAATGATCGTGAATCTATTAGTAGCTGATATATCAAGGAACTTATTGCAAACGTTATGTTACTCGTCAACAGAGTCATTGATTAATCATTTTTTATTAATTATTTTAAACGTGTCACAATTCGCTAATCGTTAACTCTGCGCGTATCTCGTAAAAGCTCCCATGGGTCGGCCATATCGATGTGAGTGTCACTTGCGACTGCAACGAACAGCGAGGACTGATAAAAATGGATCGAGTGTTGGTTTCGTTTTCTCTTACAACGAAATCAGAGATACGATCAAACTGCGCCCAGAAGGACGTTGCTAAGTTCACTTTTTTTTTTTATCGAAAACCATTCATGGACGACCACATTTCAAATAGAACCTTGTATCTCATTATGAACTTAGGTAAGGGGAATAAATTGAAAAGCACTTTGTTGAAAATTAATCACAAGAATACTGGCCATCGCGTCATTTGAAAGTGTTACCCTTGTCGTTTTAAAATAGGACAGACCTAGTGCACGATGTTCTCGCCTAAAAGAAACGTGCTTTCTAAGAAATTTAGGGCTAACAATGCCGATTTGTAATTACCGTTTCCTGTGTTGTCAAGCTATGTAGGTATATGCCGCCACAAGGGGGATACATTTTGAGCATTTTGGCCTGAAATCGGATATGGTTTTCGAGCAAACCACGAAAGCGTATGAAATTTATTTGCATTTTCAACTCCAAATCAACAAAGCAGAAATAAAAGTAACCAAAGCACTCGAGCTGAATTTTACCAATTTTTTACTTCTCCACTGATGCCATGCTTCATTGTACTACAACAAAGCCAGTGGCAAAATTTGTTGCTTCAACGTTAGGTCTGAAAACGATTATGGATTCTTAAAAGGCGAGTTCTGAGAACCCGAGTGGAAAATGGCATGGTTTGCTCTGAAATAGAGCCAGTATTTAGAGAACTGGGATCCCGACACACCCCTATACCAAGCCGGAATTCCGAAGAGTACCCCTCCCTCCTCCGGGACTTATAATACGTGTTTCGTGAAATGCCCTAAAATACACCCGCGAATCGTGATTTGATGGAAAATAGACTCGTTCGTGATTGGGACCCCCCACCCCTTTATTACCCTGTATAAAGCCTTTTTGATTTGTTTGCGGCAGCAGAGGAAGCCGCACATGCATGCGACAAGCAACCGGATACCACATTACAGAAAACAATACCATGTAACTTTAAAAGATCTCAAGAACGTTTCAGGCTCAAAACGCTCAGCCGCAGCCTCAAAATTAATATTCCTGGATCCAAACCATCCAATAGACAAAAGTGTTTTGTTTAAGGACTATTCCAACACAGACGATAAAACTTGACAGACTACTGATTCTCGTTTTTCTGAACAACAATTTTAAGAACCACTCTCATATGGACGCCGCTAGGGCGACAACGGAGGCTATAGTTTGTAAGCCATTTACAAAGAACAGCCGTATGCTAGTCTAAACTCGCTAAACTGGACGATCACATTGCAAAGATTACCCTAAAGAGGCTTGAACGATGTCCTATGCTCCCACACGTAGGCCGGATCTAAATTTCAGAGATGTTAGTTGTCGAAGAATAAAATTTAAATGTAGTTTTTCGCTTTAATACTTTTAAAATATTATATATATATATATATATTTATCATATGTACCTCATAATAGAAGTACATTCTGTTGACTGACCTCCCCGGGGGGGGTGGAGGTACTCTTCGGAATTCTCGGTAGGGGTGTGTTGCTCGGTTCTCCAATTTCTGACCCTATTTCAGACTAAAACATGCTATTTTCCACAACTGTTTTCAGACCTGGCTTCCAAAATTCATACTCGTTTTCACACTCGACGTTGATGTTGCGGTTACAAATTTTCCCACTAGTTTTGTTGTAGCCTCATATCGCGAACGTTAACTCGGAATCAAATCGCGATTTCATTCGGGTACCACTTATTTCTACACACATAAACTTTATTTTAGCTTTAATTTTAGAGTAGCTCAAAAGAACTAATATCTTCGAGAGATCAGTAGCACTAGGGGTGGTCACAGCCAGAGTTCGTTACGTCCCTAGTGGTTCTTAACGTCCTACAGAATCAATTATGAAGAGTTGTGAGACGGGACCTCCGGTTTATCGTCCTTATCTGAGATCGAAGGCCAGAAAGTCTTACCATTTGCAGATGTCATTGCAAAGGAAGCACTTTCTCCTCAGTTATTTAAAGACCCTTAATTTTCGTCCGACCTGGGCTTAAACCCAAGTTAGTCCGGCACTCTACCACCTGAGCCAACCAGTTCTGTGATATTGATGTTGCACTATTGTTTCAGTATGAAAAAGTATTGTTAAAGTGAACATTGTCTATCGTGCAGTGGAGAATTTGAAAAATACTTGGGTGACAGTTTCTTCCAGTCAAATTGTTGACACTTTCAATTCTCGGCAAATATTTTAGGTCAACACACTTTGTTTTAGTCGAAAACTGACATTTAGACTTTTGAAAGATTACAAAATCCTAGATTATTTTTGCCGATTCTGAGAGAATTTTTTGACGTTCTTCGATCAGAACCTTTTTTTACTCTTCCCACAGCAATGCACTATACTATTACGCAGAACGTTCTTTCAGTCAAACGAAGCAATCCAGCATCACATCGACGGATTCGCCAGTTTTATAATCACGTTTTGTACCAAAGAAAAGTATTTTGCAGTAGGCTGAATAAGCCGCTCTCTAGGTTTTATCCAGAGATTGAAAAGTTGCAACCACTTTCTTTAGCGCACTCATTTTACAGTGTGTAAGTAGTACGGCAGGAATGTACTGATGAAAACCTCTAGCATTTTGCAATTAAATTTAACGATCGAACTACCCCTTACAGCGGATTGATCAATAATTTTCATGTTGACGTCACACTATAGGACTTTAACCGAAGGCTTTAAATCTAACCCACCTTGTAGAGCATAGTAGCCCCCTCAACACCCGACAGAGCGGTTCAATAGCTCTCTAGCGAAGGGTCGCTACACCTCCGCCCTTTTTCTGCAACCCTCTCCTGGAACATAACAAACAACACCACAGGAAAGTATTACCCGCAGTCGCTTTCATTTAAATGGCCACACCTTGCGTTTTCATGCAAAGACCCGAAAGATAAAACCACCTTGTATCGCTATGTAATGAGCAGCACAGGAAAGTTATTCACTCCTCTGCACCCTTCAAACGACTGAAAGTACTGTACGTATTCACTCCAAAGACTCAATCGTTAGCACCACTAAGCTTAGAACAGCGTGATAAACAGCGCTATAGGAAGGACTGCACAGCAGCTTTGATTCGATTGGTGACATTTTATGATTAGGATTTCATCTGAACATTCATGTGAAAAGTCAATTAAATCATCAGATTTTAAGCTTTTTGTCCATAGATGCCTAAGTTCGTATGACACACAACAGAACTGCCGAAGATTAAAAGAACTGTCTCTGTCAATTCTAATCAACTTTTGCTTTGACCACGAAGCTTTTGACTTCAACAGAAAGTAACAACAATCTTTTAGAGCACACGACAGCATCATGAAGCGTCACTGGTCAGTGGTGTTCTGATCCACAGATTCAAATCCGGAACCAACCTTGTTTAGTGTGGTGAACTCGAAGCTTACTTCCTTGCCGATTTTCACTTACGGCTGTTTCTGATAACAGCTGTATATCTTTTGTTTGAAAACCCAGCGTGTAAGGATTCCATAAACATTGTTGCTGCTGCTCGGTAGCTTTCGTTTGAGTGAAGTTAAAGAGTTTCAATGCGGAGTCTTAAGGTAGAACTATGAACAGCGCTACGACATATTCGTGCAATAGCTGAAGAGTGAAGTGAAGTGTCATCGCTCAGAATTTCATCCAGAGACTTCGTACAGCACCACAAGACAGTATTGCTCCGAAACGTCTCAGAACTTAATCCGAATTAAAGAGTCCAAAGGTAGAGCCACATATAAGCTTATAAGAAACAGCAGCACATCAAAATACCTCTCAGCATCTTTTATTCGAATGCCCTCGGCCAGTGTTAATCTATCCTAACAAAGAAAACAATTTCAGGACACCTTTAGCTTTACCATGGTAATCTTTGATTGAATTCTTAAAGTTAAAAAAGAAGCAACTCTACAATGAACATATGAAATACTTTAGACTCAGTTTTCTGTATCCATGAACATCATAGTTTGAACTAATATTGTACATAAAAGCTTCGGGCAGTCAAATATTAGCATTTCATTCAGAAAAAATAAAACAAAACGCCAATCTTGCATTGCTCAATAGTTTACAATTCAATAGTCACTGTTGAAGATTTGGTCAAGCCAGAAACTATGCTGGTGGTGAGCAACGTTTTACATCACAATTTAATTTATGACAACACGAGAAATGACATAACAATAGTTTTCTCTTGAATCACTACGCTGTAGTATTATATGCACAGACTCAAAACATACTGACAACTACATTGTACTACGCAATAAATCAGTATCACTGCCCGAAAGCACAGGTCATTAGCTTCCTCTTCAGTGATTATCCTCACCAGACTCTAACGTTTACAACAGTATGAGGGGACAGTAAAGAGCAATACAGGAAAGCATAGCTACACCGCAAACTCTATAGCACCACAGGAAATACACTTACTCGCTTTTCCTTGAATGATCTTAACTCAGGATTTAATCCACAGACGTAAAACTGTGTCACACCCTTCTCTTTAGTTTTTTATTACCCCAGCATTCTATATTTCCTTAACGTTCAGTTATCCGGCAATTAAGGAGACTCGCAGCAGTTCTTTTGGCTTGGGGTGTACCTTGTTTTAAGATCAAAATTTGCTATAGTCAAGACAAGCTTCAATTTTCTTGAAACCACAACATCTTTTCGAAGACAACCCCTTTAAGAGCGTTTTTTGTATGTGGAAAGTTTAATTCCTCATCGATTTCCAAGCAACAGGGAGTTACCATGATCGGTAACGCATGGATGCTCCTTTTAAAAAAGCTCAATTATCTCGAAACATTATCTCAAAACACTTCATGTCGAAACTTTGAGAGTGTAAACTACTTTAGTCCCACTCAAACCTCATCAGAGCATTGGAGAGCACCATAGCGAATTCTAACTGGTCATTAGCGTACACTTACCAGCCAAAAAAAAGCACTTTAAGAGAGTACAGCTCAGCAGGTCCGGCATCAAGTTGGATAACTCACTAGAGCAAAATACAGATCACCGTGTATTCCTTGGTTCATTTTGCCATCTCTTTCCTCGCAAGCCTCCGTGGCCAACCGCAAACAAAATGGTGCTTCTTGACTTAACCAAAGGTTCACCTTATCTCTGTCGCTGTTAAGTTGTGTGACCGTGAGAAGGGGGAGTTTCTTCTCCGTTTGTTGTTCTTCTTTTTCCATATTTTTTCATTTTAAGACGTTTTATTTTGAAAAATCGCCACACATGAGTATACCATCTACAGACTCGAAAGTTGGAACAACGTTTTACACTGATTTAAAGCAACACGAGAAATATCACAACAGTGATTGTTTGACGTGATTTTCGGAAACTACTGGAGATTTATAACTCCATTGACGACAAAGTTTAGAAAAATATTAAATCAGAGTTGTGGTATTACATCCGAAGACTTCAATTTATTATTACATTGTACGGAACAATAAATATCACCACACGAACGTGAAGCGTAGTAAGTGATTACCGTCACCAGATTCAATCTTCAGAACAGTTAGGATACAGCAAACTGAGCATGAGTACACTACTTTGCATGGCCACCGCACGTAAGGATTTCGTCCTCTGACTCCAAATTCGAACAACACTGTATACAGCACACACTACGGCACGTTTCGTTTATATTTTTCCTTAGCGTTGCTATAAGTTGTAACACAATTAAATTTGGGTGAGTTGTAAGGTTTCACAGTGAAACGTTTTCCGAGTAACCCTAAAAACCGAATAGTATTCGCAACGATTTATTTGGCAATTTGAGGATTTTGACTCGCAAAAGTTTTTTTTTTTTTGGCAGCTACAGTAATTACTTTAAAAAAAACTTTTAGTAGTTTTTTTTAGGTTGATAAAAATTGAACAGTATTCGCAGAGATTTATTTGGCAATTAGAGGTTTCCGAGTCACTGAAATTGTTTTATTTTTTTAAATATTTCTGTGACTCGGAAACCTCTAATTGCCAAATAAATCTTTGCGAATACTGTAAAATTTCTGTTGCAAAAAAAAAAAAAAAGAAATCAAAACCGGCGGTAAACGGGGGCGAACCCCCTTCCCAAGTCACACGACTTAAATTAAACGGCGGCAGAGATACGGCCGCCCTGTGTTTAATTTAAGTGGCGCGAGCTTGTCACCGCTAGGCCACGGAGACCTGCGGTGAATCGAGAGGGTAAAATTAACCTAGAAATAGGTTCTGAGCTCTATTGTTTTCCCGTGAATTGATTTAAATTCAAATTAGTTATTATTATTCATAGTTCGTGAGGAATGTTGCGTATTTATTCTCAAACCAAGTGGTGCGATTGCCTTTTGTGAAACAAGAAAAAGCCGGAATTCAAGTAAAACGTTCTTTCATGTTACCACGGAAAAAATAGTCTTTCGTTCATTTGGCGAATTATTTTTGATACAGGGATACTGAAATCGTATTTTTAACAGCGTTTCAGTTACACAGAAATTTGGCAACCTAAGGATACGCAACCAGGAAAGCATTCTTTAGAGCACGGCTTCAAGCACCAAGGGAAAATACAGATTTCAAAAGCTTTCGTTTCAATTCTGTTCATTCATCGTAATATACAGCACCACAGAGAAGTTTTGCTTGAATCGTTACTCTTCACAATTTTATATACAGAATGGAACATAGACCAACTTTCTACTGAGAACTAGAATTTCCATGGCATCTTTTACAGTTGTTCAGAGAGATATCAATTCAGTAGCTTTTACTTGAACGTCACAAGAAAGGATTTTTTCCAAAGAGTAAATTCAGTAAATTTGAACTACTTACTTCCGTGTACTTTATAGTGCACCTAACCACAAAATATTTTTTCGCTCAAATATATATTTTCACCTGTTCGAAACATATTGACCCTTTTTGCGCCTTTTTAAACAAATTTTGACTATTTATAGGCTATAAAAGTTTCGAGTCATTTGTCCCATGACCGAGCTAGTAAGGGGCATGGGCCTATTCCTTACAATATTAAACAGTAACAAAGAAAAAACTGCATCATTTGAATTCAGTGGTACCGCCTACCCTTTATTAAACTTGGACCAACTTCTGCATTTTTCTTAATTACGGTTCAGCAGAAACATACTGTTTTGTAGTTAAATCATGATTACACACCCGCCATACGGTTACTTTGTGGGCCTTCTGGTGCGGCGAGAATTTAGGTTAAGGAAGGTCGGTTTCTTAGTCCCACTGAGAACCGACTTGTGCAGCCGGCATTTAAAATCCATTAGACGAAAGTGCGACGTTATGATAGCCTTTCTCTCAATTATTGCTTTCCGAGTTTGTAAATAGCAGCGCAATAAAATACTCTTCATTATTATATGACCCGTACGGCCCAGCGCGCGCTTTCATTCTTAAACTATTGAGAAAATCCCCGTATGAGGGCCGTACGCATTAGCGCGCGCAGGGCCGGAAAAAGCCGTACGGCCCTGTTAGGAACACGTACGGCCCCGCGCGATACGATTTTAGAGGATTTCTTCGCGTCTGACCATGTAAGTTTATTTTACAACCAGAAGCAAATACAAACAACATATTAGCTCAATTTTATGTGCAAATTAGTCGCTTTTTTGTAAAAAAAAATCTGACCACACAAGGTGGTCCACAGTGGGTAGTCTGTGGACCAAAACCTAAACTGCAACCGCTCTCAAAGCTGCTGAAAGTACTGAGTAAAACCCTTTAGGTCTGGCACAGACCGAGCGCAGCGAGGTCCGTGCACCATGACCGAGAGCCAAATATTTTCCCGTCCGGCCCGACCTAACTCAGTCAATAAGCATTTTATCATATGGCCTCCTTAGACTCTTCATGAGCGCGTAAAAGATGAAATTTTTACAAAAAAGCGACTAATTTGCAGAAAAATTGATCTAATATGTTGTTTTTATTTGCTTTCTGGTTGTAAAATAAAATTACATGGTTAGACGCGACGAAATCCTCTAAAATCGTATTACGCGGGGCCCTACGTGTTCCTAACAGGGCCGTACGGCTTTTTCCGTACGGCGCGCGCTAATGCGTACGGCCCTCATACGGGGATTTTCTCAATAGTTAGAATGAAAGCGCGCGCGGGGCCGTACGAGTCATATGATAAATGATATTAACTGCATGCAAGAAAGAACTGCTCAGTAATAACTTTCGACTGACACGTAAGCTTTCTTCGGTCTATGTATATACCCAAAAGGTAGAAACATTTCGTATAGCATAAGTGCTGCTCAAAACCATTCCTGTGATAGGGATCTTTATGTAGGACTCGCTTTATCAACAGTCTCCAAAAATATAATCACCTTGCACAGCATAATTTACGGGGCGATTTCATTTTATTTCGAATTCGAGCCCAACGAATAAAAAACGGTCAAAGTCAGACCCATGTCATGTACAGAATAAACAGTGCCGCCGACAAAACGTCCTCAAGAAATTTCAGTCTTCCAATATTTTTCCTTTATAGACTGAAAGCTTAGAACCACTTGAACATCACTGTGGGGAAATATTTATTAACAGCTTTTATGTCAATGAACTTCCTATCGCTCCGAATGACCACACTTGGTACAGGATATTTACCAGCATATCCAAAGTTACAGTCGCAAAAAGTTAAAGACTCATAATTTACAGCAGCTCCGTTTGCTGGATAATTTACTAGAGAAAAATACAGCTCACCACTTGTTGGTTTATTTTGCCTTCTCTCTCATTGCAATCCTTCGTGTCGTATAATTAATTAGCGGTAAGAAGATCGCGCTTCTTGACTTAAACACAGGGCAGCCGTATCTCTGCGACTGAATTTAAGTTGTGTGTTCTCTGTTCGTTGTTTGTCTTCATTGAATACATTTTTTTTTAATCGCCATAATAAGTATAAAGAAACAACGTTTTGCAACACGAGAAAATGACATATAAATTACTTTCTTTTGAATGGTCGCGTTGTAGTATTATATGCACAAACTTTCAAAACTTACCAGTCAAATGTTTTCAATACATTTAAAACCGAATATCTACAATCATTTATTTGGCAATTTGAGGTTTCTAATAAAAAAAAAGAAACAACTTAGCCACAAATTATTCTTTTTCTAAGGCTCTAGTAAAAATTTTTAGTTAAACTCATGTTTTAGTAGTTTTTTTTAGGTTGATAAAAATTGAACAGTATTCGCAAAGATTTATTTGGCAACTAGTGATTTCCAAGTCACAGAATGTTTTTTTAAGTAATTTCTGTGACTCTGAAACCTCTAATTGCCAAATAAATCTTTGCGAATACTGTAAAATTTCTGTTGCCAAAAAAAAAAAAGAAATCAAAACCGGCGGTGAACGGGGGCGAACCCCCTTCCCAAGTCACACAACTTAAATTAAACGGCGGCAGAGATACGGCCGCCCTGTGTTTAATTTAAGTGGTGCGAGCTTGTTACCGCTAGGCCACGGAGGCCTGCGATGAAAAGAGAGGGCAAAATTAACCTAGAAATAGATTCTGAGCTCTATTGTTTTCCTGTGAATTCAAATTAGTCATTATTATTCACAGTTCGTGAGGAATGCTGCATGTTTAATTTTTAAACCAAGTGGTGCGTTTTCCTTTTGTGAAACAAGACAATGGAAATGTGAAAACTAGTTTAGCACAGTAAAAAATCAAAGGCTCCTATGAGCCAGCTCATGGATGGCGAACATAACAATACTTTGAATTTACAACAACTTTATTTTCTAAAAAGATATGTGCAAGAACCCTGTACATTCGTTTGTGTTTTGTGGGAGCACATCCTTTTCAGACACACCTCTTGGTAAAAAAAACCGTTTAAGCGCTAACATTTTCCGTAAAATTACGCAGTTGATTGACAGGCGCCAGAAGCATTACATTAGACGAAATAGAGTACTAAAGTGTGACGTCACAAAAATGAAATTTCTGAAATTATGGGATTTGTTAGGATATTCTGAAAGAACAATATCCAAGAAGCCTACTTGCCAAAAATGAGCATTTGGGGGCAAATTGTCTCTGAGATCGTAGCCCAGTTATGCTTACAAAATTCCATACAAGCCCTTCTAAATTTTTTTGGGTCGACAGACGTTAGTAATTTGAACCGGCGCACAAATATGCAAATTTGTACACGGACTATAACAATAATATTCAAATGTGATCGCTTCGAAGTTAAAGTTTCTTACTGGTCGACGGCTCATTTCAAGTTAGTTTTATAAACGTTTTTGGTCGTAATAAAATTTCCGAATATTCTGAATGGGAGATAACATACAGATAATAACAAATATTTTGTTGTTCGAACAGATTAGCTGTTATTGCTGCTTGTCAGACCAAATTATATTCTCACAGAGAAAAATATTTGCATGCTTGTGGTCCTTGTGTTTTTGCCAAATGTTGACAAAGTGTTATACTGATCGTTTAAGCCAAGGGATACAGCCTTTCTAAACAAGATCATATTTGCAATCGAGCGTTCACCATGAAAAGAGCGTCTTCAAAAATACTTCATTACGTACCTCCTTAATCGATCATATGTTGCTCATAACTAAAATGCGTTGCTTGCCAGAATTCGGTTTTTTGGCTATAAAGTCTTTCTCCTGTTTCCTTTTTTTGCCGATTTTCTTCATTCTTCCTTCTTCCATCATATTGTGGCAAAAAATTCTCGATTACTACTGTCCCATGTACCGCACAGTGATAAGCTTTAGAGTTGCTTTTGCGAAATCTCGAAGTTCATTTTCGCTGCTCTGAAGATTTCAAAGTTCAATTCTCGCAGCTCGTGTTCTTCATCTTATTAACTTTACCTTTGTTGAGTTGGAAAATCGAGACGAAAAAC
>OX419345.1:14831299-14844969 GCA_948470475.1 Galaxea fascicularis
AGTTGTGTGTCTCATAAGTTTCGTTGCTTACTGATTATTTCGGCTCGGAGGTCCTCGGTTATAACATTTTGGCGAGGAGGATGGGATCCTTTTGTGATTTACTACTGTTTCGTCGCATTTGTTACACCGGATGAAATTCTTTCAGTCCGTTTGTACTTTCGCCCACGTGCTTGCTGGCGTGTTTGTGGTTGCCGCCATGGCTTCACCGTTGCTTGGTTCTGTTGGAGAATTCGACCCGTCCTCTGAGGCTTTTACTGTGTACCTTGAAAGGCTTGACCAGTTCTTCGTAACCAATGATATTGGCCAGTGTCCTGCTGATGCGACTGCAGCTGTTGTTCGGGAAGCCAGTAAGAAAAAAGTCGCCGTGATGATCTCCCTAATTGGTAAGAAGACGTTCGCGATTTTTTTTATCGATGTTGTCAAGAAGAAAATGAAAGCGTGTCGGTTTACAGCGCTCGTTTGAGACATCTGGCTTCGACTTGTAATTATGGTGAGTTCCTGAACCGCTCGCTTCGTGACCAGTTCGTGTGTGGTATTCGCAATGCAGCTACACGGAAAAAGTCTTGAGTGAGGATCGAACATTTCAACAGGCCCTTCAAGTGGCTGTCGCCGACGAAATTGCAGCTAAAGAGACTTTACAAGTCCAACAACAACAATTGTCTCAACCGGTGAATTCAGTTGCGAAGGAGTTTTGCACTCTACCTTCCCTTTCCCGCGGAGATTCACGTACAAAGTCTGCGTCACGGACATCTCCTCGCCATGCTTCATCTACGTCTCAGCAAGCGGCGTCTTATGCTTGTTTTTGGTGTGGGAATTCTGACCATGTAAGATCGAAATGCCAATTTAGAAACGTTGTGTGCCACAACTGCAACTTACGAGGACATATTGCTCGAGTTTGTAAGAAAGGTGGAGTGAATACCATGAGTTTCGAAGAAGAGTCCCCCCAGGAGCAGTTATCTGATGAAGATAAGTTGTATGTTGTTAATGCTATGTCAAGATCTGAAATTTGTGTGCCCCTGAAGATTGAAAACAAAGATTGTAGTATGCAGTTGGACACTGGGTGTGCACTGTCCATCGCCCCAATTACTTTTGTGAAACAAGTTTGCCCCAATGTTGAAATGAAACCCTCAAAAGTTGTACTTTCAACCTACACTGGTGAAACTGTGTGCCCCTTGGGAGAATCGTATGTGAATGTTGAGTACAAAGGATCACAGCATACACTTCCTTTGCTAGTTGTACGTGAGGGAACTACTGCCTTATTTGGTTGAAACTGGCTTTCTGATGTCAAACTGGATTGGACGAATTTGCCTGGTTTAAATCACATTGGACCCTTGCCATGTTGTTCCTCTACTAACCCTTTTCACCCAGAAAACCAGACATTAGAATCAGTCCTGGAACAATACAGTGAACTATTTCAGTCCCCACTGGGATGTTACACTGGGGATCCAGTTGTGCTAAATGAAAGAAAAGAGGCCAAATTTGACAAAGCCAGACCAGTTCCTTACGCCTTGCAGTCAAAAGTGGAGAATGCTTTGCTGAAGATGGAAAAGGATGGTGTGATTGAACGAGTGACGTCTGCGAGCAGTGCAGCTCCTATTGTAGTCGTTGGGAAGAAAGACAGTGATGATGTCCGTGTTTGTGGAGATTTTAGTGTGACATACAATGCAAGTGCTCGCGTTCAAACCTACCCTATGCCACAGATTGAGGACATGCATTCAGCTTTAAGAGGATGCACTGTGTTTAGTGTCTTAGATATAAAACAAGCCTATCACCAAATACCAATTGCAAAGGAATCACAGTGTTATCTCACAATTAACACTCACATTGGTTTGTTTGTATTGAAGAGATTGCCAAATGGCATCCATTCCGGTCCAGCCATCTTTCAAAGAATCATGGATAATCTGTTGTCTGATATTCCAAAGGCTGTTAGTCGTTTAGATGATATCCTGGTTGCTGGCACAGATGAAGGGGACCACCTTTGCACACTATCCCTAGTTTTGGAGCGACTTCTTAGTGCCGGATTCAGACTGAACAAGACAAAGTGCAAATTTCTTCAATCGTCAGTGGTCTACCTTGGTCATGTGATAGATGGAGAGGGCTTACACACCACTGAGGATAAACTTAAAGCCACCCGTGATGCTCCCAGACCCAAAGATGTAACTGCCTTGAAGTCTTTTCTGGGACTTATAATGTTCTATTAGCGTTTCATGCCTCATCATTCTACAGTACTAGCACCTTTACATCAGCTACTTAGGAAAGGTACTCCATGGAGGTGGTCGAAAGTTGAAGAAGATGCATTTGTTGCAGCAAAGCATCTCATCCTCAACTCACAAACATTGGTGCATTATGACCATACATTGCCGCTTTTTCTTTCATGTGATGCTTCATCTTATAGCGCTGGAGCAGTCCTGTCTCATCTAATTGATGGACAATTTCGACCTGTGGCTTTTGCTTCTTGCACTTTGACCCATGCTCAACAGAATTACTCCCAGCTAGAAAAGGAGGCCTTCAGCATCATCTTTGGATTGAAGCGATCCCGACAGTACCTGTATGGCTGTTCCTTTACAATTTTAACTGACCATCGACCTTTGCTGACTCTCTTGGGTCCTCAGAAACCTGTTCCTGCTCATGCAGCAGCACGACTTCAAAGATGAGCACTTATCCTTGCTTCATACAACTACAGGATTGAGTATCGCAGTAGTGGAGGACATGCAGATGCAGACAGCATGTCTAGTCTTCCTCTACCTCAGACATGGTCACCCAGATGTGAAAATGTTGAATGCTACTTCTTGGACACTGAAGTTGTGACTAATGTGACCAGTCAGATGATCAAGAAAGAGACTCAGGTGGATCCAGTTTTGTCTCAAGTGTACAATTATGTTGTTACTGGCTGGCCATGTGTAGTGGATCCCACCCTGGTACCATTTAAGACTAGGAGAGACGAATTAAGTGCCCAGCAAGGTTGCTCGAGTTATTGTTCCTCCTTCCCTCCAAGAGAACGTGTTGCAAGAACTGCATGACACTCACCCCGGAATTTGTCGAATGAAAGCGTTAGTAAGATCTTATGTGTGGTGGTCCAACATTGATTCTCATATTGAAAGAACTGTTTCTTCATGTAGCACGTGCCAGTCTATGAGATCAAATCCTCCTACCGTTCAGATTCATCCTTGGACCTACCCAGCACGACCGTGGTCTCGTATTCATGTAGATTTTGCTGGGCCAGTCTCTGGATGTACTTACCTTGTTGTTGTAGATGCTTACAGCAAATTCCCAGAGGTAGTCAAAATGACTAATACGTCAGCTAGAACAACTGTTACCGCATTGCGAGACATCTTTAGCAGACACGGTCTTCCAGAAATCATCGTGTCCGACAATGGGCCACAATTTACGGCTACAGAATTTCAACGATTTTGTTCCAACAATGGAATTTTGCACCGTACTTCAGCAGCGTACAAGCCATCCACAAATGGACAAGCTGAACGTTAAACAAGCCCATGTTACGAATGCTGACGTAGCTGCTGTCATCGCCAAATATTTGTTGGTTTACCGAAACACGCCACATTCTACAACAGGTGAATCACCTTCGATGCTTCTTATGGGCCGGAGACTCCGCACCCGCCTGGATTTGCTGAAATCTTCAGTTGAAAAACACGTTGAGGCTCGCCAATACAGTACAATGCTAAGTCGCACCACACATAGAGGCCTTCGCCAGTTCAATGCCGGTGATCCTGTTCTGGCTGGTAATTATGGAAGGGGAGAGAAATGGGTGCGTGGAGTAATTAGTGAGGTCCTTGGTTCTCGCCATTGCATTGTCGAGGTGGCAGGTAATTTGTGGAAACGACATGTGGACCAACTGTTGAGACGTCCTGAAGATGCTGCTCCAACGTGTCGCCCTTCAGCGTTTGAACACCGGTCTGTGCCACTTGATGTGTCCCCTAATATGGACCAGCCTCGCGAGATGGTTCCTGATTCAAGTATTCCGTTTGCTCCTATGCCTACTACGCTGGATGAGCCCCCTTTGATTGTTACTCGGGAAGATCCTCACCTGGCAAACCAGTTACCGACAGTGTCAAAGCCAATTACTAACACTGCCATGTTTTCTCAACCTAGTTCATTGTCCGAGATTTCTGATTCTGTCAGTGCCGATGACACCTTGTTAGTTCACCCGAATTCTTCATGTAAAAATTCTTTTAACACTGAGAAACGTTATCCTACAAGGACAACTCATAGGCTTCCTAGCTATTTGAAAGATTACGAGTTAAAGTGATGGCAGTAACGGACCAAGAAACTTTCTTTTATTTTTCTTTTAAGGGGGGAAATGTGGGCGTATGGAAAACCCGGAAATCCGGAAACGGATCCGGAACCGGAATCGGAACCGGAACAGCAACCTGGGCAAACTTGAAGGGTAAACTGGGAAACACTGAAACCAGTTCCGTAGTGAAATTTTTCTTGATATATAATTCAAGATGGCGTCTGATCTATTATCAGCATTTGAGATACTATCAGAACATTGTCAAACTGAGAAACTGATCAGAACTTAACTAATCAGAACCTAACTGCTTTCGTAAACAGTCGCTATTTCAATGATAGGTATCAAAGCTGTGTTATTCATTCCCTCCTTTAGAGCCTTAGTTACTCATTTCTTTTGTCCATTTGATATTCTGCATGAAAGAATGATCGAATCGCAACGATATTCAGCAATTATTTTAATTTCTTGTTAGCAGACATTTCCTTCAATTCTGATGTTAGATACGAATTCTAACGATGGAAATAATAGTAGGGCCTAAAAGCCTATATTTATACTTGGTACGAAGTGACGAAGGAAATCGAGGAAATAGAGAAAACAATTGAAAGCTGAGATAAAGACAGGAAACTATCACTTGGTTGATGTGTTACCCACAAGAAAAGTCCAAGTCTAACACAACTTTGAAATAGTTCTGATAATTGAACACCTGATTACGCTTGAAAATTAATTCCTTGGCTATTAATCACTGTTCTGGCAAGGGTTGAGGCTAAAGGAAATTAAATATTTATTGTTTGATAGCAATACTTCAAAGTAGAATCGACCGCTGGCAAAACTACATCTCAATTGTCTGAAACAACAACAAATCATCTGGAGACTTCTCCATATAAAAATGACTATTTCATTTGTCCTGTTCCGGTTCCGGTTCCGGATCCGCTTCCGGATCTGTTTCCGGATTTCCTGGTTTTCCATACGCCCGGAAATGTTATATCGTGGCTTTTGCTGGTTTTGTTGCGTCATGTGTTGAGTTGCGTGTGTGCGCTTGCTCACTAGAGAGATTAAAGGAATACAGTTGTGTGTCTCATAAGTTTCGTTGGTTGCTGATTATTTCGGCTCGGAGGTCCTCGGTAATAACAATTCGAACCTTAGCATTTCATTCAGAGAATAAAAACAAACCAAAAACTACTGCTCGATCAATACCTTGTCCTTGAAAATCGAGACTTATAGATTTCATCCAAAGGCTTGAAATGTACACCAAAATAAAAGTAATTAATTACAAGAAAGTTACTGCTCACTAACTTTTGTACGAATGTCAATTTTTATTAGAGGAAATAAAGAAGGGCGAGCTTGTTATCGCTAGGCCACGGAGGCTTGAGGTTCGGAGTTATATTTAAATTATTTGTAGTACGTGAGGAATGTTGCGTGTTTAATTTTTGAAAAAAAGTGATGCAATTGCCTTGTGAGAAACGATACATTAGAAATTAAAACATAGTTTACCACACACGAAAATTCATGTAAAGAAATTGTTTTTGTTAAAGCACACGGAAAAATTGCTCACTAAATTCTTTCTGACTACTGTTCACCTCAGCCGTAATTACTAAACTTTCTCTTTGCACCATTTTAACAAGTCGTCCTGAATAAATTCCTCACCAAATAAACTTATTACACCAAAAGGAAACTGTTCATAATTGTAAGGTTAAAAACATCCATTTATCCTAACTTCCTCTTGAATTTTCTTTCAGGTACTACAACGATCAAAACAATACTTCAAAAAGATTCCCCCAAGATGAAAGTGAAGTAGTTGAACTAGCTTTAGTCTACTGTCCCCCAAGATGAAAGTGAAGTAGTTGAACTAGCTTTAGTCTACTGTCCCCCAAGATGAAAGTGAAGTAGTTGAACTAGCTTTAGTCTACTGTCCCCCAAGATGAAAGTGAAGTAGTTGAACTAGCTTTAGTCTACTGTCCCCCAAGATGAAAGTGAAGTAGTTGAACTAGCTTTAGTCTACTGTCCCCCAAGATGAAAGTGAAGTAGTTGAACTAGCTTTAGTCTACTGTCCCCCAAGATGAAAGTGAAGTAGTTGAACTAGCTTTAGTCTACTGTCCCCCAAGATGAAAGTGAAGTAGTTGAACTAGCTTTAGTCTACTGTCCCCCAAGATGAAAGTGAAGTAGTTGAACTAGCTTTAGTCTACTGTCCCCCAAGATGAAAGTGAAGTAGTTGAACTAGCTTTAGTCTACTGTCCCCCAAGATGAAAGTGAAGTAGTTGAACTAGCTTTAGTCTACTGTCCCCCAAGATGAAAGTGAAGTAGTTGAACTAGCTTTAGTCTACTGTCCCCCAAGATGAAAGTGAAGTAGTTGAACTAGCTTTAGTCTACTGTCCCCCAAGATGAAAGTGAAGTAGTTGAACTAGCTTTAGTCTACTGTCCCCCAAGATGAAAGTGAAGTAGTTGAACTAGCTTTAGTCTACTGTCCCCCAAGATGAAAGTGAAGTAGTTGAACTAGCTTTAGTCTACTGTCCCCCAAGATGAAAGTGAAGTAGTTGAACTAGCTTTAGTCTACTGTCCCCCAAGATGAAAGTGAAGTAGTTGAACTAGCTTTAGTCTACTGTCCCCCAAGATGAAAGTGAAGTAGTTGAACTAGCTTTAGTCTACTGTCCCCCAAGATGAAAGTGAAGTAGTTGAACTAGCTTTAGTCTACTGTCCCCCAAGATGAAAGTGAAGTAGTTGAACTAGCTTTAGTCTACTGTCCCCCAAGATGAAAGTGAAGTAGTTGAACTAGCTTTAGTCTACTGTCCCCCAAGATGAAAGTGAAGTAGTTGAACTAGCTTTAGTCTACTGTCCCCCAAGATGAAAGTGAAGTAGTTGAACTAGCTTTAGTCTACTGTCCCCCAAGATGAAAGTGAAGTAGTTGAACTAGCTTTAGTCTACTGTCCCCCAAGATGAAAGTGAAGTAGTTGAACTAGCTTTAGTCTACTGTCCCCCAAGATGAAAGTGAAGTAGTTGAACTAGCTTTAGTCTACTGTCCCCCAAGATGAAAGTGAAGTAGTTGAACTAGCTTTAGTCTACTGTCCCCCAAGATGAAAGTGAAGTAGTTGAACTAGCTTTAGTCTACTGTCCCCCAAGATGAAAGTGAAGTAGTTGAACTAGCTTTAGTCTACTGTCCCCCAAGATGAAAGTGAAGTAGTTGAACTAGCTTTAGTCTACTGTCCCCCAAGATGAAAGTGAAGTAGTTGAACTAGCTTTAGTCTACTGTCCCCCAAGATGAAAGTGAAGTAGTTGAACTAGCTTTAGTCTACTGTCCCCCAAGATGAAAGTGAAGTAGTTGAACTAGCTTTAGTCTACTGTCCCCCAAGATGAAAGTGAAGTAGTTGAACTAGCTTTAGTCTACTGTCCCCCAAGATGAAAGTGAAGTAGTTGAACTAGCTTTAGTCTACTGTCCCCCAAGATGAAAGTGAAGTAGTTGAACTAGCTTTAGTCTACTGTCCCCCAAGATGAAAGTGAAGTAGTTGAACTAGCTTTAGTCTACTGTCCCCCAAGATGAAAGTGAAGTAGTTGAACTAGCTTTAGTCTACTGTCCCCCAAGATGAAAGTGAAGTAGTTGAACTAGCTTTAGTCTACTGTCCCCCAAGATGAAAGTGAAGTAGTTGAACTAGCTTTAGTCTACTGTCCCCCAAGATGAAAGTGAAGTAGTTGAACTAGCTTTAGTCTACTGTCCCCCAAGATGAAAGTGAAGTAGTTGAACTAGCTTTAGTCTACTGTCCCCCAAGATGAAAGTGAAGTAGTTGAACTAGCTTTAGTCTACTGTCCCCCAAGATGAAAGTGAAGTAGTTGAACTAGCTTTAGTCTACTGTCCCCCAAGATGAAAGTGAAGTAGTTGAACTAGCTTTAGTCTACTGTCCCCCAAGATGAAAGTGAAGTAGTTGAACTAGCTTTAGTCTACTGTCCCCCAAGATGAAAGTGAAGTAGTTGAACTAGCTTTAGTCTACTGTCCCCCAAGATGAAAGTGAAGTAGTTGAACTAGCTTTAGTCTACTGTCCCCCAAGATGAAAGTGAAGTAGTTGAACTAGCTTTAGTCTACTGTCCCCCAAGATGAAAGTGAAGTAGTTGAACTAGCTTTAGTCTACTGTCCCCCAAGATGAAAGTGAAGTAGTTGAACTAGCTTTAGTCTACTGTCCCCCAAGATGAAAGTGAAGTAGTTGAACTAGCTTTAGTCTACTGTCCCCCAAGATGAAAGTGAAGTAGTTGAACTAGCTTTAGTCTACTGTCCCCCAAGATGAAAGTGAAGTAGTTGAACTAGCTTTAGTCTACTGTCCCCCAAGATGAAAGTGAAGTAGTTGAACTAGCTTTAGTCTACTGTCCCCCAAGATGAAAGTGAAGTAGTTGAACTAGCTTTAGTCTACTGTCCCCCAAGATGAAAGTGAAGTAGTTGAACTAGCTTTAGTCTACTGTCCCCCAAGATGAAAGTGAAGTAGTTGAACTAGCTTTAGTCTACTGTCCCCCAAGATGAAAGTGAAGTAGTTGAACTAGCTTTAGTCTACTGTCCCCCAAGATGAAAGTGAAGTAGTTGAACTAGCTTTAGTCTACTGTCCCCCAAGATGAAAGTGAAGTAGTTGAACTAGCTTTAGTCTACTGTCCCCCAAGATGAAAGTGAAGTAGTTGAACTAGCTTTAGTCTACTGTCCCCCAAGATGAAAGTGAAGTAGTTGAACTAGCTTTAGTCTACTGTCCCCCAAGATGAAAGTGAAGTAGTTGAACTAGCTTTAGTCTACTGTCCCCCAAGATGAAAGTGAAGTAGTTGAACTAGCTTTAGTCTACTGTCCCCCAAGATGAAAGTGAAGTAGTTGAACTAGCTTTAGTCTACTGTCCCCCAAGATGAAAGTGAAGTAGTTGAACTAGCTTTAGTCTACTGTCCCCCAAGATGAAAGTGAAGTAGTTGAACTAGCTTTAGTCTACTGTCCCCCAAGATGAAAGTGAAGTAGTTGAACTAGCTTTAGTCTACTGTCCCCCAAGATGAAAGTGAAGTAGTTGAACTAGCTTTAGTCTACTGTCCCCCAAGATGAAAGTGAAGTAGTTGAACTAGCTTTAGTCTACTGTCCCCCAAGATGAAAGTGAAGTAGTTGAACTAGCTTTAGTCTACTGTCCCCCAAGATGAAAGTGAAGTAGTTGAACTAGCTTTAGTCTACTGTCCCCCAAGATGAAAGTGAAGTAGTTGAACTAGCTTTAGTCTACTGTCCCCCAAGATGAAAGTGAAGTAGTTGAACTAGCTTTAGTCTACTGTCCCCCAAGATGAAAGTGAAGTAGTTGAACTAGCTTTAGTCTACTGTCCCCCAAGATGAAAGTGAAGTAGTTGAACTAGCTTTAGTCTACTGTCCCCCAAGATGAAAGTGAAGTAGTTGAACTAGCTTTAGTCTACTGTCCCCCAAGATGAAAGTGAAGTAGTTGAACTAGCTTTAGTCTACTGTCCCCCAAGATGAAAGTGAAGTAGTTGAACTAGCTTTAGTCTACTGTCCCCCAAGATGAAAGTGAAGTAGTTGAACTAGCTTTAGTCTACTGTCCCCCAAGATGAAAGTGAAGTAGTTGAACTAGCTTTAGTCTACTGTCCCCCAAGATGAAAGTGAAGTAGTTGAACTAGCTTTAGTCTACTGTCCCCCAAGATGAAAGTGAAGTAGTTGAACTAGCTTTAGTCTACTGTCCCCCAAGATGAAAGTGAAGTAGTTGAACTAGCTTTAGTCTACTGTCCCCCAAGATGAAAGTGAAGTAGTTGAACTAGCTTTAGTCTACTGTCCCCCAAGATGAAAGTGAAGTAGTTGAACTAGCTTTAGTCTACTGTCCCCCAAGATGAAAGTGAAGTAGTTGAACTAGCTTTAGTCTACTGTCCCCCAAGATGAAAGTGAAGTAGTTGAACTAGCTTTAGTCTACTGTCCCCCAAGATGAAAGTGAAGTAGTTGAACTAGCTTTAGTCTACTGTCCCCCAAGATGAAAGTGAAGTAGTTGAACTAGCTTTAGTCTACTGTCCCCCAAGATGAAAGTGAAGTAGTTGAACTAGCTTTAGTCTACTGTCCCCCAAGATGAAAGTGAAGTAGTTGAACTAGCTTTAGTCTACTGTCCCCCAAGATGAAAGTGAAGTAGTTGAACTAGCTTTAGTCTACTGTCCCCCAAGATGAAAGTGAAGTAGTTGAACTAGCTTTAGTCTACTGTCCCCCAAGATGAAAGTGAAGTAGTTGAACTAGCTTTAGTCTACTGTCCCCCAAGATGAAAGTGAAGTAGTTGAACTAGCTTTAGTCTACTGTCCCCCAAGATGAAAGTGAAGTAGTTGAACTAGCTTTAGTCTACTGTCCCCCAAGATGAAAGTGAAGTAGTTGAACTAGCTTTAGTCTACTGTCCCCCAAGATGAAAGTGAAGTAGTTGAACTAGCTTTAGTCTACTGTCCCCCAAGATGAAAGTGAAGTAGTTGAACTAGCTTTAGTCTACTGTCCCCCAAGATGAAAGTGAAGTAGTTGAACTAGCTTTAGTCTACTGTCCCCCAAGATGAAAGTGAAGTAGTTGAACTAGCTTTAGTCTACTGTCCCCCAAGATGAAAGTGAAGTAGTTGAACTAGCTTTAGTCTACTGTCCCCCAAGATGAAAGTGAAGTAGTTGAACTAGCTTTAGTCTACTGTCCCCCAAGATGAAAGTGAAGTAGTTGAACTAGCTTTAGTCTACTGTCCCCCAAGATGAAAGTGAAGTAGTTGAACTAGCTTTAGTCTACTGTCCCCCAAGATGAAAGTGAAGTAGTTGAACTAGCTTTAGTCTACTGTCCCCCAAGATGAAAGTGAAGTAGTTGAACTAGCTTTAGTCTACTGTCCCCCAAGATGAAAGTGAAGTAGTTGAACTAGCTTTAGTCTACTGTCCCCCAAGATGAAAGTGAAGTAGTTGAACTAGCTTTAGTCTACTGTCCCCCAAGATGAAAGTGAAGTAGTTGAACTAGCTTTAGTCTACTGTCCCCCAAGATGAAAGTGAAGTAGTTGAACTAGCTTTAGTCTACTGTCCCCCAAGATGAAAGTGAAGTAGTTGAACTAGCTTTAGTCTACTGTCCCCCAAGATGAAAGTGAAGTAGTTGAACTAGCTTTAGTCTACTGTCCCCCAAGATGAAAGTGAAGTAGTTGAACTAGCTTTAGTCTACTGTCCCCCAAGATGAAAGTGAAGTAGTTGAACTAGCTTTAGTCTACTGTCCCCCAAGATGAAAGTGAAGTAGTTGAACTAGCTTTAGTCTACTGTCCCCCAAGATGAAAGTGAAGTAGTTGAACTAGCTTTAGTCTACTGTCCCCCAAGATGAAAGTGAAGTAGTTGAACTAGCTTTAGTCTACTGTCCCCCAAGATGAAAGTGAAGTAGTTGAACTAGCTTTAGTCTACTGTCCCCCAAGATGAAAGTGAAGTAGTTGAACTAGCTTTAGTCTACTGTCCCCCAAGATGAAAGTGAAGTAGTTGAACTAGCTTTAGTCTACTGTCCCCCAAGATGAAAGTGAAGTAGTTGAACTAGCTTTAGTCTACTGTCCCCCAAGATGAAAGTGAAGTAGTTGAACTAGCTTTAGTCTACTGTCCCCCAAGATGAAAGTGAAGTAGTTGAACTAGCTTTAGTCTACTGTCCCCCAAGATGAAAGTGAAGTAGTTGAACTAGCTTTAGTCTACTGTCCCCCAAGATGAAAGTGAAGTAGTTGAACTAGCTTTAGTCTACTGTCCCCCAAGATGAAAGTGAAGTAGTTGAACTAGCTTTAGTCTACTGTCCCCCAAGATGAAAGTGAAGTAGTTGAACTAGCTTTAGTCTACTGTCCCCCAAGATGAAAGTGAAGTAGTTGAACTAGCTTTAGTCTACTGTCCCCCAAGATGAAAGTGAAGTAGTTGAACTAGCTTTAGTCTACTGTCCCCCAAGATGAAAGTGAAGTAGTTGAACTAGCTTTAGTCTACTGTCCCCCAAGATGAAAGTGAAGTAGTTGAACTAGCTTTAGTCTACTGTCCCCCAAGATGAAAGTGAAGTAGTTGAACTAGCTTTAGTCTACTGTCCCCCAAGATGAAAGTGAAGTAGTTGAACTAGCTTTAGTCTACTGTCCCCCAAGATGAAAGTGAAGTAGTTGAACTAGCTTTAGTCTACTGTCCCCCAAGATGAAAGTGAAGTAGTTGAACTAGCTTTAGTCTACTGTCCCCCAAGATGAAAGTGAAGTAGTTGAACTAGCTTTAGTCTACTGTCCCCCAAGATGAAAGTGAAGTAGTTGAACTAGCTTTAGTCTACTGTCCCCCAAGATGAAAGTGAAGTAGTTGAACTAGCTTTAGTCTACTGTCCCCCAAGATGAAAGTGAAGTAGTTGAACTAGCTTTAGTCTACTGTCCCCCAAGATGAAAGTGAAGTAGTTGAACTAGCTTTAGTCTACTGTCCCCCAAGATGAAAGTGAAGTAGTTGAACTAGCTTTAGTCTACTGTCCCCCAAGATGAAAGTGAAGTAGTTGAACTAGCTTTAGTCTACTGTCCCCCAAGATGAAAGTGAAGTAGTTGAACTAGCTTTAGTCTACTGTCCCCCAAGATGAAAGTGAAGTAGTTGAACTAGCTTTAGTCTACTGTCCCCCAAGATGAAAGTGAAGTAGTTGAACTAGCTTTAGTCTACTGTCCCCCAAGATGAAAGTGAAGTAGTTGAACTAGCTTTAGTCTACTGTCCCCCAAGATGAAAGTGAAGTAGTTGAACTAGCTTTAGTCTACTGTCCCCCAAGATGAAAGTGAAGTAGTTGAACTAGCTTTAGTCTACTGTCCCCCAAGATGAAAGTGAAGTAGTTGAACTAGCTTTAGTCTACTGTCCCCCAAGATGAAAGTGAAGTAGTTGAACTAGCTTTAGTCTACTGTCCCCCAAGATGAAAGTGAAGTAGTTGAACTAGCTTTAGTCTACTGTCCCCCAAGATGAAAGTGAAGTAGTTGAACTAGCTTTAGTCTACTGTCCCCCAAGATGAAAGTGAAGTAGTTGAACTAGCTTTAGTCTACTGTCCCCCAAGATGAAAGTGAAGTAGTTGAACTAGCTTTAGTCTACTGTCCCCCAAGATGAAAGTGAAGTAGTTGAACTAGCTTTAGTCTACTGTCCCCCAAGATGAAAGTGAAGTAGTTGAACTAGCTTTAGTCTACTGTCCCCCAAGATGAAAGTGAAGTAGTTGAACTAGCTTTAGTCTACTGTCCCCCAAGATGAAAGTGAAGTAGTTGAACTAGCTTTAGTCTACTGTCCCCAAGATGAAAGTGAAGTAGTTGAACTAGCTTTAGTCTACTGTCCCCCAAGATGAAAGTGAAGTAGTTGAACTAGCTTTAGTCTACTGTCCCCCAAGATGAAAGTGAAGTAGTTGAACTAGCTTTAGTCTACTGTCCCCCAAGATGAAAGTGAAGTAGTTGAACTAGCTTTAGTCTACTGTCCCCCAAGATGAAA
>OX419345.1:14845169-14855169 GCA_948470475.1 Galaxea fascicularis
CCCCCAAGATGAAAGTGAAGTAGTTGAACTAGCTTTAGTCTACTGTCCCCCAAGATGAAAGTGAAGTAGTTGAACTAGCTTTAGTCTACTGTCCCCCAAGATGAAAGTGAAGTAGTTGAACTAGCTTTAGTCTACTGTCCCCCAAGATGAAAGTGAAGTAGTTGAACTAGCTTTAGTCTACTGTCCCCCAAGATGAAAGTGAAGTAGTTGAACTAGCTTTAGTCTACTGTCCCCCAAGATGAAAGTGAAGTAGTTGAACTAGCTTTAGTCTACTGTCCCCCAAGATGAAAGTGAAGTAGTTGAACTAGCTTTAGTCTACTGTCCCCCAAGATGAAAGTGAAGTAGTTGAACTAGCTTTAGTCTACTGTCCCCCAAGATGAAAGTGAAGTAGTTGAACTAGCTTTAGTCTACTGTCCCCCAAGATGAAAGTGAAGTAGTTGAACTAGCTTTAGTCTACTGTCCCCCAAGATGAAAGTGAAGTAGTTGAACTAGCTTTAGTCTACTGTCCCCCAAGATGAAAGTGAAGTAGTTGAACTAGCTTTAGTCTACTGTCCCCCAAGATGAAAGTGAAGTAGTTGAACTAGCTTTAGTCTACTGTCCCCCAAGATGAAAGTGAAGTAGTTGAACTAGCTTTAGTCTACTGTCCCCCAAGATGAAAGTGAAGTAGTTGAACTAGCTTTAGTCTACTGTCCCCCAAGATGAAAGTGAAGTAGTTGAACTAGCTTTAGTCTACTGTCCCCCAAGATGAAAGTGAAGTAGTTGAACTAGCTTTAGTCTACTGTCCCCCAAGATGAAAGTGAAGTAGTTGAACTAGCTTTAGTCTACTGTCCCCCAAGATGAAAGTGAAGTAGTTGAACTAGCTTTAGTCTACTGTCCCCCAAGATGAAAGTGAAGTAGTTGAACTAGCTTTAGTCTACTGTCCCCCAAGATGAAAGTGAAGTAGTTGAACTAGCTTTAGTCTACTGTCCCCCAAGATGAAAGTGAAGTAGTTGAACTAGCTTTAGTCTACTGTCCCCCAAGATGAAAGTGAAGTAGTTGAACTAGCTTTAGTCTACTGTCCCCCAAGATGAAAGTGAAGTAGTTGAACTAGCTTTAGTCTACTGTCCCCCAAGATGAAAGTGAAGTAGTTGAACTAGCTTTAGTCTACTGTCCCCCAAGATGAAAGTGAAGTAGTTGAACTAGCTTTAGTCTACTGTCCCCCAAGATGAAAGTGAAGTAGTTGAACTAGCTTTAGTCTACTGTCCCCCAAGATGAAAGTGAAGTAGTTGAACTAGCTTTAGTCTACTGTCCCCCAAGATGAAAGTGAAGTAGTTGAACTAGCTTTAGTCTACTGTCCCCCAAGATGAAAGTGAAGTAGTTGAACTAGCTTTAGTCTACTGTCCCCCAAGATGAAAGTGAAGTAGTTGAACTAGCTTTAGTCTACTGTCCCCCAAGATGAAAGTGAAGTAGTTGAACTAGCTTTAGTCTACTGTCCCCCAAGATGAAAGTGAAGTAGTTGAACTAGCTTTAGTCTACTGTCCCCCAAGATGAAAGTGAAGTAGTTGAACTAGCTTTAGTCTACTGTCCCCCAAGATGAAAGTGAAGTAGTTGAACTAGCTTTAGTCTACTGTCCCCCAAGATGAAAGTGAAGTAGTTGAACTAGCTTTAGTCTACTGTCCCCCAAGATGAAAGTGAAGTAGTTGAACTAGCTTTAGTCTACTGTCCCCCAAGATGAAAGTGAAGTAGTTGAACTAGCTTTAGTCTACTGTCCCCCAAGATGAAAGTGAAGTAGTTGAACTAGCTTTAGTCTACTGTCCCCCAAGATGAAAGTGAAGTAGTTGAACTAGCTTTAGTCTACTGTCCCCCAAGATGAAAGTGAAGTAGTTGAACTAGCTTTAGTCTACTGTCCCCCAAGATGAAAGTGAAGTAGTTGAACTAGCTTTAGTCTACTGTCCCCCAAGATGAAAGTGAAGTAGTTGAACTAGCTTTAGTCTACTGTCCCCCAAGATGAAAGTGAAGTAGTTGAACTAGCTTTAGTCTACTGTCCCCCAAGATGAAAGTGAAGTAGTTGAACTAGCTTTAGTCTACTGTCCCCCAAGATGAAAGTGAAGTAGTTGAACTAGCTTTAGTCTACTGTCCCCCAAGATGAAAGTGAAGTAGTTGAACTAGCTTTAGTCTACTGTCCCCCAAGATGAAAGTGAAGTAGTTGAACTAGCTTTAGTCTACTGTCCCCCAAGATGAAAGTGAAGTAGTTGAACTAGCTTTAGTCTACTGTCCCCCAAGATGAAAGTGAAGTAGTTGAACTAGCTTTAGTCTACTGTCCCCCAAGATGAAAGTGAAGTAGTTGAACTAGCTTTAGTCTACTGTCCCCCAAGATGAAAGTGAAGTAGTTGAACTAGCTTTAGTCTACTGTCCCCCAAGATGAAAGTGAAGTAGTTGAACTAGCTTTAGTCTACTGTCCCCCAAGATGAAAGTGAAGTAGTTGAACTAGCTTTAGTCTACTGTCCCCCAAGATGAAAGTGAAGTAGTTGAACTAGCTTTAGTCTACTGTCCCCCAAGATGAAAGTGAAGTAGTTGAACTAGCTTTAGTCTACTGTCCCCCAAGATGAAAGTGAAGTAGTTGAACTAGCTTTAGTCTACTGTCCCCCAAGATGAAAGTGAAGTAGTTGAACTAGCTTTAGTCTACTGTCCCCCAAGATGAAAGTGAAGTAGTTGAACTAGCTTTAGTCTACTGTCCCCCAAGATGAAAGTGAAGTAGTTGAACTAGCTTTAGTCTACTGTCCCCCAAGATGAAAGTGAAGTAGTTGAACTAGCTTTAGTCTACTGTCCCCCAAGATGAAAGTGAAGTAGTTGAACTAGCTTTAGTCTACTGTCCCCCAAGATGAAAGTGAAGTAGTTGAACTAGCTTTAGTCTACTGTCCCCCAAGATGAAAGTGAAGTAGTTGAACTAGCTTTAGTCTACTGTCCCCCAAGATGAAAGTGAAGTAGTTGAACTAGCTTTAGTCTACTGTCCCCCAAGATGAAAGTGAAGTAGTTGAACTAGCTTTAGTCTACTGTCCCCCAAGATGAAAGTGAAGTAGTTGAACTAGCTTTAGTCTACTGTCCCCCAAGATGAAAGTGAAGTAGTTGAACTAGCTTTAGTCTACTGTCCCCCAAGATGAAAGTGAAGTAGTTGAACTAGCTTTAGTCTACTGTCCCCCAAGATGAAAGTGAAGTAGTTGAACTAGCTTTAGTCTACTGTCCCCCAAGATGAAAGTGAAGTAGTTGAACTAGCTTTAGTCTACTGTCCCCCAAGATGAAAGTGAAGTAGTTGAACTAGCTTTAGTCTACTGTCCCCCAAGATGAAAGTGAAGTAGTTGAACTAGCTTTAGTCTACTGTCCCCCAAGATGAAAGTGAAGTAGTTGAACTAGCTTTAGTCTACTGTCCCCCAAGATGAAAGTGAAGTAGTTGAACTAGCTTTAGTCTACTGTCCCCCAAGATGAAAGTGAAGTAGTTGAACTAGCTTTAGTCTACTGTCCCCCAAGATGAAAGTGAAGTAGTTGAACTAGCTTTAGTCTACTGTCCCCCAAGATGAAAGTGAAGTAGTTGAACTAGCTTTAGTCTACTGTCCCCCAAGATGAAAGTGAAGTAGTTGAACTAGCTTTAGTCTACTGTCCCCCAAGATGAAAGTGAAGTAGTTGAACTAGCTTTAGTCTACTGTCCCCCAAGATGAAAGTGAAGTAGTTGAACTAGCTTTAGTCTACTGTCCCCCAAGATGAAAGTGAAGTAGTTGAACTAGCTTTAGTCTACTGTCCCCCAAGATGAAAGTGAAGTAGTTGAACTAGCTTTAGTCTACTGTCCCCCAAGATGAAAGTGAAGTAGTTGAACTAGCTTTAGTCTACTGTCCCCCAAGATGAAAGTGAAGTAGTTGAACTAGCTTTAGTCTACTGTCCCCCAAGATGAAAGTGAAGTAGTTGAACTAGCTTTAGTCTACTGTCCCCCAAGATGAAAGTGAAGTAGTTGAACTAGCTTTAGTCTACTGTCCCCCAAGATGAAAGTGAAGTAGTTGAACTAGCTTTAGTCTACTGTCCCCCAAGATGAAAGTGAAGTAGTTGAACTAGCTTTAGTCTACTGTCCCCCAAGATGAAAGTGAAGTAGTTGAACTAGCTTTAGTCTACTGTCCCCCAAGATGAAAGTGAAGTAGTTGAACTAGCTTTAGTCTACTGTCCCCCAAGATGAAAGTGAAGTAGTTGAACTAGCTTTAGTCTACTGTCCCCCAAGATGAAAGTGAAGTAGTTGAACTAGCTTTAGTCTACTGTCCCCCAAGATGAAAGTGAAGTAGTTGAACTAGCTTTAGTCTACTGTCCCCCAAGATGAAAGTGAAGTAGTTGAACTAGCTTTAGTCTACTGTCCCCCAAGATGAAAGTGAAGTAGTTGAACTAGCTTTAGTCTACTGTCCCCCAAGATGAAAGTGAAGTAGTTGAACTAGCTTTAGTCTACTGTCCCCCAAGATGAAAGTGAAGTAGTTGAACTAGCTTTAGTCTACTGTCCCCCAAGATGAAAGTGAAGTAGTTGAACTAGCTTTAGTCTACTGTCCCCCAAGATGAAAGTGAAGTAGTTGAACTAGCTTTAGTCTACTGTCCCCCAAGATGAAAGTGAAGTAGTTGAACTAGCTTTAGTCTACTGTCCCCCAAGATGAAAGTGAAGTAGTTGAACTAGCTTTAGTCTACTGTCCCCCAAGATGAAAGTGAAGTAGTTGAACTAGCTTTAGTCTACTGTCCCCCAAGATGAAAGTGAAGTAGTTGAACTAGCTTTAGTCTACTGTCCCCCAAGATGAAAGTGAAGTAGTTGAACTAGCTTTAGTCTACTGTCCCCCAAGATGAAAGTGAAGTAGTTGAACTAGCTTTAGTCTACTGTCCCCCAAGATGAAAGTGAAGTAGTTGAACTAGCTTTAGTCTACTGTCCCCCAAGATGAAAGTGAAGTAGTTGAACTAGCTTTAGTCTACTGTCCCCCAAGATGAAAGTGAAGTAGTTGAACTAGCTTTAGTCTACTGTCCCCCAAGATGAAAGTGAAGTAGTTGAACTAGCTTTAGTCTACTGTCCCCCAAGATGAAAGTGAAGTAGTTGAACTAGCTTTAGTCTACTGTCCCCCAAGATGAAAGTGAAGTAGTTGAACTAGCTTTAGTCTACTGTCCCCCAAGATGAAAGTGAAGTAGTTGAACTAGCTTTAGTCTACTGTCCCCCAAGATGAAAGTGAAGTAGTTGAACTAGCTTTAGTCTACTGTCCCCCAAGATGAAAGTGAAGTAGTTGAACTAGCTTTAGTCTACTGTCCCCCAAGATGAAAGTGAAGTAGTTGAACTAGCTTTAGTCTACTGTCCCCCAAGATGAAAGTGAAGTAGTTGAACTAGCTTTAGTCTACTGTCCCCCAAGATGAAAGTGAAGTAGTTGAACTAGCTTTAGTCTACTGTCCCCCAAGATGAAAGTGAAGTAGTTGAACTAGCTTTAGTCTACTGTCCCCCAAGATGAAAGTGAAGTAGTTGAACTAGCTTTAGTCTACTGTCCCCCAAGATGAAAGTGAAGTAGTTGAACTAGCTTTAGTCTACTGTCCCCCAAGATGAAAGTGAAGTAGTTGAACTAGCTTTAGTCTACTTGTTATTGATTATTTCAATATTATCGTTGTGTAATTGTGGTGTAGAATTTCTTAAGCGAAGAAGTTTAGATTGTGTTTGATTACCGTTCTTTTGTAGTTTCAAGAGATGCAAGAGTGGACTCTTAAAACGTTTTTTTGCTATCGAATTTTTTTCTGAATTTTGGAAGTGTACTGCTCATTCGTCGAATCCGAGGTCTCTTGGAAGGGAGTGCTGTGACGACAATTCCTCTTAAACTTTATTACTGTTGGGGTTCCTTTTTGCCTGCGCTGCCTGCACATAAACCAACGGCACGGTTTAGGGCAGAAGGACACTCCGCAGTGGCTAAGATAGCGGTTGGTTTTACATCAGACTGTGCGAGGCTGGTTGCCAACCGAGGTCGTAACACTGGGTATTCCATCGCGCTTACAGCAAGCTTATTGAGAGCAGGGGGTGCCACGAGTTGGTGAGAATTATAATCATCATCATTTTTATTATTAATTTAAAAATACATATTACAGTCGGGCTGGCCCGCGGATAGCTATGCTAGTCTAGGCGGGCCAGTCTATCAATAGTTACAAGTTATTTATTACTTTAATTACTATTATTATTAAATTAAGAAAAATAGGCAAAAAAGGAAAAATGGGAAAAGCATGTAATTTAATTCAATTGAATTTTTTTGGGACTACCACTGGTATTTTTATTTACTTTAGAGATGATCCTACCAACCTCAATGTACGAATCTTCGTCTTCAAGAACATTTAAGAGTTTGTTTTTAATTCTGAGTTTGAATAATTTCTTAGGTAGTCCTCTCAGAGACCTTGGGATCTCATTACATAATCTAGCACCAATTCTTGAAAAGGCGTTTTTTGGAATTTCAAGTCTTGAAGCTTTTATGTAAAAATTATCTGAAGTAGAACAACGTGTGTTGTACGAATGGACTCTGGACGTTTTTGTAAATAGATTACATATGTTAATAGGGGCACAGGCAGTGCTAACGTCGTCCATCAATTCAGATAAAGTTTTGTAGTACAAAAAGTTCAAAGGCAAAAGCTTAGCATTAATAAAAAGCGGTATGGTATGCTCATTCTTTTTTGCGAATTACATGGAACGTAATGCCCGTTTTTGTAATGTTAAGATTTTATTTAGGTGAGACTTGCAGGCCTGTCCCCAGATGGATAATCCATAAGTGATATAAGGAGAGATTAAAGACTGATAAATATTTAATACGGTATGGAGACGTACAAAGAGACTTAATTTTGCAATAACACCTACGATTTTACTAATTTTTAAAGCAATATACTCGATATGAATCTTCCAAGAAGGATTAAAGTCAATTAATATTCCAAGGTACTTAACATAATTTTTGCAGTCTAGGGAAATGTTCATATTCTTGTCATTGTCAAATATCCTTATTTTACGTTGAAAGGATAATCTCTTTTGATACGAGCGGAATATAACGAAATTTGATTTTTTTATATTAAGGTTTCATGTTACCCAAACATTTATTTAGCTCAGCATTAACTTTTTGCTCTAATGACTTAAGGTTTTTGTCCGCATATAAGATATTGGTGTCATCAGCAAAAAGATAAAAGTTCAGCACTTTGGAACAGGTATAAATATCATTGATATACAAAAAAAATAATAATGAGCCCAATACGGAACCTTGTGGAACACCACAAGTCGTTAATGTTCTTTCAGAGATATGTGGACCAGCTAGTGTTCTTTGTGTTCAATTCTGTAAATAGAATGAAAACCAATAGTTAATTATTCCGCGAAAACCATAATGGTTAAGTTTATCAAGTAAGATGGCATGATCTACTGTATCGAATGCTTTCTTTAGATCTATAAAAAACACCACACCAACATAAACCTTTGTCCATATAGTTCTCAATAGTATTAACTATGTCAATAATTTCATGCTGGGTTGAGTGCTCTTCACGGAATCCGTAAAGTATGTCTTCTTCATTTATAAAAACTTTCATTCTTTTGTACATCATTTTTTCAATATTCTGTTAAAATAAGACAGCAAAGATATTGGCCTGTAATTATTTGCTTCAGTTTCATCATCTGTCTTAAATATAGGTATGATTTTGGACATTTTGAGTTTGGCTGGATAAGTTTCAAGTAATACAGATGAATTAAAGATTTCTGCTAAGAGATGACTTAAAACGTCACTTGCACACTTCATTAAACGAGTAGGGCAGGAGTAGAGGCCGTGTGACTTGTTGTTAGGAATAAAAAGTATTTCTAGACGAATTTCAGCTGGAGTGATGGGATCAAAAAATAACGATGATACAGTTGATTTACATTTCCCTAAGAAGTCAGTGAAAAATTTTAAAGTTGAAGGTAATTGATCTGCTAATTTTTGTCCCACTGTTGCAAAGTGCTCATTAAGGATATTAGGTATGCGAGTCGGGTCACGGGAGACCTCGTTATTGTTTTTGAAGTGCTTCAGTGCACTAATTGATTTACTCTTCTTGGTTTTACGATTCAGTACGTTATTTATTCCTATCCAAGTTTTTTTCATATTATTAATGTTGGCCTGGAAGTATTCACAGAAATATTGTTTTTTACTAATTCGTGTTAGACTGCAGATTTTATTTCGATAAAATTTATATTTACTGTCATTACCATATAAATATATCTTCTTTTTAATCTTAATTGAAGTTCTTATTCCTTTAGCTATCCATGGTTTAGAGCATTGTTTCGCCTTGCGGCGTGAGAGTGTTCTCATAGGAGCGTGCTTGCTTACAACGTTGTTTAACTCGCTGTAAAAAGAGGAAAACATCTTGTCCATGTCATTAGTTGCATTGGAGAAGATGCCATTCCAATTAACTTGAGAAAGGTCATGATTAAAACGATCCGCTGAAAACTGGGAGTAATCCCGTACTTTGTGGACTTTTCTCTGACGGATTTCATAATGCAAAACTGAGAAAATGATCACTTAAGTCAGTAATCAGATTTCCACTGAGTTGCACTTGTTCAGGATTGTTTACAAAAATATAATCAATTAAGGTGGCCGAATTATTGCCAACACGTCTTGGTTTATCAATGGTAGGAATGAGATAACAGCTTTGGAGAGCTAACAAGAAATCGTGACTATACCGAGAGGTCTCAAATTTTAAAAGATCGATATTGAAATCTCCTACGATGTAGAGTTGCTTTCCAGTTGAAGTTAATTTTTCAACGGTTTCTTCAAAATAGCTTTGAAAACGGTCAGGAGAATTATGTTGTCATGTTGTACATGACACCACCAATTACATTTTTCTTTTTAACAAAGGAAATTTCAATCCATAGAGCTTGAAATGCCTCATTACATGTTCTTTCTAAGACTTTGTAATTAAACGTTTCATCAATAAACATTCCGACACCTCCAGAGGCCAGAGGTGTAGGAACGTGTTCAAAGTTATAACCCCGTATTGTTGGACAGCAATCGACAGAATTGGAATTCTGTGACTCCAATGATATTAAAGCGAAAATATAGTTCATCCAAGATATGAGTTTGAAGATTTTCAAAATTTCGATTTATACTTAGAATATTATTATGAAATATAGAGAAACTACAATCCATTTCATCTCTTGTTAATTTGTTTTTCAATTCTTGAAATTTATGAGGCGAATAATATCGGCTTTGTATACGATAGTTCAACAGATTATTATTGAAGTTAAGATCTTCATCTTGTCTTGTATTTGTATTGACCAAATCAAAGTCAAATAAACTGGATAATTTATCTAAGGATTATTTACTCTTGCTACTGGTAAGCAAACTATTATTAAACGGAACATGGTAAGCAGCTAGGTCTCCCCTAAAGTTAAAGTATGGCAATTCTTGCAGAAGTGCTTTCAAGCATTTTCACCTAAGCTTGTCTTTAAGCTGAGTCATTTAGAAAAGTTCGAAAGATAAGCTAAAATAAGATACTTATCTACACTCTTCATCTTGAGTAGTAGAGTTGTTTCGTTCTTTCATCCTTAGGTCATCCAGATCCTCCTTCATAAGTAATTTGATCGCTCTAGAGGCATCCGTTTCGCGTAGAAAAATTGCAGATTCCTTCGCCCAGCAATACTTATAACTGTAATTCGTTTGGTGTACCTTCGCTAAATGGAGTAGTTCCTGTAAGCGTGGAGAATGTGCTTCTATGGACACAATGAAGGAGAGGCCATATGAAAGTGATACCCCACCTAAGCAAGCCAGACAGATGTCCTGCTGTGACCTGACTGCGCCTGTGAAGGAGAGATGTACAACGCGTTACTTCCCTTTTTGTGAGCGGGACGCCCAGCCCAAATTCGTTCCCGCTGTTACCCAAACAATTCAGTAATCATTAGTAGAAAACGCTAAATAAATAAAAACTTTATTTCTAAGTGACGATAAAAGCCTAAACAAACACACCAAAAATCCATTCAAAATTAACT